>JAWWEW010000131.1:62385372-62469369 GCA_035583185.1 Anabacerthia variegaticeps | reverse complement strand
TATTCCTCTGGGTTCACTCTCTTTCTTTGAGTTTTAATTTCCACTCTATCTGTAAGTATGTATACGTCTACAGCTGCTGGAACTGTTCTGGCCTGCAGGACTCAAGCAGCATTACTAAGTGTTGACTGAGTCTGGATTAAATGTGCACTTAAATACTGGTCATGGTATGTATAACTTTGCCTGAAGTTAAGACCTGTCTTCTTCTGGTACACTGATGTCTTTTGCACAGTTTCTGGCAATTTTTATGTCTGCTTCTCTACTGGAAAAAAAAAAAAATGTCTAACTATAAAAGTACATTTGCAACAATGTAGATTCATATATTTTAAATATTTTGATTGACATAAAGGTTAATAGAGCATTAGGATTTAGGAAAAACAAAATTATGTCTTTATTTCCCTGTTCTCACACAAATGTTTTCTGTGCCACTAGGCAAATATAATTTAGCTATTGTAAACTGCACTTCACTCTTCATGTTGTGGAGAAAACTGCATGGCCATCTCCTCCTAAAGACAAATTGTGTGTTGGGAGAACCAACACATTCCATTATTATAGTAATTATGATGATAAAAGTCAATTATTAAAGTAATCGAGATACAACCTAAGGCACAGTCTAACTAAGGTTTGTGTTTTATAACTTATTTTAGTCAAAATACTGCATTCTTGAACACTGAAGTTATACCTAAGCATATTACTAAGAAGTTTTACAAAAAATTGAGGAAACATATTTTTAAGAGTTTTTCCACCAAATGAAAGAAACTAAAAAATAAGTTTACCAATTTATCAATAGTGAGGAGTCTGTTGAAGCAATAGAAAGGATTAATATGAAACAATTCAAAAGAGTAGTCTGCTTATGCTTTCTTTATCTTCTAATCTGTGTGAATTCTGAAGTACAGCCACTTTAGGGAATAACTGGAAAAAATAAGTGCTGACTAAAAATTGGTTTTACATATTTTTAATCTTGTCTTGCATTTTATTTTTTTTTTTTTAATATGTTACTTTCAGGAAAAAACTTTCATTTTTTTATTTTTTTTTATTTTTTTTTTTGTTACACTTGAGATCAGAGAATTTTATTAGTGTTTGAATCACCTCAAGAGATAACTCTGCATCTAGATCTGAGTTGCCTGCAAAATAGTCACTTGGGAAACCACTCTTAAGATGAGGCACATGAAGCACTAGTGGTAGAGTAACTTCAAAGAGAAACATGATCTACCATGGAGCTGGGAGTAGACCCTGAGGACCAGAACATAAGAATAGTCACACTGATGCAGTTCAAAAATCAATCTAGACCCATATCTTTCCTCTTATAACAGCCAAAGCAGACAAGGATTCTTGACACTTCTACTTAGTCAGAATATATAAGAATAGTCATATAGATGCATATAAAATATAATAAATATATAAAAAAATATAGGTTTAGAGGTGTGTACTTTTTATAAGATTTTACATAGAACCTGAACATGATTAAAAAGGCTTTTCTGTCAAAAGAAGAAACCTTCCACATCTGCACTACTGAGACAGTTGGTTTTATCTCAGAATTTTGACTTGTCTCCTTAATTTCTGTAAGCCAAAGGGAATTTGGCTGGACTTTATTAGTCAGGCACATCTGAAAGGATTTCAGCTAAATAGAGTGATGCCCAGGAATTTTATCATTTTTCAAGACTGTATAAACACTTAGTAAATTTAAGTGATTTTTAATCTCAATTCCAGAACTTTTTTTTTTTTTTTTACTAATCTTCTCCAGAGGAAACTTACATCTGTTGTAGACTTGTAATATTTAGGTGGTCTGTTAAATACAGATAAGTAGTGGGAAAGAATCTGAAGTCCTGCTCTGTCCACCTGGCAGAGTTCCATCCTCTCTTTGAAATGTCTCTTCTTTCAAATTAATTAAATGCTTGC
This sequence comes from Anabacerthia variegaticeps, assembly GCA_035583185.1. Taxonomy (NCBI): domain Eukaryota; kingdom Metazoa; phylum Chordata; class Aves; order Passeriformes; family Furnariidae; genus Anabacerthia; species Anabacerthia variegaticeps. Next base: position 62,467,473 of record JAWWEW010000131.1, on the reverse strand, counting down.
TTAATAACATCTCAGAATAATCTAACTCTTTTAGTACCACATATCTCGCACATTTTCTACCTTCTAGGGCAGAAAGCAAATCTTTCTGGACTTGCCAACTCAAAGTGAAGGGGTTGGGAGTCGAGTTGGGGGGGATTTCCTTACCTGAAGAAATGGCTGATAAGGTTTGTGGCTTCAACTACGTGGTTTATGGATTTGAGGGAGGGAGTTGTTGATGGCCATTTGCTTGTTTTCATTCAGCACAGAAATAAAAAATTCTACCTGTTAAAAATGTACTTAATTTCTTTTTCTGACAGTACACATTTGGTATTTTGGAAATATATGCCAGAAAAAAAGCAAGGAAATCTTTATTTACATTTTTTTTTTTTTTTTTTTTTTTTTAAATAGCGGTTGAATTTACTAGATTATTTCTTGTGCAATACACTGTATTTCATAAGTTCTAGAAACACTGTGTTTTTAATACTTCAAAATAGTTTAGGAAAATAATGATAAATATCTTGTTTCTCAAGCTTCAGTTAAACTATTCAGGCTATATATTTTGTTCATTTGAATCTTCAACTAAAAAAATGTCATGACTTATTTTCTGATATCATTTCACTAAACTTCATTCATTAATCTGGAATTACATAATAAAATATTATTTATAAGAATTGAATTTGTATATCCACACATTCTTATCATTCCATCATTCTATTTCTGTCTCAAAGCACTTTATGATGATTTTAAATTACATATTTTCTCATTTCATTCGTTTAAATATTTTCCACTCCTAGCATACCATCATCTTCTAGACCAAGTAAATATAGCATTTTACTTGTTCAATATACTATAAAGATTTTAATAAATGATTACACACACACTCATCCAAGAGAGTTGGCTGAATAATTAATAATGAATCTTTCTTATTATTCAATCTGCATGAATAATTGCTAGGCTGTAGGCTATTCACAAACAGTTTACTCTGAATATTCGCTATTTAAAACCTTAAATTTGTGCTGGTTTACTTCTTTGTAGTTTATATGCAGTATGTGGAATATGACATTTTCCTTCTGTGAAGACCAGAATTCTTAACTTCAGCACAAAATGCTGAAAGATGTAGTACATTATTCACTCACAGAATGGGAAAAGGTATTATGGAGAATGGTGTATGAAACAGCTATGTATTTCAGGGACTGAAAGAACAGATTTGGCAGATAAAGAGAGTTATGTGAGTGTAATAGGTTTGATAAAACAGGTAGAGGATAACATATACATAACACATACATATACATGTCATAGTAAAATGACAATCATCTTTGAAAGTTCATGGCACATAGAAGAGGTGCCTGAGGACTGGAAGAAAGTAGACATCATCCCAGTCTTCAAAAACTGTAAGAAGGACTCAGAGACCTACAGTCCACCTTGGTCTTCAGAAAGGTGATGGAACAGCTTATCCTGGAAGCATCTCTAAGCATTTGGAAGACAGAGGGTGATCAGCAGGAATCAACATTGATTCACCAAATGGCAATCATGCTTAACCAACTTGTTTGCCTCCTACGATGGGACAACTGGCTAGATAGATGAGAGGATAGCAGTGGGTGTTGTCTACCTGGAGTTCAGTGAGGTTTTTGACACTATCTCCCATGATATCCTCTTTGGCAAGCTCGGGAAGTGCAGTCCAGATGAGTGGATGGTGAGGTGAATTGAGAACTGGCTAAATGGCAGGTCTCCTAAGGTGATATGTGACTCTGAGTCTAGTTTGGAGGATTGTAGTTCGATGTGCCCCTCAGTGGGTCCAGAATTGCTAGACCAAATAATGCTTGGCTTACTCATCTGTGCCTTCAGTGAAGGAGTAGAGTGCCTCCTTGACAAGTTCACTGAAACAAAACAGGGAGATGTGGCTGGTTCTTCAGAAGGAGCTTGTCAGGCTGGAGGGCTGAACAAAGATGAACCTTTTCAAATTCAAGAAATGCAAGGACAAAGGCAAGTAAGGTAATCCTTCTCCTCCATTCAGCAGAGGTTATACCTAGAGTACTTTGTCCAATTTGGAGCTCATCAGTATGAGAGAGACATAGACATACAGGAGAGAGTCTAGTGAGAGGCTACCAAGATTATGAAGGATTTTGAGCAAGAAATTGCAGATTCAAACAGCACACCTTTGGTGCTGCTAAAGACATCTCAAAAAAAAAAAAAAAAAAAAAAGAAATATCTTGATGGAGGGAATGCAAGTTTTTATTGCTTTATCTAATTCATGGACACAGATGCAACCTGAGGCTGTAACCTCAGCAGATCCTATAAGGAAAGCATTTATTCTTTTATGATTTCACGCTTGGACTACTGCAATTGCCTTGTTGCTGGATGTCCTGTTTTCTCTCTCCACATTCTGCAGGCTACTCAAAGTCCCCCTGATCATCTAATTTTTCTATAATTATGCTATTCATGCACAGTTTATTTAAATTCATTTATAAAGACCTTTTTACTGATGTTAGATATCTTCAGGATTTGTAACATTCCTTACTGTCTCTATTCAGATTTTTGTTTATCTCCAGGCTGTATTGTCTTATACATTCAGTATTTGAGCTCTTGTGCTTTTCTTTTATTTCCATTTTCAAATCAGAGTCCACGCCCTTCCAGCTGTACCAAGGAAGAATCTGTTTCCTGATTTGCCATAGCAGCCATGCTGTTTTGTCTGTGGCATGCTCATACCTCCGTACACATCCCTTCTCTCATCTCTGCTACTTTACTTTTGTCCTAACAAGTCTGCTATGCCTGCTCTGTTCCATGTCTTGCTGACCCAACTATCCATGCTCTTGCCATTTTCACTTGTCTCTCTCTTTTTATTTTTGCAAAGCTCACGAGTTGGTATCAGCAAGACTGTGATTCCCAAACAGTATTTTCCATTTACTTTATCTTCTCCTCTTAGGTTTTAAGCTTTTGTACAGTTCTGAGATGCTACTTGCTGTATTGTCCAAAACTTCCTTTTTTTTTTTTTTTAACCTCTAAGCCCCCATGAGATTTGTCTGTTCTGTTTACTATGGTGCTTCTTGTGCACTGTATTTTGCAAATTCCTTAGTCACAATATTTCATTTATCCTTCTTGCTTCACTGGGTGATGTTATACCACACTAAGCACAGAAATCTATGTTTATCACTAAATATCTGTGGAACTACTCATAGGTCCAAGGACCAGGGATAGGTCTACCTATAGGTGCAACCAAAGAATCTTGCAAAATGCTCTATAATTCACTATCCAATCAAGTCCACAGAATCATCTCCTATGGTTGGATGAGGGTAGCTGGAAAACACCCTTTGAATACTGTAAACAGCCACCCCAAGGAAAATGGGATTAAATGTCCTCTAAGTCTCCATGGAGTTAAATACAGAGTATAAATTACAACTAAGGAGATGTAGGTTAGACATCAGAATGCCCTTCTTTAGTAGAGCCTGGTCATACACCCTGAGGATAAATGTTAATGGAGGTAAAGTAATTTTCATCCTTGGACTTTGTTAAAAACAGATCAGAAGAATGTGTCAGGACTGCTTTAGGCAGACGACCATGCTTTGGAAAAGGACCTTTCAAGATCTTTTGCATGTCTATTACCTATGATCCTGTGAAAACAGGGGGAAATAAAACCATACCTTATTGAGATTACTTGAAATGTTACATACACAATTAGAAATAAAATTAAGAGACAGGATTTGGGGGTTTGGCTTTTGTTTTTGAGGGTTTATTTCCTTGCTTGAGGGTTGGGCTTTTTTTGTGTTTGTTGTTGTTGATTTGTTGTGGGGGTTTTTTTTGTTGTTGTTGGGTTTCTTTTTTTTGTTTATTTTTAATTTGAGAGCTATAATTTCTTAACTATGTTGAAGAAAGTAAATATTTTTCCAGACAAATAACTATTCCAACTTCATAATGGAATTCGAGTTAAGGACAGCTGAAGATCCATTCAAACAGAACTACTGTTCTACAAAAAATGTTAAATGAATCCTGAAAGTGATCAAAGACTGCATATTAAAAATTGGCATAATTAAACAAGGCATCTGATGACAGGTCATATCACTCCTGCTCTCTCAGGGACTTGTAAACTGCTATGTTTGTACCTTACGTCAGTGGCAGAAAACATAATTAACAAACAAATAAACACAAAGGCCGTTTCAAAGTAATACTGAAAATAATTAGACACATACATAAGGCCAACCTGTGCCAAAAGTTGAGCACCACTTCAAAGAAATTTCATATGACATGGACAGACCTGGCTTGTTAAATAAAATAAATGAGCCTGAGGGTGTACACACAGCATTGAAAGAACTGTGCATTTTCACTCATGACCTGGAGAACAAGCATCCAAGAACTTTTCCAGCAAGTACAGAGACACCATCAAATACCTCCTGAAAGCACCCACACAGCTTGAGAGTTATTTCTTTACTTCTAGCACAGAGATACCAACATGACCAGTCTTTCCAAAATTATCTGCTTTTAATACAGTCAAGCCTGTTTTTACTAAGGGCTGAACAAACACCCAGTGAAAAGTCAGTCAAGAGGCCCAAACCCATGAAACAGTTAACAGATTTGGGTTTCTGGGGAGTTGTGCACAGCAGAGAGGAAGGAAAGAGGTTCAAAGGAGGAAGGGGAGAGAAATGTATTGTTTCCATTGTATACAGTCCCATACCATCTACATTTAGTAACTGACCAGCATATAAGTCTCCAAATACTTTATTGAATTTTCTATTCAAGAAATGCTCAGGATGGTTTACCATATTGCTAACTGTGATAAGAAACCCTATGACACAACTAACTACAATTACAGGCTGAAGACAGAAGAATATAAAAGAAGACAGGGATTGTGAAGCAAGACAGTGCTCCTTTGTCTAGAATGTGTTGATGACATAGAAAACACCATTAAGTGAAAACACAGTAGGCCAGGTTCAGCACAGCCAGTATAATGCTACACAGGCAGGACTGCAGTGCTTCAGTCAATAGGGCAAATAAAAGAGAACCTCAAAATTTTTGTGTTTCAAATCTTACCATTTTCAGTCCAATGTCAGAATTCTGCCCCTTTGCAATCTTTTAATGCTGTGTTTGAGCAAAACGTTAACAGGAAGCAAGTGAAGAATTAAACAGAGTAAGGAGTAAATGTATCAGAAGTGCAGCAGATGTAAGCACTCAAGGCTGTGTAGTCTCAGCTTTGACCTCCAGATGTACCACATTTATACCCCTGTAATCTCTCAAGCACAATCAAGGTAACTGTATGGCAGATATCCCAAAGATAATCCTCCTAATCTTCCTTGCCTGGCCGAGTAAAACAGAGCAAGGAGAGAAATCAATATAAAGTTGCACTGTGAAGAAAATAACAGTTCCTTGAATCCACTGTGGATGGATTTGTACAACCAGGGAGCCAGGCAGCTGCTGCAGCTCAGGCTCCCTGGCTACTGCCATGACAGTGCCTGGGAAAGGAATACTTCTGCATCAAATGCCACTGACCCCTGCATTTCTACTTTGTTCCCCTTTATTCTTTGTTCAATCATAATTCCAATGGACTTTCACAAGAATGGAAAGGTAGTCCTGCTGCAGCCCCAAACTGCTCCTCTGCTTGGTACATGGGAACAAACTCAGTCAAAGCCTGCCAGGGTGGTGAGTGGCAGAGGCAGTGAAGGGTCTTCCCAAGTGGAAGAACAATTACTAGGAGATAAGAGCTTTGCTAAATGCACTGCCATAGACTCAACAGTTTACAATTCAACCACCATGTAGACAAAGCCTCATGAGAACTTTGATGACATATGGGCTGCAGGAATCTCTTCTACCATTTCTGCTGTTAAGGAATGGATAAGGATAAGGACAATCTTACCTTATTAAACGGCACAGACAAGGTTGGAAGGAAGCCTATGGTTAAAATGGTGATGTAGTATCTCAGACTGAGGCAAAGAAGAAGTGGGACTGTTCTGAGGTGACTGGGTGATAATCAAGTAAAAAGAATAGATGGATGTGATAAAAGGCATGTAAAGGAGATTCATATTGCCATGAATAAATGAGACACTTTAACATATTTCTAAGGCAATAGGATTTTTTTCTTCTTTTGTTTTTGTTCATTTTCCCCACTATACTCCCTTTTATCTTGGTTACCTGAAAAATTTTACATTATTGCCTGTTTCACAAGATTGAAAATACATACAGAGATCAAAATAGATGAAAGAAGCTTTTCCCACACTATATCTTTTCAAAACTAAATTTTCTGAATTGCGGTAGGATACAACAGATAATAGAGCTCTCGCATCATTAAGGTGTTGTAGCTGGCATGAACAAATGCAGAATCAATGAATGCCTTGTATCTCCTTCATAAAAGATGAGTATCAATAGAGTTTATTTAACAGAGGTAGAAAGGGAAGTCAGAATAATTCCAAACAAATAGTAAAACTGCCATAATTTGTAGCAGGTTCCTTGGTTTGGTCAGGAATTTTGTGAACAATTTTTTTGCTTAAACTCCCAGTTTTATTGTTACCCACATCAGAGTATGACTCAAAATCCTGAACAAGTACCAGACCCAATGTACTCTGCCCTCTCCACACTGCACTTCTCAAGGCAAGGGCAATCAGAGCTGCAGGACCATTTATGCAATACAAGTGTGCTGACACTCTGGATGGGGCTTCAGGCTGTGCCCCTGGACAGACTTGCTCTCCCAGCAGTGGCAGCTGAATCCCTGCTCCAGGATGAAAACAGCCCAAGGGGGATTGCTTGTTCCCCCAGGAACACTCCTGCATGCCTACCCAGCCAACTCGACGCACAAAAGCAATCTTGCTGCTCTTGGCTTAATTTTGGTACTCCCTTCCTACAAGTTACTAAATTCTGATCTAGTTTTAACAGCACAGAACAAGCAATCTTAGTAAAATGGAATACAGTAAAAAAAGTGAAAAAAAAGATCAATTTTAAACCAACAGATTAAAAATTTATCTTCTGCTTTAGGGAACATACAGGCAACCTTTAATTTGGTCTCGCCAGCCTTTGTTACCACACTGCCTGGCAACAGCTGGCTCTTGACTCCTGTCAAAAGCAGGAGACAGTTCTGTGATCCCATGCAATGTCAGTATCAAACATGTTATTATAAAAATAATAACAATAAGAAAAAAAAAATATCTTAACAGCACAAAAAAAGCTTAAAAACCCCCCTGAATTTTGTTCATCAGATGTCCCCAACCCCTCTGCTCTCTGTCCACATACAGAGCTACAACATGTTACGAAAAGGTGGCCTCATTGGCACTGTGGAGCTGGAGCCTAGAAACATAGCAGAGGCAAAGCTTGGCTGGAAACTGCTTTTAGCAGCCTTTCATTCACAAATAAGGAGCGTAAATGTGTCCAAAGACAACTATCCTTCTCTAGCTTTCTTTCTGGTGGTACATTTGGGGAAATACAAACACAAATGCAAATGAAATAATATAAAATAATAGGTGGTTGGGGTTTTTTTTGCAGATTTTCAACCTCTTCATATTGAAAGGAAAAGGAGACATCAATAGCATTTTCTAATTACTCCGCCTGAAACTGCTTGTTCTATCTCCGTATGTGAAATCACCATGAAACACATTTGTGCAGCAAAAGAATAATATCAGGAGAGCCCAGCTCTGTTCCCTCAGGCTAGAGGCTGACATTCCAGCATGGCTCTCCTAACATAGTGAGACACATCCTTGACCAGTCTGTAGTATCTTCTGGCTTGCCAAGAGTTTTCCTTCCCTGTTTGCAATCACTGCCCAAAAATTCTGCCCAGTGACATGAAGCACTTTACAGAGACCATTTGGAAAGAGATTTTTTTTGACACCTCATTCCATTCTTTTGACAAAAATGAAATACAGCCTATTACAGCCATGCTTCATCTGCTGGTTAGGCAGAGTCTAATACTCAAAATCCTCTGAAACTCAGATCTTTCAAAAGCCACTGCTTTTAATCACTCTTTAAAAAAGTCCTTTGTAAATTCATCCGTTCCGTTTATCTCCTACCCCCATAAAAGAAGAAACTCTATAGTCACATGATCTAGATGTACTTTTAATGTGCCAGTGTCTTTGCTGATATCCTGCTTCTTTGCAAAATTTCATCAGTAATTTGCCCATGAGTCTTTTCCATTCTGTTTAAATTGGACTGGAAGATCCATTTCTACTGCAATTGAATGATTCTCACTGACATATGGCATGATGAAACATTTCAGAGCTGTGTTCTTAATTACTTCAGTATCTAAAATTTCAGCTGTAATGTGAAGGTACCAAATCACATATAAAAAAAACATATCTTTTTCAGAAAAGGTCAAAATTCTTCATATTCAGCACTGTTCTAATGGATGTCTGGCTTCCAGGCCCTCTTAGTGAAATTTTCAACTCTGTTGTGGGCAGAGAGCAACAAAACTTCTCCTGGAGGCATTGTCAAAATGCTGAAGAGATAACATTTATTTTGTTCCACTCATTGGGTATTGCCTGAACTAGGAAGAACACAAAAATATCCCTTTTCAAATTACAGTCACACTGTTCCTAGAGAGCTACTGACTATATCCAAAATTAAACCATTAACTTTTGATTTATTTATTTATTTAGTCAAGCCTCAGGTAATCTGCCAGCAAGGAAGAAAAAAAGACATATAAACAAAAAAGATATTTTCCAAGACAAAGCATCTGGCATGCAGCACTATTTCAAACAGTCCAGATTACATATGACAGAAATACCAGGGAGCTGTGACTGACACTTTTTGAATGGGTCAGAAACTCCTTGTTTACTCTTTGCTTTCCTGCCTTGTAAGGAACTTGTTTTCTTCTGCCCCGGCATAGGGGTCCATGGGCTGCAGTCCCTTGGGGTGTCCACATTTGTTATTCTTTAACATTTAAATCTGGTTATTCTCCTGCTGTTTTCCTAATTACAATTTCTCCCAAGAAAGCAAAAAGCCTATTTAGAAGGCCTTAAAAACACTGAAATAATTTTGTGGAAGGGTTGTTCTATATACCAGTCCTTGGCCGTACATTAATTGACAACATACATAGATAAGTAGATAGACGATTGCTATTCCTATAGTGCTACTAAAAGCATATTCAAGTTCCAGATTCTTGTTCAACCAGTATCTGAGGATTTGACTTGAGATTCTGTTAATATGTTGTACATTCAAAACCAGAAGTCTTCCAATCATCATATAGAAAGACATAAAAAATTAAAAAAATCTAAGACGAAAAAACTGACAGTAAGCACATTCTTTTGTTTAAAACAGTAACAGCAGTAGGAAATACATTGTACTCTACTGTCCTTTATTAAATGAGCAATGAATTAAGCCTGTGCAATTCAAAGCACGCAAAGAAAATAGGTCTTAGTTCTCTGCTATGTAAGTGACAGAATGACCCAGAATTACATGAAAAAGCAGCAACCTCAGGAGACCTCCAGATCAACCTCCTGCCAGGAGCAGGGTGGGCTGGGAGGCCAGAGCAGCTTACTGAGGGTTTTATCCAGCTGAGTCTTTAAAACTTCCAAGTCACTTTTCTTCAGGACTGCAGAAGCATTCTAACTGTAAAGTTAGGAAATACACTGTGTGCAGCACAGAAAATTCAACTGCCTTGTTCAGACCACATTTAAATATCTGTCTGTGCTTAACTGTAGATTTACTATGCAAATACAGAAACCTGTCTCTAGGAAGCTATGCTAGACTGAAGGAACCTCTCAACAAGTCTTGCAATGTCATGAAGCAATTAAAGTCCATATTGGGATTCTCTAATGAAATAGAACACCATCAAGTGGCAAAATTCTCTTATATTACTATTCTTCCCAGAAAACAGCATGTGTAATTAAACTGCAATTGATTCTTGAAAGAACGCTTGTGTGTGTAGCACTGCATCATGGAAGCAAAGCTTAAAAACTATTGCAGTCACTGATGACAAATAAGCTACTGTAAGTTTTTTCCCCTCTACAGTTTACAAGTACTACATTAATAGAATAAAAATAGTAGGGTAAGAATCTACCACAAATGGGATTCAGAAATCCTTACAAGGAGAAATTATTACCTCAGAATAATAAGGTTTAAAAAAGAAAAAAGAATAAAACTGGTTTAGGTAGAAAGAGAGTATGACAAATGAAAAAAACCCCACATATACTTACTTTTGGCAATGCATATTTTGGCAACTTCATCTGTACAAAGCCATTTCGACGGTAAGACACGTAATACTTGGTCCGATTTGCTGATGTTGTCTATACAAAGGAAAAACAGAACCCTGTGATAGCTTATGTTAAATCTAAAGAATCTGAGATGGAAGACTCTTTTTCTTTTAACCTGCAACTGAAGTGGACAGCTATTCCTTTTATTGCATGCAATTAATTTGTACAGTGTACTTCTAAAAGGGCAAATCAAAAGTTGTGGCAAAATAAACTCTTTCCTTCTTCTCCTTAGGAAGAAAAAAGTCACCTACTTCCCTCTTTTACCATTTCATCAGTTTTGGGTGATACCTGAGACTTCAGCATCTCACTGTACCCAGCCCTTACTGATATCTTTGTATTCATTGGCCTCCCACATCTCTACCCTTTTGTAGAAGTCAGGGCAGCAGCATCCTTTATGTGAGAGGCAGGGAGGGGGTACACTGGCCATGAACACCAGGTACCCCAGGGGCAAGGAGTACTCGAACAGAACAGTTCAAAGCAGAGCACAAAAGACTGACTAAATCATGCTAACATTATGTAAAGCATTCACTACATTTGACTATTTTCTATACAGGAGAAAACATTTCCTAGTGCAAAATGCTAACATGCTATGTGGAAGATAAGGATGCAGTTTTGGATCCATTGGTTGGTCAGTTCACTCAGTGATATGTCCTGAAGACACAATTATGTGCTTAAACAGAGCGGTAAAACATGCATTTAAACAACTTGTATGTGTGAAACTGAAGACAGATTAGGCTTCCCATACTATTCTTGAACTTTTGAAGATTTTCACTAAAGAAAACCAAGAGAAACACGCATGGAAAGGAAGAACTGCTGCATGATTATCACCCATTACCCACTTTTAGCTCACTCACAAAAAAGTCACGAAGAAACCCCACAACACCCACAAACCATTCCCCTGCCCCTGCAAATACTGTTCCAAAGCACCAAAAAGTATATTCCAAGCAAACATAGCTGAAAATACTCAATTAACAACCTCCCATGGTTTTTCTAATCAGAAACGTAATACCAAAATCTGTGCTGGTACATAAATCAGCATAATTCCAACTAAGCCACTTGAGCACAATCAGATTATGTTTATAAAGGTTTTAGCCTATTTTTTTCACATTTCTCCTGGCCAAAAGATCAGATCAGTAATGGCTATTTAGTAATTTTCACTAAGTTTGTCAAGGTTGGCTGCTTTGAAGAAATGTATTGGAAATTTTCTCTAGTTGCCCACAACAAATCAAACTGTGAAACAGAAGCACAAACAAACTCATCTTCTTTCTTTCACTTAGGAAATCCATTTTAAATCCTACCCCAATCTCACTGTTTTTCTCCTCAAATTTTGTGTTTAAAAAGGGAACCTGATTTGGAAGACAGCCTATCCTGAAGCATACAAAGTTGATGTGGCTGGGTAAAAATAGAACTGATGCAGGAAAGCAGGTCCACCTGCCTGAATATTTTAAAGGTAACAAACTATTTAATACTGTAAGAATTTTCACTCTTTCTTTAAAACCATTTCCCTTTTTTTTTTTGGTGTTGTAAAGACTGTGATTCCCTTTAGGAATGTGATTTATTAAATGATGATGGATCAAACCAAAAGCCTCACCGTTTGTTTAACCAGTGTTAAGTGGCAGTCTTACCCATCTTTTCATAGTCTTTTAAATTCATTTTTTTAATGTCACTCATTCTAAATGACTGGAGACAATGCAGGGCAGAGGAGAATCAGAGTGGAAGCACCCAGTCATGTCAAGCCTCACTGACATTAAAGGCTGGTCTGTGCTTAAAAACTGTGATGAAACTTTAATCTCCTACTAAAATCACCTCTGATACTGTCTGTCAGTGCAAACTGGAAAAAAAGGAGTACTAGGAAGATCCTGATCTTTGTGAATATAGACATACTAAAGAAATGGGGTTTAGACCTTCCTCTAAGGTGGTAAAAATCTCAGATTTGGGTCAATATTAACAGTGCAGAGCTGCAACGCTCTGATTCACATCTGCACAGCTCAGGGGATGTGAGGGATGCCAGAGGCAGGAAGACAGTCCCAAACTCTCCTCTTTGCACGGATGATCCTGTCCCATCCTCTCCCTGACATGCATTGCTGGGGATACCATGAAGAGTCCCTGATCTGATTATAACTTATATAGCAATATTTTGGGGTAGTGATAAAAGAATTTCCACCTGGTTTCAAAAGTATGCTGTGTGGTGTCACTGGAACAGGTAAATACTGTCCTGCATCACACCCCTGGGGTGGCCACACTTCAGATGTGACTGTAGGATCCCAGAGTTATCTTCTAACCTCCAGGAACAGAGATATGGCTAACTGCAAACCAGTGTAGCACTGAGATTCACATTACATACTGTGGTTTACTGCAGTTAGGTCTGAAAGGAAAAGACTGGAGATGTTTCCCCTTTATGTGGAAGACTTGAACATCTCATCTACGGGCACTGACATGTGTTGAATCTACAGAGACTACATCACCAACACCGTTATTTTGATAGTAGCAACTGTCTGTTACCTGTGTGTACATTTCCACCTTGCACTTCCATTCTGTGTCTGCTCATGCCTGGCACCTCAAGATGCAGTTGTACAAGACATTCAGCAAAACAAAATGCTTGACGAGGAAGAAGCCAGTGTTTTGCTGAGCACCACAGTCTGGAAGCTCACACAGTGAGAACAGTTCTCATCCTCTACACACCATAAAATGGATTTTAGAGTGTGCCTGGGGGGAGCCACAGATAATAATAACTTTGAGCAAAATGAGTGCCATGCATGCTAGATCTGATGTAAGAAATGGCTACTTTAACCCAAAAATTCTTTCCCAAAGCCATTTTTATTGTTTATTTGTAATGGTAATTGTTCTAACCCATGTGGGCCCTTCAAACTGCTGTGCCAAACATGAGGAGGACAGATCGTTTGTGTTCCTCCTAATTTACAGACCCTTGTGGAAGAAAGAGCCCCAAGGGGGGAAGCTGCAAAGAAGCCAATCTGATGCACACTGAGGCTGTGGTGGGGAGATCTATCCATTGCCACGATATTGCTTCCTGCAAAAGTCAATAAATAGATAAGCCTTGCAGCAAACACATCATATCAATGTAAGGAAAAAATGATAGCCAACCACTGAGGAAAGCAAAAGCAACTTCCCCAGTAAAATCTAATACAAGAAGTATATAACTGTTCTTTGAGAAGTTTGCAGCTCTGATAGATTAAAATCACAACCAGTATGAAGCACATAAAACAAAATTTTCAAGTGTGCCTGAAGTGTACTGGTGTCATAAAGCTGACAAAGATCCAGTCCATATTTCTGCATGCAGGACTTGTAGTTCAGGAATGAGATAACCCCAGTGTATTTGGACCAGCATGAGTTGCAGACATGGTGTTCAGGGCCATGGTTTAGTGGCAGACTTGGCAGTGTAAGGTTTATGGTTGGACTCAATCTTAAGGGTCTTTTCCAACCTAAATCATTCCGTGATTCCATACTAGTTTGCTCCAGCTATTCACTATTTCACCCTTTTGCTTCCTAAGCACAGCCATGTAAGCTCTTTCCTGGCAAAACCTCTTCAGAGAACAATCCATATGAAGAAGTTGTGCAACTACTCTGTCAGTGGTTGTCCTCAGATGATTTTCTCATGGAACCTTTTTGTGCTATCGGGGTTCTGGAAAGGACCCAGAAAAGTTTCTCAGCATAAGAACAAAAGAGTTGTATTTCTCTTCACACACAAGCAAATTTATAGCAAGTAACTTTGAACCACACAATCTGCTTGGAAACATTCATACAGTTAAAGGGCAACTGGTTGCACAAACTAAAGACGCTTTTTTTTTCTTTTTTTGACTTGAATGCTTTGTTCCATGTAAAAATTCATAAATCATCATCGTTCTGGAACAGGTTTCTCCCTGCTCCTTACAGTGTTGCTGCCCTGTTTAAAATTTTATTTTTGAATTTGAGAATGAGATGTCTCTCCCGAAAGTGGCAGTACCTGAAGAAATATGTAGTCATCCTGCACAGTCAGGGAATCCCGATCAGTACTACCAGCAAATGGGACTGTCATTGTCTTATCAGAACAATTTTGAATCTGGCAACTGATGTAGCGATAACCTGAGGGAAGACAGACAGAAACATATGACAGGGCTATCAAGGGAAAAAGAAGCAAGCAGTATTAAATTTTATTCATGTAGGAAAAATGCTGCCTTTGCCAGGTGAGTTAGTTGTAGAATTATTATATTAAACCCTCATACAAGAGTTTTTCAATCTCCAAGGTACTGAGAATATATTAACTGCTTACAGTTCAGATCATTCCCTGGAGGCAGCCTGTTATTATCCAAATTTTGCTGGTCCAGAGAGATTAGGGGTTAGATGAATGAGCCATTCATGGGTGGGGATAATAGAAGGAGCCTCTTTTCTCACTTAACCTATGCACAGAGCCAAATTATTCACTTGGAGATATGGCAGCCTGACACAACATAACTGAAATCAATAGATCAACCCCAGCATAAAATTGTGATGAATGAGAAGAGAATCAGACTTCATTTAATAGACAGTGTGCAGAATTTTAAAGCCTATTTTCAAAGCTCTGTAAGAATGTTCAGAGACACTATTAACATGCTATTGGAACTGCTCTGTTGGGGCACGATTTCTATATTCAGAATTAATACCCTGCTGAAAAAGCCTGGACTGATTTATAATCAGTGGAGACTGTGGCCTTTCTCTTCCTCTCCGGTTAGCAAGGACTATCCTCTCTACTTGGGTTCTTAGAACAGCACCACTGCATCTTTGATACAATCTGCTCTTATCAGAGTGAGCAGCACCAACAATCATATATTACGCTAGCTGTGGCTTAAAGACCTTCCCCTAGATTCGAGCTCTTGTACAGCTCACCCTCGGTCACAGCCTTCTGAGTGCTAAGTACTTGAGTGACTTTCCCAAGCACACCAAGAGAAATGTTATATACACAGGTCTTGTGCCCACATCGCTAATTCTACCCACGCTCCAGGTACAGCATGAGAGAGAACAAACAATGCACCCCCCATGTCCTTCATGACTTCTGCAGTGTGATGGGAAATGCGTTCCACACTTATGACCTTTAGTGGACAAGGCCAAACCTGTATACTGGATTTGATTATTTGTTCTAAAATCTGGATCTGTTTAAGAGGCAGTTAGAGTCAATCCAAGTTCTCCTGACAGATCCAAATCATCACTACAAGGACATTTGAGCAAATGCAGCAAAGGACCATCTAAAAGTCTCACAAGGATTTGCAATTCACATCACAAGAATTACAGCTCTTCATCAGACAGGTAGTGCAAAGATGCTGTTTCCACTAAAATCAATGGTAATGTTTGTACTGACCATAAGTGCACAAAGTCAGGTTATTGAGAACCCAGCCAGAAAATATTTCATTGAAGTTTTTATTTTTCTGCTGTTTCTGTTAAATAAATTTAAAAAACTCAAAACAACAAACAAGAAACCCCCTGAAAACAAAACAAAAGCAACCAAACAAACATTTCCATCCAGGTCCTAAAGAATCTTTTTACACTGTCTCTAAAGAAAGTAGCTGAGAATGCTGTCACCACGTCTCAGAAATCTCACTGCTAAAAGATCTAGAAACTTGCTAACTCAGGTTTTAACATGGTAGCTTTGATTTTTGATAGGGCTGAAATGAAGAAAAGCTATAGGATCGGGGCAAATCAAACTGTGCATTCTTTGCTGCTCATTTTTAAGACTGCACAGGAACTTAGATGATCAGATTCAAGGAATTAAATTACCTTTCAAGAGTACCATCGGTAATAAGAAACTATACAAACTTTTAGAACCATGGTGACTCTTCAGTACAGCACATCCTGATTATCATTCTGATTTTTTATCTATATTCCTTCAGAACACTCAAACTTTACTGGATAGTGTGACATGAGGGAATTCTGGGAGCTGGTGGCTAGTGCAGCAGGCCTGACATATGCAATGACTCACATTAACAGACACTTATCCAGCACTAACACTGCATTGCCAGTTTTATTTGCATATTGGGGAAAACTGTTCAATGTTTAACTGCCAGAATAAATCGCACTATTAATGGACATTTTCAATGGAGCATAGCATCTTGACGTCAATTCGTCTTAGTGGGGAAAACAAGTAGACTTAAATTACACTATATTTTTATATAACAGGACAGTTTTGCTGACTACTTATAAACAGCAAAGAATCTGACTTGCACAATTTCTCTTCTGACTAGTTTTAAAAACAATCCAAAAAGTACCTCTAAAACAAAGCGAAATGACTGTGCACTAGGGTATCAATTGATAACATTTTAATTTGCATACCTCCACTGGGGTCCTGGATTTCCATATGAACTAAATCGGGGTCTCCATCAACTCCAGCAACAGCCCTGAGAACATAATATAATCAAATTATGTAAAGCCAGCTACAGAACAGTAATTATGTGGATGGAAGAAAAGAGAGGATTTCATACTAACCAGCTTTAACATTCTAGATGGGAAATTGAAATAAACCCCATTTATAATGTCCTATTACTAACATCTAGAAGGAAATTATATTTCTTTAGAATCATTTTTACTAAACCATGCATAAAACCATGCATTTTTCAGGACAAACTGAAAAAACCCCATCCAGAAATAGGTACAAAATTGGAATAAATCCTTCATAATCATAAACTGATATATGTACACAGAAAGATATGCACACACTCGCATGCACTGGCAAGCACTGTAGCATCTTTTTACAATTACATTTGACATTTGAGACTACAAAGAAGATTTAATGCTAAAAAAGACTTAGATTCCTTTCTTATTAGAAATGTCTTAAACTTGACACACGTTTCCATAACAAATTGATATATCTTTGGTTAGTATATTCAAAAGAAAAGTAGATTCTGCTTTGACAAAGAAAGTGAAGAATAATTTTGACAAAAATATCCTGAGAAGAAAATTCAAGACAGAAATTATCAAGGTGCAGTTTAACTTTGAAAAGCTGTAATGGGACTACAGGCTGATTTTCTCCTAATTTCTCTCATGTCAAATATGCTCAGCCAAAAGATGAGTTTTCCACCCTCAGGGCTTCCATCCTGGCCTGGGAATGGCAGCCCCAGCTGTGCTTTTTTCTGGTGCTTCTATTGTCATTAGTCAGGCAGATTCTGCAGAGAAAGCTTTGAGCTGACACTTGTGCTGTCACTGAGCGAGGCAGAATCCGGCCCCACTCCCACGGTGACATCACTCTTCTGAAGGCTCTTCACTGGCATGGCAAGAGCCCATCGAGACAGCAGATGAGAGGTGAAGACACACAAAGGAGATACACTGAGTGATAAAGTGCAGCTGGATGCAGGTATTAAAAAAGCCCATTAAGATACTTAAAAGAAAATTACCATTTTGATACAATTATTAACAATCAAATGCAATAAAGCTATACTTTGGATTGAAATTACATCATTGTTTAATGATTTTAATAGCATTAATTTATGAGGAGCGGTTAAAACTCAGACTCAGTAATTGGTGGCTCCTTGGGAACACAGGCCAAGGGGAAGAGACTGGATGGTTTCCACTGCTGTGTAACAACCAGAAATAATCACATATGCTGTTTTTCCCTAATAAGATAAATGATCAGTCCAAAAAAGGATGGGGAGGGTGAGGGATGAGCCCCTCCAAGAAATAAGATGTCATGAAAACTTTAGTGGACTTTTTTTTAGCCAGTAAATGCATGGGAAAATCTTGTATTTAATAAGAATTTTGTTCCTCAAATGCAAACTTTTTTAGCATTTTTGAAGCAATACATTAGGTTGGAGAATATTTTAGATTCAGTGAGGTACGATAAGAATATATATGAGCAGAGGGGAGGAATGTGCAAACTTTTTTGCTGCGTGTGCTGTTATCTATCTTTCTAGATATCCACAACACCAAATCAAACCTGCTATCAACTCTGCAGTCAGCAATTTGAGGGGAAAAAATGTTTGCTGAATATTTTACTTTTTGTGCTGGACCTCACGCAGCTGAACCACAGAAACTTCTGGGCTGAATTTCCTGAGGCTCAGCCAGACATGCTAATAAGCATCAATAATACAAAGAAAGTTTTTGAGTACTTCTGAAATTACCTCTTGTATCTATAATTTGTCACACAGAATTTCATAAACACAGTTTGAGGTATTTGTCAATATCTTTACCTACTCATCTTTCTTTTAACTTCCCAGAATTACAATGATCTTCTACCATGCTCCTCCAAACAGTGATAGCTGACATAAATAGATTCTAATCTTGTTTTCAGTGTAATCTCTTAGTGCAAGAAGATGTAGCTGATCTGTTTTAATAAACATTGCAGAATGAAACTTTCCAACCCAGACTACTTTCCTCTTTTAGACTTTCATTTGAGTAGATCTGAACATATCACAAGGAGGCGTTTTCTCTTTAACCCAACCAGGAAAAAGTAATACCTCTATCCCCCTGAAGTTCATATTTACCCTACCCCTTTTTAAAATTATCCTTTATTAACCAGGCAAAGTTACTTCTAAAAGGCAACTCCTCTTTTCCTAAACTAAACTGGATCACCACCCATGGTGTCCATGGACTATAAAGGTGGTTTAGGATGTCAGGTCCATGCTGCAGTTTTACAAGCAATTCTACTCATTGCTCTACCAGATTGTAACACTCCATTCTGTGTCCCAGTCTTGCCTCTACACTTCATTGCCTCAGCTGTCCCATTGAACTTGCCAGGTCCCAGCATTGGGAATTGTCTAATTTAGAGGTGACTCTACAAAGTTGTAAGCTACAAGGCTGCCAAAAGGAATGATCACTAAGCTATACCACTAGATGTCTAAGTTTCCACAAGTTTGAGTGGTGGTGGTGCTCCTCAGGAGTTGAGATGCCTGCTTTGAGTGCAGTTTATCCATTCCAAAAGGCACAAATGAAGCAGAATATTTAAAAACTATGACTTGTGTTTTTCATTACTCTCGTTGTACTGATGAACTCTAAAGCAGGCTCTTTACTCAATGAAGACATCATATCCTCAAAGCCTACTTTTGAATGCCAGCTACAGAGCTGTTTCTGAACTCCAAAGTCCCTTTCTTGAGCTTTACAAACACTTAGGAATAGTCCCTTCCTTTTTTATTGAAAAAAAGACCAAATCTATTACAGTTGCTAAGAAAATCTTCAGAAGAGAGTATAACTAATATAGAGAATTTGAAGCTATATCCCTGAAGAATAAACTAATCTCATTTCAGTGGACTCCTTTGCCAGCAGTACTTAAAAGATAATACTGTTATTTCACTTGTGCTTAAATCATGAACCAAAGGGAAAGCTGTATGATGCTCTGCAGGCTAAACACAATCTAGGTCCCTCTGCTCACAAGCTACAGCTTTCTTAAAAGGAAAGGCAAAGAGGTACATACAGGAACATAAACAGCATATGATCCACTTAAAAGGAAAGCCCAATTACATGCCTTTTCATATTGAGGGAGAAATGCAAGGCATCTTTTTTTTTGCATCTTCATTTACAAACTTGCCACTGCCACAACAGAGATGTATTGTACCAGTGTGAGGATTGTGTCCACACATCCATTCATAAGCATAGTTTATTGTTACCTGACTGGCTTTAGGATAAGAGCTCTTCTGTCTTAAAAAGCACAGAGGCAACTGATCCTGATAATCTGACAATTTTTTTTCTTTTTTGGTTGACATTTCAGCATCATTCCGCCCCCTCCCGCCGCCCGCCCCCCCACCCCCCCCCCCAAATAGAACAAACATTTTCTTGGGAACTATCTCAATTTCAGTAGGACTTTTGGTTTTCTTAAAATCCCCCCTGTTCTCCTAACAGTACTTTGCAATGAAAATGTTCACATCTCAGCAGTCTGGGACCATTTCTTTATGTAGTTGTTTAACTAGGTAAATTCAGGCTTTTCTGGTTTATGTTGTTTAAGTGTTTTACATTCAATCACTGAGTTTTCCAGTGAAATTCAGACTAACTTTCAGATCAGGTAAGTCTTTCTCTAGGAAAAGAAATATTTCTTAATATTTCTTGACCACATATACCGTGCTGGATTAAGCAAGTACAACACACAGCAGCACTCCAGATCACGAAACAGCGTGGTTACAACACTTCAGAATTAAAATAGCCCGATTGATTGCAGGGTGCTGTAAATATAGGCAGCCTCAATATGCTTCTTCTCTTTTCTGTGAACATAAGTTCCCATTATCTCCCTTGTGCTTGTTTGACACCATGTTGAGCCTCTTGGGAAAACTAGTCCTATAGAATGTAATTTTAGAACTTTTTGGAGGGATTAGTTTTCCCTTTCTTAAATCACTGGATCATGCCAAGAGTTGAGCACTAATCCTGTAGAAGAAAAACAGCAAGATAGCTGCTATTGGTGGTGCAGAGGTGGAACTGTCACAGTCCCAGCACAGCATTTTTATCTATCTAACCTCAGTTATGCTGTAAAGGTGCATCTAATAAAACACAGTGAGAAGTAGAAGGAAATTGGGGCACCTCTGTTTCCATTTGGGCATGAATTTGGTCCCCTGAGGGACATGATGGAGCCCTTTCTTATGTATGTGGGTTTTTTAGACACCATGTCTAGTGCCTCCTCAGAGGAGGGACTCCTCACACTCTTCCCCTGCTCCAGCATGGGTCCCTCCCACAGGATACAGTCCTTCAGGAATAGACTGCTCCAGTGTGGGTCCCCTGTGGGGTCACAAGTCCTGCCAGCAAACTTGCTCCAGTGTGGGCTCCTCTCTGGAGCCACAGGTGAGGCCACAGGTCCTGCCAGAAGCCTTTTGCAGTCTGGGCTTCCCATGGAGTCACAGGATATATCAGGCATTCATCAGCTCCACCACGGCCCCCCATCCATGGGCTGCAGGGTGACAGCCCGGTTCATCATGGCCTTCACCAAGGGCTGCAGGGGAATCTCTGCTCTGGCCCCTGGAGCACCTTTTCCCCCTCCTCCTTCACAGATCAGGGTGTCTGCAGGGCTGTTGATCTCACATATTCTCACTCATTTCTCTTGTATCTGTTGTGCATTGTTTGCCCTTTCTTAAATATGTTATCACAGAGGCAATACCAGCATCACTCACAGGGCCACCTTGGCCCAGCAGTGGGTCCCTCTTGGAGCCAGCTGGAACTGGCTCTGCCCAGCACAACGGCAGTTCCTGGTCTCTTCTCACACAAGCCCTGAATGCTCCTGCTACCAAACTTTGTCACATAAACCAAATAAGTCACACACATCATCACACAGATAGAAATAGAAACAAAACCCATTCCAAGTGATTAAGTCAAACATAAGAATGACTGCCCACACAGATTCTTGGCTTCCCACACAAAAGCCTTTCACATAAAATTCAATGTTAAAAGCTCAATGAAATCCTCTTTGCATTTCTCTCCTTCAGGGCATAACATTGCTGAAATCCCTTCTTTACCTGACATTGAGTAGCCAGGAACCCACTACATTTGACATAAACGGGTACGGTTGTGAGGGATTATCCATATGGGATTTCAGGATGAGAACAGAACTTTGGTCCCCTGAGAACAACTGCTCTGCCCAAATAAACTCATCATATTTTATTTTTCCATTCTCACCTCTCATGAAAATGGAGAACCTGTAGCTAAAAATAAGAGTAACAGATATGCATAGCATAGGATCCACATATCCTAGTGAGCTGGGGATAAAGCATTCCTAAGGCTCTAGACAGAGTCATAAAAGAAAAGTGTCAGGCCTAATTCTTTGGTAATTATCAATTCATTACTTACTGTCCCGGGGTATATTAGTGCTGATGTAGACAGCTGGTTCACAATCTATTCTTTGCTTATGTATTACTAAGTTCTATTTTGAGAAATCAAAAGGATTTCTCAATGGTGCATAAGCCTCAGGGACTGAGAAGAATAGCAGCAGAGCTAGAGGAATCCCAAACTGAACTACTCTTTCTTCTTCCACATAATAACCACTCTTTTTTAAAAACTGGGCATCATATACCAACCCAGTTATATACCATGTGATAGGTGGGTGTTTATTGTTTGTCTGGAATAGGTCATATCTCTTTGCATTCTCTTCTACAAACATATCAGGAACTAGAAAAACTATTTATAAATGATGAAATCATCACACTAGAGCCAGTGCAATTTGTAT
Source organism: Anabacerthia variegaticeps (assembly GCA_035583185.1). Classification (NCBI taxonomy): domain Eukaryota; kingdom Metazoa; phylum Chordata; class Aves; order Passeriformes; family Furnariidae; genus Anabacerthia; species Anabacerthia variegaticeps. The sequence goes on along the minus strand of JAWWEW010000131.1, from coordinate 62,445,240 downwards.
GAAGAAGTAAAACTGGTCACAGTAATCAAAGTTTCTTAATTTTACAGGGAAAGAATTTGCTCAAAATTTAAAAGTTTCGTATCAAAACGTTCAACATTAAAAAAAGTGGGGATTTCAATCTTCCTAATTAATATTCATACAAAAATAAAATATTTACTTTCTAAATGCTGATACAAAATAATTTATTTTTTTAAGTGCAGTGTGACATAGTATTTTATGTTATCATTAATGTCAAACCTTCCTTTCATGTTTTTGTTTTATAGCTCTTTTGTTTTAGAATAGAATAAATGTTTTCAGTTGGAAGGCACTGACAGCAACCATCTAGTCTCATTGCCTGACCTCTTCAGTGCTGACGAAAAGGTAAAGCATGTTGTTATGGATGTTGTCCAAATGTCTCTTAAATGGGCTTGGGCCATCAACCATCTCTTTGGGAAGGCTGCATTGCCTTCTAAGATGCTAAGAGAGGCCAAACTCCCATGAAGGATTAGTCAACTTCCTTTTCCAAAATAAAAGAAGCAAATAGGGAAAACAGCCAGGATGGTGTAAGAAGAGGGCACGCTGTGTCACAGATAGGAAGAAAATAATCTGGGCTTCTAAACTAGAGACAGTTGTATGCACTTTTCACTGACACCAGTAATATTTTCTTTAGTTCCACTATTATGAAAATTCAAATTCCACACCTTAAATCTGCAAAGATATTTAAGGAATGATTGCGAACACTTGAAAAGCAAATAAACCCTAGAAGATTATATTAATATATTGCTTATAAACCTACGGTATAAGGTCTGAACATACATATTTCAAATACTCTGTCTCTACGGACCTTCCCTTAATATAAATACATAACACATTCCATTAAATCAATTGTATTTAGATTTTCATGGAGTAGAAAAAAAACGCTTCTTCAGGAAATGCATGAAGATCTGGCTGCTGCTGGAGGCACAGGAAAAAACTCCTTTTACAAAGCACAGGAAAATATTATGACCAACAATATTTGTAGCTACTAGACTGAAATAAAAGTCTTAGGCTATTTCATTAACCTCCATGGCAAAGGTCAGTGGAAATCAAGGAAGAAACATCTGCTAAAGATCTGCCCAGCAAAATGCTCTTGGCACAACCAGCCAGTACGAGCAAGAGACATGCCCTCATTTAGCGTGAGATGTACAATTAGTTTGACACCTATCTTTAGCACATCAGATATTATACACTGACAAGAAAACAATACAAGACTTAGTGTCCTCACACTCCAGGTATGACAAGGCTCATGTCCTGACATCTGTTGAGAACTACAAAAATGCTTGTTTCTGTCTAGTAGTCAGGTAATTTGGGTGACAAAGGCCATAAAATACCGGAATATGACAGACAGACTCCCACTGAAGGACCATCATGTCCAACCCTCCACTCACAGCACACTCTTTATATATTGCACATTTCCATATGATTCTAGAAGTAAAATATATTTACATAGCATTATTCCATGTAAGTTTATGAGAAGCATCATTTGGTAGTGATGCACTAAACATCTGCTTCCAAATCCTTGCTGCTGCTGGCTGATACAGGTTTTGAGAGAAACCAGTACGGTCTATATACAGAAAAGAAAACAAACCCCTTGGAAATATATCCGATGGCTATAAATGTACAGAATCTTAGAATTTATTATTCTTATCTTTGAGGAATGTGGCATTTATGAACAATCATGACTTTGAAGTACTACACTGGAATTATTTCTATCAAAGATCCAGGACATTTCTCTGATTGTATCTGAATGATATTAGGAAACATAAGGATTCTGAAACATAGCAAAATACAGACTTCTAATTAAACATGCACTTGCTGGCTTTAATCCTTACATAAAAAAAACACTGACAGACTATTTGAGTTGGAGGAAAACTGACACATATTTCAATGGTTTCCTATATTTTTCATAATTTCAGTGTACTAAGTGTCAGATAAGAAATACATCAATAAACAAGTCTATGAGAGAGAGGCTTCCACTGTTTTTTCCCTGCTAGTGACTTTAATGGTTTTCAGACTTCATGCATTTAAAAAAAAAATATTAAAGACAGGTAACCACATGCCCTCATAATTTACATCCTATATAATCTTGCAAGGGAAAAATCGGTTATAAAGTGGACATGATGTTTCTGACCCATGGTGTTACTTCTAAACAATTATACCCTTTCACATGGTACTTCAGAGACCTGCAAAGTGCATGGCCTATAAAACCCCACCTGCTGTGTAGAAATAAGCAGTTCAATAAGGCTGTGCTCTGCAGGAGCAAGTAAGCAGAAAGTGTCTGCTCAGCTCAACTATTTCACCAGAAAAAGCTGAGACAACTTGGAGTAAATCAGATGAGTGTTACTGCAAGCCAGCCATGGGCTGGTTTTCTAAAAGTATGGGCAGGGCAGCAAGTAGGTTGCAGATTGCAAATGAGGAACTTGTAAGTGTGAACGAGTTCCTTGTGCATAGGGATAATTACAGCAGCAGCGCAGCAGTGCAGGTTAGGTCTTGTGCTCCCAGCAGTTTTGAACAAGCTGTCCACGTATCTTCGCCCTGAAATAACAACCTCCCCCCTGGCCAGCTTCAGCAGCACACATGCCAGCAAGCCTTTGGACTCACCAAATTACACTTTGGGCTGTGGCAAATGTATCTGTAGATACCGTAACAGCTCTGCAGTTTAAGCAGGTTGGGGTTTTGCTCGTTTTGTCTTCCCCTGAGTGTGGCCAGGATGAGTATGTATTTCAATGCAAGAATAAAAAACAACTACCTGATGAACAAAGAGGAGCACAGCATGAAAAGCCCAACACGTTGCAAATCTTGCAACCGAGATCAGGTTTATTCATGTCAATACTGGCAACGCCCCCAGCAAACCACAAAATATCACTGAAAGACAGATTTGGCACCACAGACACGTGGGAAATTACACTTTATGCAACGGACAAGGATCAGAGTCCATTGAGAATTAAAATCAAAAGTCATTCAGGGAACACAACTGTCCAGCGGATTATGACTTAATCCTGTAATAAAAAACACATACTTACACAATGAAGTAAAATGTGAAAGGGGGAATTGAGTGTGAAATTGACAAATTTTAAAAGTAAATTAGTGAAAACATTATCAAAAGTTTAATTTTGGTGTAAGAGAAGCTATACACTTTTGAAATTAATTTCATTTCTTAAAAAAGGGCATTGACTTCCTTTTCAAACATTTTGTCAACCTGTTTAAATCACTTCTTAAACATTTCATAAGACTGCACAATATTTGAGCTGAAAATTAAATAATTTGATTTATGTGTCCTCAATAAAGCTATATTTTACACCAGTTGCCTTATTAGTGCAAGTCTATATATGACTCCAGATAATAGGTACCTCTCTTTAAAAAAAAATTATAGATTTTTCTGTGCCAAAAGACTGCTCTCCTTTCTAAAGATCAATTTCACCAGTAAAATGCACAGCAATTTCATTCAATGTTGCAGCTTTCTTTATAACCTGGACTCCATAGTTCCAGACCTAAAACCCTTCCACTCACTGATACCTGTTAAGATCATTGGCATGAATCTGTGACAGAGGACACAGAAACACCAACACAATCTGCAAAAGATGCCAGGGCTCATACTGCCTGCACCTGGATCTCTGGAAACATCTGTCTTGATTATAATGAAATACTTTTGCTGTTCATTTTCTTATTTGGAAAATCACAGACTTCTTACCAAAAAATATGATCTTTAGAAACTCGTTCCTGCAGAAGGATCCATTTTTTTCCCAGGTCAGTAGATACATAAACCTAAAAAAAAAAGGGGAAAAGAGAAAAATTAGAGTATAGGAAACTGCTAACATACATCTTCAAAGGCAGGTTATATGTCAATATTAAATAATAGACTGTACACCAATTAAAAACCAACCAAACGAACAAAAACACCACAGTATCAGGAACTCTGTGCAATGTTTTTCAGAGTAACAACTTTTCATAGAGAAAATCTTTTAAAGTATAATCTATAATTTGAAAAACTCTATGACAAAGTTTTAATTGTTTTCCATGAAAACATTTCACAGTTCATTTGGGGTCAGATTCATTTTTACCTCAGCAAGGTTACTCAGGAGGAATGGTAAAAGAATACTTCTCCTTCCCATTCATTAACCAAAGAAGCATAACTGTTCCCTTTATGCCATCAAAAATACTAAGCCAGGAAGTCAATGGATTTAAAACTGCTAAAATAGGACCAAAAGATATTACAGAAATGCTTAAGAGCTCAGATGAGGAGAGATGTACTTAAGAGCTGGTGCCATGGATACCAATTTGTGACCCATGAGAAATGTTCCCTCAGCAGAGGGGCAGAAGATGTCCTGGAGGAGGAGGACTCAGCTCCACCTTCCATATAAATAGTTCACCCCTGGTACAAAACCAAATGCTAATGACATGGCTGGATATAGAGTGCAGATCAAAGTTGTTTTACCCCAGATTAAAGTGGGATATAAAATACCTATTTAAAAGTATTTCTCCTTTAGCATTTGTCTTCATAATGTGTTTCTTCTAGTTAAAATAGGAAGTTTCTATCAGACTTCTAAAAAGACAGATTTAAAGCCCCCCACTGTCTGCATGCATTTCTTATTTGAACCAATTTACATAAGATGGGTTTTCTCTTGATATCTCTAATAAGGAAAAAAAGGCAAGTAAAACTGTTCTCTGATGTGGGAATAAGTCACCAGTTCAGTCACTGATTGTTCTGGGAAAAGTGTCTTATGAAGACTAGTAAAGAATGTTTTTGTTTTAAAACAACAGGCTCAATGACAAAATATGAAAGCCCCTCACTGTTACATATTATGTTCTACTACAGAAAACCAGAAATATTAATATATAAAGAAAAAGGTTGAGGTAAATTTACTAAAGCTCAAGTTAGCGATAACAGAGTATTTCCCAGTTACTCTGCACTTCATAATGACTGGGTTTTCTTCCATTGCACACTCAGTTAAAGCTGGTAGACCATGGTTAGGGCAGGAAACTACAGTGAGGACTCAGACTCCTTGCTTTAGCATTGACCCAGTCAGAAATGATCAGGGATCAAGAGCTCTTTGTCCCAAGAGCTAAATGATGGGGCTGCAGAGCCAGGCTCCTGATATGCCTGCTAAGTTTCTGGTTTTCGCTTTGTTATGTGGGTTCAGATTTGCTGCAACCAGGGTATTTTACAGCATATTGCTCCAAGCAACCTCCTGGGAGAGACAAATGTGGCTTTAAACAGGCTAGACTGTGCAGGATGAAGAACCTAAACTGCTTCATGTTCTTAAAACATTCATCACCACAGGCATTACAGAAAAGACAACCATGGGTTTTACCATCTTTCTAAAAGGTCCCCTCTCGTCAAGTTACCTGCCTTGGCAGACTGCTTAAACCTGGGAGAGACAATCAATTAATGCACTACCCTGACCCTCCTGCCTGAGCTGCAAAGAAAGCCAAGGATTCAGAGGTTCCTGGCAAGAAGGCAAAGCACTATTTAGGATAAGGGACAACACTGGCACTTGAACAAAGGGATATAGTTTTGTCGTTGATGAATTTCAGAAGAAAATGAGAGAAGATTCTTGCCTTTAGAACAGCAATGCCTGTACAGTAGGGGCAAAAAAAGACCAAAGCAAACCCACAATCCCCCCACCTCCCAAATCCAAACTACCCCCTTCCACACACATTTAAGATCAAAATCTGGGAGCTTATGAATGAACAGTCTGGCTAACTGCAGGGGGGAGCCGTTGCAATTTTAATGTAAGGGGCAGAGAAGTAGGACTAATAGGGCATTTCACAACTGAAATGAAATTTTAGCTGAGATAGTATTTGAAATAAGAAAAAAAATAGCATGTAACATATGCAGACATTGAACTTCCTATAGCAAAAAAAAAGTGATCCATGTGTTCTGTTTTTCCACAGGAACGTATGACAAAGCTACTAAATAGGATTAGATATGGGGTGAAAAAAATTATATTAGTGGACAGCCAAAATCTGTGGCTCTGGCAAGCACATCTAATAAATCTTATAATTCTGTTTATTACCACCCATGTAATAAATGTAAGGAACCACTTTTTTTTTTTTTTTAAATGAAAATACTTTTCTGTTTTGCAATTTTCTCATCCTTTTATCTTCCAAACAAACAATTAAAATTTACTGCATCCCTGATAAGCTTTTAAAAAAAAAATCTAGAAATATTTATGTGGACTCAGCGAATAGCTGATTGTTATTCATTATAACTGAGGGGTAGCCAGAAAAAAAGCATATAGATTTGAGGAAGTAAATGGATTAATCCAACAACATTGACTGGATTTGCATTAATTTATAGTGTCAGCTAGAGGCTAGAGCTTTATTTAAACAGAACCTAGGGTTCTGAATGAATGAACAACGCATATTTTGCAGTATGAAATAAGCCCTAAATCAAATCAGAAGTTGTGAAAAAGGCCGTGATGCTGCAGCAGACAGAGAAGCTTTGCTGATTGCTGCTTATGAAGGACTTGGTCCTGTATTCCTTGTAGTCTCCAAAGTGCATCTGTAAGAAATCATTTGAGTAACAGGAGATAATAGTTTCTCCTGAGTTTTAGATTGTGTTACATTCTGATACTACTTTCTTTTAGGAAAGGTAAAGTTACTTGACTCAAAACTCTAGAGTACACTGTCTCCTCAGGGCAGCTTCAGATCAACACTATCTTTCACGATCATTGATTTTAGTACAGTGACCTTTTCTTGTGTCAAGTGGCAATTTTGATTTTCGACTCCTCCTATGCCAACATCACTTTATCTTCCTCTCCCTTACAGGCCAAAAATACCAGATTTTAAACAAAATGTAAGCAGGTTACTGACCCAGTTACAGTCAAAGGCATCTTTCATTCATAGACATCTTAGATAAGGATGTTGGACTTGTCCAGTAAGTCTTTTTGGTTGACATCTTCTAGTGTCATATTGAAAAGCCGAGAAAAGTCCATCAGGTTCCCTGACCCTTCCAGCTACTCCTGCAGAGCTCTCTTTATTGAATATTTTATAGGGTTCTTTTGCCCAGTCACATTTTAAGCATGGCAAATAATAGCATCACTCCGTTTGGAAAACTATCCAAGCCTAAAATACCTGACCATCTCCCTAACATGCCTAATTCATCAAAACACAAACCAAATGTGACATATTTCACTTCCGCCTCCTTCTGTTTTCTGAAAAACTCTTCTACCTGCTTGTTGTGGACTGGCCAACTTGTTCAATACACTTTGGACACTTACACTTCAAGGTTCTGCCACTCTGTAACTATACAGAGTTCAGTAATTGTATCTACCATCAGGAGCAAAAGTCAAACTGAAAAAAGAGGGTTTTCATTACTTCAGGCTTCCCTAAAGTATTTTATTTACATAATGTGCATTCAAATTATTTGTAATTGTGTTACAATTTCAAATTGAAGCTAAGTAAAATATTTAGTGTAATTTGTGACTTACTTTGGTTTGCTATGTTTTTAATTCTATTCCAGTGTCACTTGCAAATGCCTGTAAACATGAATTGTTTTGGGATCAGCTGTTAATTTCTGTATTCCAGAAAATATCCCAAAGGATGATTTGATATAACATCCCTGAAATCAGTGCAGCATTTGGATGCAATATGCACAACTTTCTCTAATCTAACCACCTTCTGTGAAGTCTGACGAGGATTAAAATGGACTAGAATTTACTAATTTCAGTTTAAAACAGGAGTCATGATGGATGTGAGGCAAGACCACTAGCAGGACCAGAATTACAGTGCTGCAGTGTTGGCACTATGAAATGGAGAGGAGATGGTGAGCACACTCATCAGTGCTCAGCCCAACCCATCCAAAAAAATTACTGTACAATTTAACCAGAAGAAACCTGAAAGCAGTTCAAAATTTACAAACATGAGCAACTCCTGAGTCTGACAGCAGTATAAATACATCATAAGAGAGACAATTAGTCTACATTTCTAGTGATTCCCTAAATCCAATTCTGCTGTATGAGTGTGCAGTTTATTTGTATGACTTCATTTTCCATCCTGTGAATGGCCTTTGGAGGCACTGTTTCAGCTTCATTAACCTCCTACTATACTATAAATTGTTTATGCTCATTTTCTAGGGAGGAGCACGTTGCAGAAGAAATATTTAACTATATTATGCAGAAGGATAAATATTCCCAATATCCATATCAACTGAAAATGCCAGGATTAAAATGACCGTAAAAACAAAGATTTGGACATGAAGCCAATCAATATTTAAATAAAACTCAGAACCACTACATGATTCCCTTTGGGCAATTGGTATTTCATAAAACCCAACACTAATCAGCATATCAAAACTTTTTATATCTTCTTAACAAAGTAACTCCTAAATTTCAAACAAACGCCATATCTCCAAGATTTACCTTGCCTTCCTTGGTGTAAGCAAGTACTTTATCTTCTTCTTTTGGGTGAAAAAGGAGAGTTTCCACAAAGAAAGTAATAGGTTGTTTCTGGAAAGTGGCTCCTTCATCCGTGCTTATGAAAAGGCTTTGGTCACGGTCATTATGGGAAGAACTTACAAGAATTATCTGAAAGACAAAACCAAGAACATACATTCAGGAGACTTTCTCTATAACACAAAACACAGCCTTACTTTTCTTATGTAAATGTCAGATTTTGTACATACCTTACCTACCAAAATTCTGTGGACAAGAAGCTCAAAAACAACCCTAAACCTAGTAATGACTCATTTTAACATGTCCATATAAATACATCTCTTTACCTAGTGAGGCTAGTAAATGTAAAAATAATCATTGCCATGGTTATATCAGAAGAATGACCCAAGAAACAGAACTAGTTTATAACATCTCTATGTTGCTTCACCATTCTCCTCTTGCTGATACATTTTGGACAAAAAGGCAATTCACTTTGATGCAGAAAAACATACCAATAAATTATTTGCATTTACTTCTCAGACCAAATTAGTGCCTTGACTCAAACAAAGTAGTATCTTGAGCTGTGTCCTTGTGTGACCGTCATGCCAAGCTTTCAGCAACAAAGAAATTCTCCCCACATAATTTTGTCAGAATTTTACTCTTTTCAACTTCTTCACCTTTTGCAGTTTGTCAGCATGTTATTGCATGGTTCTAAAACTGCCACTGTGAGGATCCATTTGGATTGTCTTTCCAGATCAAACAGGTCCAGTTGGCATTCAAAAAGGTGCCTTTATCAACTGATAGCCTGCAAACAAAATGGATTTTCAAAGTCCAGCTGGGTTCTCTCTAGCTCACACTTCAAAAACAATTAAAAAAAAAATCCTGAAATCAAAATGTATTCAGAATATTCAGCAAACGGTGCAGAAAACACTACAGAATACTGATCACTGTAATGCAGTGACTGTAAATTGCTTACAGAGATAAATAGCAATGAGTTATGCAAAGAGAATTACAATAATGTGAATAGAGAGAAGGAAAGGGATCAGAAAAAACAGTATCATTTTTATGTAGTCACTTTTTTGGAGTAAAGCTGAAGTTAAAATCTTGAAACTTCTAATGAATTATACAGATATGACAGCAGGACTGAGCTTTTACTACAATTGGTCTTGGGGGAAAGAAACTATAAATACAACATTTGTGAATGCTCCAATTTGACAAGTTACTTAAGCATATGCACTTGTACTTGAAGCACTTACAGTTGCTCTAATTCCTGAAGGGTTTTAGTACACCTCAAATGGGGCACATATTGGAGTATATTGTTGAACAAGAGAGAGAATTGCACATCAGGATTCTTGGTCCACCACTGAAATTCCACAATAAAGCATATGTTAAGCCAAATCTACTTCCATCAGCTGTGTGACTAGGTCACTAAGAGTAAAATAATAACCCATTACATTGCTATGGTCTTAGTTCTTTTAATGATATAATTTACCCAAGAGTACAAAACTGACATTTTTATTAGAAAGCCTCTGTAAATGACACCTTCACAAATGCCATCTCTTATTCCTACTGTATCCAATGGCTTCCTGTCTCATGGGAGGCACTTCAAACAGGGTCTATTTAATTTATTACTATCACACTCCACCCACAGCTGCTGGTGGCCTCCATACAGCATTCAAAGATTCTTCTAACACATTCACTTAGGTAGCTTAGCAAGTTGCCCTGTCCCTCTGCTTGCCTTGGAAGGTGGAGTGAAGAACCATTTATGTCCAGCATAAGGATTTGTACTTTCCTTGCCAGACTCCCATCTGCAACTCAGACTCAAAATATCTGTTTTCTCCCAGAAATAAATAAATCCAAACTCTCTGCCTGCTGAGAGAGCTACATAGTGCTCATTCCTGTTGGTTCATGACCAGAACACAGGGAAGAGCACTCAGTAGTGTCCACAAGCAAGGCTGCAATGTGAGCTCCACAGGTCCTGGTGAACCTTTGTCCAGGCACGTCCTCACATCTGAATGCTGGCACAAAGCTGGTCCTGAGCCTGTGCTTAGCTTGCAGCACATACAAGTTGTATGGCTAGAAGCAGTACCATAGGAAGGGTCATATTTTTGGATATAGTCTTCTAGTACAAATAACATTTTCTATAAATATCATTCTATTCATTCTCTTCTGGTAATGTTTTTAAAAATGTATATAACTAAAGCAACTCCAGAAAAGGCACAAACTGCACTTGTACAGAACAGTAATCTCTGGACTACAGTACTATTGCCTTGGGATTTGGTTTTGATTTTTTTTTTCTGATCCTATAAATCTTACTCTTGCAAAATAACAAAGGAAGGAGATTCATAAAACTGGGAGTGGTTTTCACTGTTAATGAGGCTTAAATATAGGCAAGTCTAAATTTCATAATGTGGATCCCACAGCACTTTGTAGAGAACATAATTTTAGAAACTGAAGTCAAAAGAAAAATGCTAGCTGTAATGAAATGCAAACACACTGTGATATTTGCTAATGCTGTCCTTCAAAAACATTATGTGTCTTTTGAAGTTAAATCTATCAGGAAAAAAAAAAAATAGCCTAAAGATTGCAGACTTCTAAGCATATATGCCAGGGCCCCTAACTATTCACACACACAATCATAATTCATTTAATGACATATTTTTGAATTTCACTCAGTGTTCTGATTTATATTTCAATAGTTTAAACTGATCATTATGTGCCAGGCATACCGATTTCCTTCCCACAGCTAACACACTGAGTGCTCAGATTGCCTGCTGGCTAACACTACTTATTTAGGAAAATGCTCCAGAGTAAATATTGTACCCACACTAAATGCTTTCCATAACAAGTTTTATTTACTTTGTAAGTGGAACAAGTAGCAAAACCTTCCTGCAAGCAATTGATGAAGGGATGCAACTGGGACATACTATCTGGAGAGCTGAGGAGCAGAGATTGCTAAGGGTTTTCACTCAAAATAAACAACTACTTCCTTGAATAACTGTAGATTCAAAAGCCAGAACAGATTTTCAGCACAGCTAAATTTCACTCAAGCTTCCTTTAAACAACCTTTTACATATCATTTGTCCCCCTAGTGAGACTCTTCTAATATTTTTTAGTAAATTTTAAATTTCTGTTATGCTGTTTAGCTCTGACCTCACCACTTAATCTCCCATCAGCTAAATAAACCACAATAACACATGTGTATACATTCAGATCAGATGTAAATCTACAACTCCCAATAGTTAAGCACAGGTGAAAAAATATTTCAAGGAGATAAACAATACCACGGATTGTAATGAAAAGGAGTAAAAGTAGTAACTGTTATAGATCAAGAAGGAGGAAAGCAAAAAAAATTTCTAATAAAAATGAAAAATACTCCATCATTCCAACATATGAATTAAACCATTCCAAAACTAAAGAAAGGCCATGTTTTTCCTCATTTCAGGAAAAGTTAGTGAGGCAGGAGTTAATAGAAAAACCAAATAAATCTGAAAATAACATAATTAAAGACATCTATTTAATCTCTTTTTCAGGACTGAATGGCCAATATGCATGTCTAACCATTCTTGCTATGAGTGGAATCACAATCTGAGCCCCAAATGATGAAAAGATTCTGCTGGCTTAGGCTACAGTACTTTGTGTATCAGACATCTTCCACTGTTACCATGAAGATTTGGAATAATCATAGTGATTACTTGGGAGCCTTAACTGTAGATTTGGCAGCAATTCAAAGCTATGCTGCAATTTCAAGTGGCAATAAACAGAGGATATTAACATGCATCATTTGCACTGTGTCTGAAATATAACCCCCCCCCTCCCCTCAGTTTAGGTCCAATCAAAATTTAAACTCAAGACAAATTTGATCTTAATCAGCACTTTCTCTAAAACAAGGCAATCTTCTATATTACAATTGTGATGTCTCTCTCAGCTTCAGCAACTGATCTTAATTTTAATTGTAGCTTTTATTTTCCTTTCTGTTTCCCTGGTATTAGAAAAGGAAAAAACCAAAAAAGTTAAAATGTCCATGATGAATTAATTTTTACACTCACAGCATCTGACTTGCCATAGATTTCTGCAGTAAGCAGTGAAAGAGATGAGACGTGCTACTTTTTAATTTTATAATCCTGCATAAGGTCAGAGGCCAAGGCACCTCGTATTCCTCAGCATTCCATGTTGACCTGAAGGAAGAAACCTCCTTTGACAGAGTAAGAAATCAAAATATAGAAACCATTCATTTAAGCACAGAGCAGGCATGCTGAGAAGTCAAGTATGCCCAGGAAGATCCTAAACCTCCTCAACCATTTCCAGTAGGCTGAACTCCTATTGGACATAGAGGATTCAGCTATGGGGATACAATCCTAAAGGAATGCTGGACTCACTCCAGCAAAAACCTTAACAGTATGAACTTATGAGTTTATCCCCAGTGAAGTCAAATAATTTCATAGAACAGTGCCAGGGATAGGTCATCAACAACTTGTCTGAACAACAACCTTGGCAGAAGCACCTCATCATCCTCACACAGAGAATTTCTTCCTAATACCCAGCCTAAATCTACCCTCTTTCAGCACAAAGCCATTAAGAACATGCAGTGCTAATACCCAGATGAAGGTTCCTCGCTGAACTGGAGACAAGGCTGCTGGGCACAAGGTATCACCAAACTCCTGCTGACACCATCACGCAGACCTGAGTGCCTACGTGTGCTTTGAAGGAAAATATTCTCTGTGCCAGTACTGTGGCAGTCTCAGGGCAGTATTCACAGAGCTTCCCAGCACCTCAGTCTCGTCCTCAGCAATTTTCAGATTAAATAACTCATCTATATTGGTTTTACAATTTATGTTATTCATGTGCTATTAGAAATACTTGGCTGATACAGAAATTACTAAAGCTGTTGGTCCAAATTGTAAATGAGATGTTGCTTCTCAAGCAGCATTCATAAAACACACAAAGCGGACGGCCAAGGGTTATGATTTTTATCTTGGATGGTATGAAAGACCTGATAACTCAAGAGCTGCAAAGCTGCAGAGTAAAATATAGTCCCTTTAGTCTCAAAGCAGTAAAAAACAATATCTAAAGAATCAACCCAAGGTGATTCCAAGCAGAGAATGAAATAAAATACCTTCCAGATAGCAGTTTAATCTTGAAGATTTTCCCTAGAAGTTGCATTACAAAAACATTCCTCAAGAAATACTACTTATTAATGAATCTAAAAAGTCAACTTCTGTATGCAACTGAATCAAGTGGAATACATATAGAAATACATGTACAAAACATGTAGAGTATTTTACTTTTCAGGTTAAATATTCACCGCTTCCCCTAGAATTCTTTCTCTAGAAGAGCCTCTTTCAAGCTGTCACACAGAAGCATTTTGAAACAGTAACTAGTCTCTATGAGAACCACCATAAGGGAAGGGAAAGTGGGAATGTTAAGGATGACTCCTGGGAAATAGTCGCTACACCAATCACATAATCTCAGGACACAGTCAAAGGCCACCTGAAGCAACCCTGGGGGACCTAAAGGAAAACATGTATTACAGTTTCATCTCCCCTGCGTTGTGGTCAGCTCATTAATCATTTGGAATATCACAACTGAAGCTGTAATACTTTTTATAGAGTACCAGCAACTTATTAGGCACTTTAGGATGTGGAGCTAATATTTAGGGGTCAGGATCTTAAAATGAACTGGCGAACAACTGGGGAAGATGGTAACACATGAGACATATTGAAGAGGGAATGAACATTAGAGTTAGAACCTTCGCAGAAGAATGTGTTCAGAGCAACTGGACAGAGCACAGTTGGCTCCCACTGCAATGAGGCAAGCCTGAAATAATATAATCTGATCATAAAAGAAAATAATTTTGAAATAGTTGGCTTTCTTTTAGGGCATTCACTATAGTAAAAGCAAGTTTAAGGGTGGTTACATATCATAATAATGAATGCCCTCAAAGAAACAGTGACAGAAGTTCTGACTGATGTTGAACAGACCGAAAATCCTGCCCTATTGCACCCATTGGCAATCTGTATATACCTAAATCTAACAGGACAACTCAAAGATGCTGATGATGCCAGCTCTCTAAGGGATACCAATTACAGATCAATTCTTCAGTCTCCATATTTAGAGAAGGGTAGGATACACAAATTGATCATTATCTCTTCCTCCATGGGAACAAATCTTGCCCATCTATAAACTGCTAGAACCAAAAAATTATAGCCAATTGACTAGCATGGCAGACCAAATTTTCATGAGAATTGCTCTCCTAAAAAACATTTCAGAGCAGTAATTTGTGCCACTAGCCTGAGAATTCTAAACAATTGGCACTCATTAAACAAATTTGGTATCTCTGCACTGCACTGAGCAAGGTGTGAATATGCCAAAGGCTGCAGCAGAGAGAGAAGAGAAAGAATTCAACATCTTCATAGGCAGTCCTTTCTTTAATAGCTAATTTTTCTAGTGGCATTTGCATCTATCTTGCAGAGTTAAGATACACATACATTGCTTATCTTCTGCAAAATATATTTGTACTGTGACAAGCAAGTAATTAATTAATATCTGTAATATGCCCAGTGGATCTCTTGGCACAGGCTGAACTCACACTGTGAGGAATAGAAGCTTTATTAGGTACTTAAGGCAGACATAAAGAAACATCTAAAGTGACCAAAACTTCATGTTGAGATGCTTTGAGGGATGATCACCATATTGCCATCTTCACATATTCAAACAGTTTAGTTTAAAACTATGAAGTCCAGTATAGCAAGAACTAAATCAGTCTCTTCCAGTATGCTCTAAATCAGCAGTTTGAGTGAGGAACAGCACTGGGGAAGAAATAGCACCAATCCTTGCCACAGCAGGGGATTGTTCTCTAACCTGGTTTTATATTGCCCATAAAATAAGAACATTTTTTTGTGTTTCAGGAGAAAAAAAAAAAAAGGAGTTGAATAGCACAGCAGAAATGGCCAAGTTTCACTGTTTCTCACCAATATCTCAAAAAATATCAGTATTTACCAGAAAAAAATGGGCACACACTGATCTTTTTAGGTTGGGCATTCACAGACTAATCTCATTCACTAAGGTATTTTGTAGACCTCCAACCAACCTGCAAATATTTTCTGCCTGAATACATCACAGAGCAAAAATACAAAACAATGCTTTACAAACAGGATAATGGATGCACAACAACTGACTGCATATATGATTTACTCTAAGTTAATGAAGAAACAGGTCAAACAGCCTTTAGTCTCCAGCCATTAATGTGTCAACAGCAAAAACTTCATTAAGCTCAAAGAGAAATTAGATGTTGGTAATCAGTGGACAGGTAGAAAACATGAAGGAAAGAGACACAGTTGTGGTGGCTAAATTATCAGTCATATGGTTGATCAGAAACTCATCATCTTGTGCAATTGGTGAATGCTTGTCCACCATAAATACATAAAAGCCTTTTGGTCTTTTATTATGAATCTCAGCTCTATAAGGCTGTATAAGAATTTTCTGGGAAAACTAGAAAATAGAGCTCTCAAAACATTACTCCAGTGTATCTTACTTTGCACAAATTTTCCCCTCCAATCCCAAATACTCATTAGGTGTTATCACAGGCAAAGGCCTTCCCATAATGACCCCAAGGCATGCCTAACACCACCTGAGACATCAATTTCGAGCAGATCTATTCCTCTCTCTCTCAGCTTTTTAAAGCACTTCTTATGGAGATCCATGTACTTTACAGTGTTACAAGTCATAAAAAATAAGTAGCACTTTTTCAAACCTGGAGAGGGGAAATGTATGTGCGTGTGTGTGTGTGTGTGTGTGTGTGTGTGCATGTAGACACATCTTAAATACACACAGATTCATGTCACCAGATGGGCTATCTCCAAAGTTGCTGAAACAGCTGACTGTAATCACTGAGAGCTTTAAAAGTCTCCCGTTCTGGGGAGAAGCTCCTGAAGACTGGAAAACAATAAACATCGTGCCCATCTTAGCATCCTCTAAAAGTGTTACAGATGTGTCTCCCATTGTAATTTGCTCATTTCCGTATCTAAAGAGGTAGCTGGCACTAGGAAGTGAGTTGTTATAGTCCTTACCCTTCAGGAAGCACCTGATTCCTTTTGACAAGTGGAGGTGCTCTCCTTAAAGGTGGTCTGGGTATAGTTTAAGATTGAACAGCTCTCCTCTCCTAGACCACAGGGGAAAATACAAATGTGGGGGAAGAGCTGCACTGAGCGAGACTTTGATACATAAGTCACAACAGATTATGTGGTTTTGAAGGAGAAAATGGAAGAGAGAGGAAAAAAGAGAGACACACAGGCAGAGGCAAGTGCTGGAAAAACAGTAATTATTTTTCACTTGAATTTGGCCATATCTCCATTATGTAGGCTACAAAGCTTAATTATAAAAGCTCTTGCTATTGAAATATTTCCCCTTATCTTTGATATCCAGTCCAAATGGACTGGAAAAAACCCTTTGAGAAGCAGAAAGGAAATGTCTTTTAAAGTATTTTTTGGTCCCATTAGGGTGAATCTCATTAATAGAAAAAGGACTTCACTGAAGAATAGAGCTTTTATATTCAGAAGCATACAGTACTGCTGTGCCTGATTCTAGCAGCACTATAGATAATAAACCTTTCTCCATCAGGCTTAGATTTCTGCAGTTGTAAAGTACTCATTTTATATCGAGGTAGGCTTTTAGTAAATGCACATACCTGGTACTCATCGTCCTAGTTTTCTCTCGGTGGACTTGGGATTGGTGTTGATTGGAGCTTTTGGAAGACAAAGTCTAAAACATTTTTACAATTGAAAAGCATCATTCTGCCATAACTGAAATGTATTGCTGAAAACTTACATCAGATTTACCAGCATGATTTCTAAGGCCCCTGAAGGAATTAGGAGGAGAGGTTATTCCCTCTGGAGTTGCTCCACTTTAAGCACATAGATAGAAAAGATTTGTTGGGACAGACACACTGACTCTGTTTATCAGTTAGAGCACTCATATCTGTTGTTGCAGGAACAAATCCTTCTCTCTTCCCAGTCAAACACTGTTATTACTAAACCTTAGGCAATTCTGTACATATTCTCGTATATGTGAGAGAGAAAAGGTGGCACATCACTCAGACCAAGTCAGAAAGAGAAATAACATTCTCTTGCTCATTTGCTACATTGCTAAAATTTAGGGACAAGTGTTATTGTTTCTATGTTTGTTCCCAAGAATGTTATTTTGACTCTTTTCCAGTACATTTTAATGAATAGTTGAAAAGTGAACACAAAAGTAAAGGAAATGAATGCACAAATATTTCTACCAATCCCCTTTCTCTCTTTTATTAACATTTAATCCTCTTTAAAAGTTAGTAATTAAACTGGGGGTTTGTTTGTTTGTTTTAAACATAATATTTTATGGAAAATGAGAAGTTGAAAAGCAATATTGTTATTTTCCCTTCTAAGACACGCAGCTACACAGAGCTCTAAAAACATGAGACTGAAGTTAGTCTTGGAGTTCCAATTCTGTTCCCAGTCCACAGGAACTCTGCAAGCTGACTGCTCTGCAGACCCAGGGACTGGTGCCATCTAAAGCAGAATCCAAACAAAACATTGGTCTTACCACTGCTTTGGCATTTACAAGGCTCTGCAGTGGTTCTTGAGGCTGTAACATGAATGTCTTACGAGACTTTACATACATCACAGGTTTTCTATATTTCCCATCAATGCCAACAAGATGGGAATAAAAATACGCATGTGCTTGCAGGTGGTGTCAAAAGAGAAAGAGAGGAACTCCAAAACCAGACAAATTCAGCAATGGTAACAAAATAGTAAAGAAGATACATTATCGGGAACAATTGCATTTCAACAAAGAAAAGAGTGAAAAAAATCTCTGCCATTTTCCTCAAAATATCTATATTGTTCGTATTCCAATTTCATTAGCAGAATGTACCAGATACCATATACGCCACTGGATTGTTTTGACCTTACTGGAAGTAGCCCCATAATAACAAAATTCTAGAAGTAAATAAAGGCACCTCTCCCTCTTATACACCCCTCTCTTCCAAGTCTATCAATGGAATTAGTCATGGAAAAATGTACATATGGATACCAGAAGTTGTTCTTGCATACACCACCATACCCCCCCCAAAACTAATGCCATGCAACTTCAAACTTTAAACGAAGTACCATCCACTTCCAATGACTGAATAATAAATAACTTCCCTTTACTGAATGTTAAGACCACACCACACTTATGTTTCAATGGTCTCAGCATCTTAGAGTTATTTTTTTCAAAATTTGCTTTTTTTGTTTTGGTGGGAGATTTCTCTGTTGGGCTTTGGTTTTTATTTGTTTGGAGTTGTTGCAGATGTTTCTCTCATTGGCATTAGCTGTACACATGACCCAGTGTACATTCTTATGTTTATAAAATCCTTTCCAATGTTACTGTCAAGGACACCTTGCCCTTCACCTCTTATATTTTTATCCACTGCAGCCACAGCTAGACACTGATAAAAAGCGTATGAAAAAGTATGGTCTTTTATATCAATTGTATTTGAGATAATGCCCCTAAAACTTTTGAGCACCATCAAATCACCATCATGCAACACAGCTAACTGGGTGATGGCCAAGTGGTTTGAGCCAGCCATAAAGGATGAGACGTAAAAAATTAAGCACTGGGAGATATGAAGAGCCTCTTTCACATAATTAAAAGTTAATTAAAACATCTTAGTATAATCTATATCCAGAAAAAATGGCTTTTTGTCATTTCTAGAAGTGAGTTTCCTGAAAGAAGCACTCATGTGAGACTGCAGCCCATTCCAGAAAAGTAAATAAAAATCACACCATAATCAACAGCCTGTCCCAAGTGACATACTAATTTACTAACAGTTCTTGATAATTTATTGCAAGTTAAACAGTTCAGTGACAGGCAAGGAAAAAAGAAGGGGGGGAAAAACTGAGGTTATTTACTCTCTTGCCTGACAGTGTTTCACAGTCAAAAGTACCTCGCTTCATCAGCTTGCTCTGAGGCATTTCTTTGAGAGAATTAATAAGCAGACAAGCAAAAGTTTGCTGAGGAATAGGCTATAACTCATTTATTGCTACTGAAAACAAAAGGGCCTTTGGAATCCAAAAGACATGAAAGATAGTAAATGTACCAAGGAAAGAAAAAATAACCACAACAAAAACCCCCAAAAACCGACAAACCCAAAACACAAAACAAAACACCTCCACAGAAAAACAAGAGAAAAAATAAGGCTCATTCAAGAAAAAAAATTACCCAGGTGGATGGTTAGTCTTCCTAAATTGCTTCCAAACATACCTCTGTGGTCTGTGAAATACTTTGTCTTTGATCACTAAACAATATTGTATGTTCATACAAAGGATCTTAAAATGTCTCAGAAATTAATAACCCAAATTTCTCTAAGTTTTAACTGTATAAATCCAGGTGGTAATTTGGGATGCAGAAAGAATACTGATGTTAGGATTCATAAACAAAGCAGCAAGAAGACCCAACCATCTAACATGTGCTCAGCATGCCTATAGTCCCAGCTACGTTTTCAAAGGGCTTCAGCACATCCATTTCTCTGTCAGCCTGATTATGAGTAGCCCAGGGCGAGACTGTCTCCCTGCTTCACATCTGGGCAGTGCTGGGCTCAATCATACCTTTGCCTGTAGGTGCAATCATGATAAAAGTAAATAAATACAGCTGCAAAACCCAGACTGGTCACACCCAGTGCCCAGAGCTGCAGAATGTTTCTTTAACTCAATCCTATTTTTTTAAAACTTTATATGAGAACTTGATGATTGAAAAAAAAAAAAAATCAACTATTTATGGAAAGTTAATTCAGATGACCTACACACTCATTTCCACTGTCACATTCAGAAACCAACTCCACCAATTCCATTCACTGTACCACTGCTGAGACTCCAGTGGTGTGATTTGCAAACTGCTCAGCATCAGAAATTCCTAACTGCAGTATCTTCTTTTTTGCTTTCTGAAGTTTTCAGAGACTTTGAATCTCTGCCTACAGAGGAGCCTGGATCTGCTTAGCCTATTCTGAGCATGTTCTTAAGTTTATCACTAGGAAGAGTTTTCAGTATCCTGGAGCCTTGAATGTGACTTTACAAACAACCATGGCCATGGGTATTAATGAAAGCTTAGGTGTGATTCAGGCTGTTAGAACAGCTGCAGACAAGAAGGAAGACAGCAAAAGGAGGACACAGCTTCATGCCCCACCAACCTGTTGTGGCACCAGGCTTACAGATAGTAATCACTGAAAGCAATTGGGAAGCTGAACTGTTCACCCAGAAAACACGCTCTGACTGAGAAATGTCAGACTGCCAGCAGGTAGTTGAAACAGGATGAAACAAAAAGTAGATGCTGTGTTTTTGGAGTGGCCCATATCATTTGTGGGGAATGCTAAATACTTGCAAATTCTCACTAACACACAATCCTGTCAAACCTGGGGTAAGACCTTCTCTTTTGGTTCCCATCTCTCTCTCTCAGTAACACTGTGGAACTCTCAGGTCCCTCTGCTGAACAGGGTGCAGGGTTTTATAGAAACCCAATCAGGCAGGGCAGCTGCAGAAGGATGACAACATTTTTGTAATGCAAAAGAATTGTTGACATCTTTCTTATCCACACTCAAATTTACAGTGAGTGAGTATATTTAGTCTTCGGTTTTTGAAAAAATTTCTGAATTCAGATTTAGTCTACAGCTTCTTATGGAGTATGGAACCCAAACCCACTACAGAAAAATACTTTGCAGGGAACTAGGACTATAAGTGCAACACAGCACAGATTTGGTTTCCAACTAAAACTAGTTCTAGAATAGAACAATCCCAGTGAAAAAAGGTTTGCCTTATACTGAGACATTTTTCAGGAACACACAAAACAGCTGAATTTTGTATCCTATCCACATGTTCACATTGTAACATTAACCAAAGGTTGGTTAGATCTGTTTTTTTACCAGTAAAATGAATATAAATAGTCTTTACACATCTGTAAGGCTTTGGAAAGATTAATGGGATATAGATCATGTTACAATATGCATTCCAAGTTTTTATTGTCATTAGTACCCAAGATTTACCATGCTCAGGCTAGGAATTTACGTATTTTGTTTCTCTAACCCCCTGGTACAACATTTGACTTCTCTGTTATTCATGTATAAGTGAAACTGCAAACTGACAAACCATCACTGAAGGAGAAGGAGAATGAGCAGCATAGGCTATAAGTAATTTAAATATGCCTCCCCAGGAAAAGTTGCAGTTAAAGTGATTTCTGGGCTGACCTCTCTCTTTAGGAGATCTGGGCCTCTCAGGAAAGCATTTGATAGTCTGTAGTTCTCATGTAGCACAAGAGCAATTGTTGATCCTATGATGCTCTAAGTTCCCATATGAAGAAAAATGATTATGTTTTATGTCAATATTCTGTCTGCACTTGACTTCAGAATTTAGGAATTACTTGGATTTTTTTGTATCTCTTCTCAAATCCAGCTGTTGTATTTTCAGCCAAAACAATCAGCTGTGACCTTTATTAGTCCATACTCACTATGTTAAATATAACGGGGCGGGGGGGGGGAGGGGGGTTTGGAACCATCAAAAGATTGATACAGAGTACTTTTTGCAAAGTAGAGATGGTAACAGAACAATTTGCTGTGGATGCTGTAACATAATGCAAGCTAACAAGGTACAGTAACTGTTTCCCAAAGCACATTGCACTCTGCAAACATAGATCACGGCTGCAAAAAACACACAGCTTTTTCTCAACAGAAGATCTGTGATAAAATACATGCTCACAAAGCTTTCCCCCTCAAGACAAGACCCTGAAGCTATGCCAACATTTCTGCACGTTGAGATGAGTCTCTGCACTCTCTCTGTTGAAGGGTACTCTCTAAAAAAGAAGCAGCAAAAAGGTCTGCTCTGGCTACAAGGGCAGTTTAAACAAGATTCACCAGGAGATGACTCCCAATAGGGATGTGGCTGTGATGGACAGGAACCAAACAAAGCTTTAGAGAGTCAAGATTCCAAGCTGTATCTGAGATTCTCTCAGCAATTCACTGTAAGAGTAGGGGACTGTTTACCTCAAGCCTGTGTGCTTTATAATCCCCATCAACATAATGGAGGTAAATACCTCTGTGCATTGTAGGACTAATGTGATGGAATCAAAATATGCCCTAATATTAAATTATCCCTTACTGTAAGTAGTCCAGAATATCCCTACTTACACTTCTCAATTCAGTGTGAAAAGTTAACACTTGTTCTAGCACCCCATTTCCCCCATCCTCCCCTGCTATTTCTGATCTGAAAGTTAGCTAATACATGTCTTTTTAGACCTAGTAGTTACCACCTGCAGTCTCACCATTCTGAAGAAACAGCAGAATCACAGCATTCAAAATTATATTAAAATATCTGAATGAGTTGTACTTGAAATACTCAATAAAAAAGAATCAAAACTTATCTCAAATCATGCTGACTGTAAGTTGGTATTTACCGTTATTTGACTCAGGAAAAAAGGTCACTCCATCAGCTCAGAGAGCTACTAGTGTTTCTGGTTGATGAGTTCTGTGCCAGTTTATTGGAACTAATGGAATACAGAGTAGACACAGTTTGAGGACAGAGAGATTCTTAAAGATATTCTTCAAGCAAAAATTGTGCACGGTCTTGATCTGATGTTTTATTAAAATATACACATTCTGTACTCTGGATAATACAAGACCATGAATGCCCCTTACAGATGAAAGAGAAGACACAGAGGTTGCTGGCAGTCCTTAGCATTCCCTCAGTCCAAATCCCAAGAAAGATTTGTATTCTGCAAGGACAAGCTTCCCTGTTGAGTTACCGTGTAAAATGATAAAGCAGGACTTCAATACACATGGAGCCTCACTGCAAGTAAATAAATAACTACATAATTTGAAAATATTGCTGAATTATCAGAATATATGTCTTCACAATATCCGTTCAATTCTGAATAGCAATTTGGAAAACATTAAGTGTGTACCACAGCTTTCCACCTCAAAACTTCCATCTTGTCAAAAGACAAATGGCTAAAATGAAGGAAAATCAAGTATGATTCTTACTTTGAAGCAGTACTAATGTGTTCCAATGCAAGAGGGAATATATACCACAGCAGAGAAATAGGGCAGAGAAACAGTGCAAATAATTCTACGATGTAAGTTATTTTCTTTTTGTCTCTATAGAAAACTTATTTACTAGAGCAACTTAAAGGACACTTGAAGAACAGTATTTGGCAGCTTGAAAAATATTAGAACCTGCACCAGCTTTTGTACAATTCATGCAGACAAAAATTGCAGGAAATTTTACAAGTCCTGCTGCCTTCTGAGTAACCACAGAGGGTGTCACCATTACTCACATCACGTGGGTAGCTACTCCCAAGTCACAAACAACTGTAACTAAGGAATGATTGAAAAACATCAAAATGTATCTTCATGCTAGACTACCAAAATGATTTTCCTAATCACATCAAGATATGCATTAAAAAAGACATTGTCAATAAATAACAGACAGTATTTTTCTTTCCAGTTCATACTCTATACACAAACAACTCAATTTTCACTAAACTAGACATCTATTTGCCTTCCTTTCAGTAATAATTAAGGATACATAGTAAATCTCAGTCTTACCTGAGATTCAGGTATTTACATCTCCTTACCCTCAGTCTTGCTTAATTAATTACATCTACAACAGAACTTGGTACATTTTACAGGGACAAACCATTTTACATTGCAGTGGTGGCTCTTAGTAGTTCAACCCAGCTCCCTGCTATCCAGACACATTTGTTTTTTTTATTCTCATTACGATGCTGAATTAACGCACATCCCAACATTCAGCAAGGAATGGTACTTCAGGTGCCTCGGTCCAGTGCAGCTGAATTATTGACATAACAGTTAATTCTTGAATCAATTATCAAAAGCAATGTCCAGCTCCTACAACTTTCTGCTCCTGCTCTTCCTTTCTCTCTCTGCTCTTGTACCTGTCTTGTTTTCCCTTGGAGGGATACTTTTCCTTTTTCAACCCCTCCCACCCCATCTTGGTTCTTCTCCTAACACTCCCGCTCCTTCTAACTTTGCCTGGCACACACACTGGTTGTCTTCTCAGAAATACAGTTAAAAGCAGTGTGATCCTGTGTGTCAGTATTTGAAGGGAGGGTGTCAAGAGGATGGAGCCAGGACTCTGCTCAGTGGTGTCAAGAAATAGGACAAGACCCAACAGGCAGAAACAGATGCACAGGAAGTTCCACCCAAACATGAGGAAGAACTTCTTTACTGTGTGGGTGACTGAGCACTGGAACAGGTTACCCAGAGAAGTTGTGGAGTCTCCCTCAGTGGAGATACTGAAGAGCTGTCTGAACACAATCCTGTGCCATGTGCTCTGGGATGATCCTGTTTGAGCAGGGAGGTTGGACCAGATAACCCACTGTGTCCCCTTCCAACCTCACCCATACTGTGATTCTGTGACCCTGTGCCAGAAGGCTAAATACAACAGATGTATCTGTAAGACTTCTGAATATTTCTGTGAGACTGTACCAACCGCAGCAGATAGGAAATGTGAACATAGAGAGGGGAAGACAGGTTCTGATGATTATTTCTAATGTAAAAAATAAAACAGACTGAAGTACGGGGGGGGGGGGGGGGGGGGGAAATATTACCATTGCTCTCCATGTTGTGAATTAATGGAGAAAAAGAAAGATCAGCTTTAAAAAACCAAACCCTCACCTTCTACTACATGGTGTTTTGTGACACCATGAATTTTCCAGTTATGTCAAAGCTTGGTACTCTACGCCCTTGAAAATTTGCTCTTAATCATAGGCACTATGCAATGGTGATCCTTTCTCTCCTCTCCCACCGTCCCCCAAATCTGTTCCCAAAAGGATTCTGTAAACATGAAACATGTTACAGAGCTGGGCATAAATGCAGTGCATTTTCTGCTTCACTCAAGAACTTAATAACACACATTTCTAAGTTTCATATATATATATATAGTTTATGTCAAATACCTGTTCTCAACATGTACCATTAATACCACACACCCACAGTCTGGAGACATCACTTCAGAACCCCACACTGTTCTTATGAGTAATAACTCATCCTTTCCATCAGATGGAAAAGACATAATAGTTTTTGATGTCAGATTACAACTTTGATGGCACTGATGGAAGAATATTCTGTTTAATAGAATGACCTGTGTTACCTTTTGTTAGGGAAGTGTCAACTGTGAAAGGCTTCATTAAAAAGAGAGAACAAATGAGCAAGACAGAAAAGCCCTTTAAGAAAGTTGGGCTGTCAGGTTTTCTCCAAGGAAAGTAACAGTTCTTTTCACGCTGCCGTGTGAACTAAATTATATTTGACATTTACTCCAACTCAAACTTACCTAAAAGTTACACAGTCAATCAACATTCATTAGAGTCAAGAGGGTTTATTAAAGTGTTTTTCTCTTCTCTATTTCACTCCTCTCTTTACAGATCCTCCATCAGTAACTTTCCAACTCAGCATCATGCAAGACAGTAAATTTTTTACTGAGCTCTGCGCATGGAATATTCTTGGTTAGCATGCTTTGTGAAGGTGGTATATACCTGTGAAACTCCAGAGATAAGTTTAATTGAGAGGCAGGTATCACTGCTGATACACAGCTGACACAGACGTGCACCACTGCCCTTTACTGGGCTGTTCAAGCCTTTGTGATAGCAACCTGCTGCTATCAGCTGTTTCCCACCAGGGTTTTCAAGTGAGAGTTCAAAAGGTGTAGCATTTGAGATTCCTATCCCTGCCTGCCCAGCTTCTACCTCTTAATCAAGTTTTGATAAGCCATCACTTGTACAGCAGGTTGTGAACTTACAGATTAGACAGGAGAACCCACTCAGCTGCGCTCAAAGCATGACAGAGATGGTCTTAGTGCAGTGAACTGGGATTGCAGTGTGATAGCATTAAGCAGTGCTCCTGTTCAAATGTAGGGCATGCTTCAGAAAGCCAAGTAACTGAAAAACCTGACTGCTTTTATCTCTCTTTTTGTGACATAAAAAAAGACAATGAAGCCCTATTAAAAAAAAAAAATCATGAAATGTCTTGCTGTGTGCCTTAATATTAACTCTGAGCACCTGATAGTGCTCAAATTTATCTATTACGAGGCTTTCAATTGTTGATCTAAAAGGCAGTCTGCAACCCATATGTAAGCAGCTGAGTCAGTTATGCATTAAACTATTGACACCAAAAAATTTTAAGAAGTACTTGTTTACCATAAAAATGCAGAACAATTGCTGTATTTTCCCTAACTATAAAAAGCCTCTTAGTTTCATATCTTTTAAGGGTAGAAGAGGCCACTACAACAGTCTCTCATGAGAGAAATACTTCTGAAACTTCACGTGATAGTACTGTACATTTCTAACATTGTTTTCACACTGGCATAATTTCGCTAGGTTGCTGGATTTTCCCCAGATCTAATTATTTCTTTAATACTATGCTGCCTATACTTGTAAGACAAAAACACTGTGATGTAAACCTACAAAATGGTGCAAGTTTATTTCCTAGATTAAGCTTCCCTGCATGAGTCCTCTTTTGCTGTAAAACATAGTTCATCTTGAAAAGCAGAGCAATCCAAAGATCAAGAGGGGCTGGTTAGCATCACACTAAAACCATCCTACTCAACATCATAGCACACAGTGCACCATGGGGGGTGTAGAAATACTTCAGGTCTTATCAGGTGATATTGGGAAACCATTACTATCCAAGTAACATCAATGCATCTCTACATTAATGGAATCATTTCAACTGAAGAAAGGCCATCAGCTGTCAAGGAAGAGCACTAACCACATTAGGAACTGCAGAGGTGGCTATGCCAAATAAATGGTGCTCCTGAAGTACACTATATTTTTTTGCCCAGGGCCTATTTTCAAGCAATTTTTCAGTGTCATCAATTATATCAAGTAAGTGAAATACTTTGTTTATACCAGACCTGAAGTTCCCAGTCTCTAAAACAAAGAAATCAAAATTCTGCTTTACATAGCTCCTTTCTTTAATCTCTGCACAATCATCCTGAAACATTCTCTCTGGCTTTAGAAGAACACTTGGGGGGTGGGGGAGGGAAGTACAGTAAGATCATAGATATGTATGGCTGTCAGTTTGCCATCTGAACTGCTCACTAAACAACTTATCTTGGTTGAAGTCCAAAGACTTTTGATTTATTTTAATGGAATGACTTTGGAATTAAACTTGTATGCAGCACAATTTGCAAAATTTGCCCCTTAATGACATTTATTTGCAAAAGGGAAGCTGTTTTATGTAATCAGTCAGAACACCTGCTTTTGTAATCAGCCTAAGTAATCAGACAGATGACATGATTACTACCAAATATTGTGCAGATACAGTCTAGGAGAAGAATCCGTTGCTATTTCACAATTTTAATCAAGGTGGCAGGAAAAAACCCACTGAAGAAATAAAAACAAGGTTTCATCTCAGCAGGTTTTAAGAGGATGGAAGAGAAGTACGAAGGTTGCCTGACGTGTTTTCAGAATAAATTTAAAAGCTTTAAACCAAATTTTTCCACCAAAATTCCAAAGAATTCATCATTTGATACACAGAAAGTGCACATGGCACTTGAAATCAACCAGCAATCTGCTGAGCACATCCTTAAATTTAACACCATTTCAGAGTAGCAAGGGAAAGAGAAATTGGCAGTGGGCAGGATATTCCCTCAGACTCATGGTAGGATATGAAGGACTGGAGTGGATGATGAAAATTAAGACACCAAGCTCTATGAGGTTCCACCACTGAACAGAAAATCTGACTAGAAAACCTAATGAAAAGTATAACTTTGGCACACCATCCACTACATCACCTGGCATTTGTATAATTTTCAATTCTCTTTTTAATTATTAATTGTGTTGTAAAAATAGTTTTCTGCAAAGACTACCCTAGTAATATCTAGGTAAAATATCTGACAGCAAACAAGCTGAGAAAGAGCACCAATTCAAAAATCTTGCAGATAATGAACTTAACATTGGATTTGTATAATAATTAGTTCAGAAGAAAGGAATTGGGCTGCATAATATATAAAATTCTTCGGCATATTCATAAACAGACTTAAAAAATTACTGAAAAAATAAATCTGCAGTCTATTATCATGATACACAGCAGCAATATGGAGAAGCAACTAGATACCTGATCGTACACAACACTGTTATAGATATTTTCAATATGAGGAACTTCAACATTGAACTCAGTATCCCATATACAACAGAAAATAAGAAGAATATTGGCACCTTGAAGCTGTAGTAGGATTCAAATCCTGAAAATTATACTATGAGCTTCTCTTAGCATTTTGAAAATATTTGTGTGATGTTTAAGCCAAATTACTTTGCTTAGAAAATTGAGCAAAATGCGAATTCTTAGAGCTTGTTGATTTATTACAAACAAAACAAACAAAAGTTTCGCAGTAAGAAAGACTGTCAAAAACATTGGTTATTTCAAGTCTTTAATAAAATTCCTTTAATTATAAAGAAAAACCAAGAGGATTCTAGCTCTTTTTTTCAGCTTGATTACAGACTATGGCATGGAAACGTTACTTTTCTGCACCATTTTCATGCAAAAACACTCTGAAAACCAAAACCAAACAAATTACAGTTGTTCAAAGAACTGGTTCCCAAATGACAGATGCACTTCCAACAATTGAGTTCAGCACAGGAAGACTCAGGTGTTCATGCTTCTCGCATTCTGTCTGTACTATCTACAATTTATCAGCCCTCCCCACTAGCTGGGGAGTGAAGTGTTTTTGTAATCATAAACTTGCTCACTATATTATACAGATGAACATACTGTCAGGCAGGCCCTTGAAACATTAAGATGAATGACCATTTTGTCAGTGACATAGTAACCATAAAGAATAACTTAATTTTTAAAAAGCTCCATGCATAATTACACATGCAAGTAGATGCAAATATGTAACTGCATATCATGTACGTGTTTATTGAAGGAACTTCTGAATTTTCATAATTACTGTGGACATAGGTGTTGTCAAACCACCACATTAGGTCAGAGTTTTGTGCTCACAGAGTTTTTATGCATACATGTTCCAAACATACTAATAAAGTCACTGAAGACTGTTACTGAAAACAAAATACAGTCTTCTGGTTTCATATATGCTTAGAAGAAGAGCCCGGAAAATCAAATTACAAAGAATAGAAAAGGCTAAGAGTAAGATTAAATTACAATGCACATTCAATTGGATAGTGATTTGATGTGTATAAAATGTAACATGTTTCACCTGAGAGAAAAACAGATGCACAAATGTCAGGCAGAAATGCAGCTACAGTGTATTTTAGTTGGTATTTAAAACAGAGCCACTTGATTTCCTCTACCGAAAGCATTTCTAGGTTGATTACTGGCCCATGCAATGTGGCACGATGGAACCTCAACTCACGCCTTGCTGGAAAGAAACACATCACATGTCACCATCCTGTCAGGTTGACTGAACACAATTATATTTGTTTGGTCAGCCATGCACATAACTGCACATGGTTTGTGCATCGTTGTATTTGCAGTGCAGTATTAGCATCAAAATACACCTTTTTTACGTTACTGAATCTTGATATGCTACCTCAGTGTTTATTCCCTTCATATTCCCATGAACTCCACCTTGCTTTAGCAGAACTTGCTAGAAGTCAACATTAGAAAGAAATCATGAAAACTTCAATTTTTCTTCTTGCCAGGTCCTCTGTCTGGTCTAGTGCTAGAGAACCACTTCTCTGCATTTACTCACGGTGAGAAACCTCTTGCTCTATGAGCAGAGACAATGAATCCACTTCTGGAGTAGGCCTACTTCTGGAGCTTGATGCTAATGTAGATCATAAGCAAAGTCACTGAAATTGGGCTTCAACATGTTATTTGTTGACAATGAAGCCCCACTTGTTTTCACTTATACTTTGCAAATTGGTTTATTCAGCTCTTAATATTCCAGCATTCCTGCCCCAGAGACAGGGATCAGAAATGCTGGAGCTGTAATTGCCAAAATTTACATTGAAGTTGTGCAACCTTGGCTCAACTTCTCAGGTATACATTACAAATTAGTCTTTGAGCATGTGTTCCCTTCTTTCTTTCACAGAGTTCCACATACCTCCTTCATTCCCTGGCAAAACATCTAGATCTAATCTCCAAAGACCATTTACTGCCTAATATTAAATCATTGAAGTAGCAGATATGGAATATAAAAATTCAGTCTAAATTTCACCAAACTAAAGCCAGGCAGAATTAAAAGCAACTGAAAAGTCCCATATTAGGAAATACTAGGCAACTTTAATGACAACCACAAATATTTGGATCATCCCTTTGACAACACGCACAGCATGATCCCATAGTTTTGCTATCTGTGCATTTTATTTTCTAATGTCATGGTATCTGCTGGCAATAATGCATTGCCATTAATGTGTTACGAAAGATGTCTGGTATGATTTGCTTCAAATCCCTGCTGACTAGTCTGTACCTCATATAAGCAGGAGGTTTATTTAGGATCTATTTTGTATGAGACAATTCTTAGCTCCATCAGCTTGCAGGGAATCAGGGAGAGAACTCTGTAGCACCAAAATCCTTTACCAACTTCGTCACTTCAACTTAAGGGAAAAGTAAATTTTTAGCTGCCGTTCCCAACTTTACAGGCTAAAACCTATTTCTCCTCTCACATAGAATGGCTTTAATTCAGCCTTATTTTATGTTTTCCCTCTTGGCCCTTTTAAAAACGTGTCAGGGTCAGATTACATCTTGAATAGCAGAACTTTAATTTATTACCATCTTGAAAAAGTTCTTTCTCTAGCATTGCTATCAATATGATGTCATCTCATTTTTTTGTTCAATTGCATAGTATATGACCTCCTACACACTGTATGTAAGAAGTTTCACATTTGGTGAAGCTTGTTTGAGAAGACTTATGTCTTCTTTTGCTCCTGTCTGAGTGCTCTTGTCCTAGGGTGTGTCCATAAGGAACAGGAGATTTCTGCCCTCTGGCTATATTTGTTCTTTATCATGCTCTTGACACAGAGCCGGAGGTTTAGGCAGGAAACACTGTGTTACTTGGTGGGCATGTTTTATTTTAATGGATTTCAGCTATTGCTCTGTTTTAAGTCACCAGAAGCCTGTAAGTTACAAGCCCCCAGTAATCCAGTTAAATATTGGGAAGGTGCTACATAAGCATTAAATGCAAATTGTTAATATCTTTTGGAGGCTGCAAGATGCTCAGATCACTCTTAACTTGCCCCTCTGGCTGCCACAAAGGGCTGCATTACTCATCTCTGGAGGGATATGTGTCCAGTCGACTTTATCCACAGTCAAATATGTTTATTTATTACAGCACTGTTCCCTAAGCCCTTCTGTTCAATTGCTGGTGGAAGAGGCAGCATTAAAAGAATGCTTCTCAGCATCTTTGGCTATCTTTAAATTTTTCTTCAAAGACATGTACAGAGACAGAAGCTACCCCATGGCTTTTAGCAGCAGAGATATAAGTGATCCTCTTTCTCTGTAAAGCATACCTTGCAGCTGTCCCTGATTTTTACCTCTAGAGTTCACTATCCTCCTTGATCTCAATTGTACTTTGCTGAAAAAGGGAGGCAAAGAAATGTCAGGCAATAAAACAAGGGAACATCCTTTTGGCAACAATATTCTGTTTTAGAAAAAACTGCAACAAAAAGGAAAGACTTCACGGCTTAGTGCAAAATTTAACAGTATCCCTTCTTCCAAGCAAAAGCAAATTAAAATATTGTTT
The DNA here is from genome assembly GCA_035583185.1 of Anabacerthia variegaticeps. Taxonomy (NCBI): domain Eukaryota; kingdom Metazoa; phylum Chordata; class Aves; order Passeriformes; family Furnariidae; genus Anabacerthia; species Anabacerthia variegaticeps. Next base: position 62,413,124 of record JAWWEW010000131.1, on the reverse strand, counting down.
AAACAATGAATTTTTCAGATGCTACAGGTTTTTAAGGTAATCTCTACGTGCAAGTATCAGAGAAAATAAGAAGCCAAGCATTTTTAAAGGTACTCACTAAGTGAAAATTAATGTGTTGCTTTTTTCCTCTTTTAACATGCCATAGGGGCTGTTCTATCAGTCCAGAATACTGCTAACTGGTTTCACTATTCTAAATATTAAATCACCATGTGAAAGCACAGCTTTCCTCTGAATATTCTCCAAGTCCAGCCCTTCCCATCTTCATCATGCACCCTTTTTGGCTCCCTCCCCAAAAGGAAATCCTTCAGATTCCAAGATGGCATATTATGACTGAGAACCCAAATGGAATGGGTTTGCATTTATTTGACTTAGGGGATAAGCTGTCTTTTACAAGAACTAAGCTGAAAGTATCTCATTCTGGCATGTGACCTCACTCTTACAGCTAGTCTTGTGTCATGTTTGTAAATAATCTTTTGCTAGTCTAGAATAGCTTAGGTAAGACAAAATCTACAGGTTAGCATCACTAGTTAGCCTAGATGCAGGTAACAAAACCCAAAATGGAAGCACTCACCTTGAATTCCTAATATTTAATATAATCTGACAGTTTCTTGCCTATATATTTTCTCTAAGTGAGTAATTTCTTTCCCAAAGAAACAGTTCATTCTTATTAAAGAACAGTAAGACCATACTCATGCAGTACAAGAGCGTGAAACGATTTTCTTCTTAGAGGCTGCTGCTCATTAAGTTTTTTGTAAGGCTTATTTCAGACTAGATAAATTTATTGGATAAGGAAGATTAAAGAGGCTATAGCTTCTCAATTATCATTAGACACAGCAGTATATATTCCTGATTCATATGACACGGTCATGGCTGTGTAGATATGTAGTTTGCCTCAACCTTTCACCCTCCCTTCTGCCCATGTATACTTGGACTGCAGCTGCTTCTAAATTCAACATATTCACCAGGTAGGGATTACCTCACATTTTCTATGCACAGCATAAACATTAACTTATTAACCTTCATAATAGCCATGGGAGATTCATCTGAAACCTATTCAAATCCCAGAGGAGGATACGGGAAGATTCAGCTTTGAATCAGGCTCTCATACAAGTAAAGCAAAACATAAGATTCTGTTTAACTTAAGACCACATAGCAATCCAAACTTCAGCCAAGGTCAGTTTCATTCTCTCAATTATTTACGGATGTTCCAACTTCTCTGGCTGCTTAAAACATTCCTGTTACTTCTGGTTCTGCTTACAACAGACACAGTGTTACAGCAAATCTCATAGAGAGGACAAAATGTTCAAAGCTCCTTGTGGTTTCAGCAAACCATTTTTAATATTTTGAAAGCAACGCTTATGCTCTGAAAATGAAGATTTTATCTAAATCAATACTGAATGGATCAGAGTGCTTGATTTGATTGTAGCATGTTTTACCCCACGCATCTCTAAAGTTCATTATTGCCACAGATTGCAGTAAAGACAGGATATAATATTTCTCTAAGGTATCTAAGCACACCATTTTCACATGTTCTTGTAAGTCATTTAGTCACCTTAAAAAATTCTCCTTGTCGTGGTTAATTAAGATGAGCAACAGAAAACTCAAAACACGGTGATTAATTGCTATATCTACTGTGATTACTTAATGAAGTTTTTAAAACTCAAAATGAACCTAACATTTAAATTAATTAAGTCCTAATATAAAGGCATTTTCTCATTTTTTCTCTAAAGCTATGATAAGTTAATTACTTACAAAAGGAAGAACATACCTGGAAGTGTTCAACAGGTCTTTGAGCAACCTGTTCTAGTGGAAGATATCCTTACCCATGACAGGGGCATTGGAATTAGATGATCTTGAAGGTTCTTTCTAACCCAAACCATTCCATGACACTATGATACAACATTCAAGCAACTTCTTATATTACTGAGATATTTGGGGTTTGGTTTTGGGTTGGGTTTTTTTTGCAAACAACCAATGGCAGAAATCCTTAAACTAAAAAGCATGTCCTTAAATTAAAAGCCCATTTAAACCACAATATTTCTTAAAGGGCACAAAGAGATACAGTGATTCTGCTTGGTAAGGCATATCACTTTGTGCCAAACTTTATTAAATTATTCAGGTTCAACATGAAAATTCAACATTTATTTTCCAAATGACCAAACAACTGCCCCAAACTTCAAAAACCCTGTAATACTAAGGACCCAGCTGTAAGAGACTTAAAGATCATAATTGCCTTAAGTACTGTCAAGGCCATGGAAGGAACTTGCTATAAGACAAGCCACCACAGTAGAAACTTGAAATGAGCACAGAAGAGAGGAATTTACAACAGGAAGGTGCTAATTCTAGGTGCAGTGGAGACGAGGTTTGGTTAGCACCTCCTAGTAAATGTATCTGAACAAAAATTCCGACTGTGGCAGAGTGCGGGAAAGATGGCAACTGCTTATACAACACACGCCTTCCCAAGTGAAGGGAAGAGAATCGACACCTCATGGATACCTGGAACCTGGACTGTATAGAGATGATATCCCAAAAGAACAACCCTGGGACTCCCACTACCAAGGCCAGAAGAACAAACAGGTTGCCGCTGGATCCACTGGGTGCTGGTATCTTTCTACTTAGTCTGTCTCTCTCTCACTCACTCTCTTTCTCTCCTCAGTACCACTATTTTTTTTTCTCTTTCTGCCTCACATTAACTGTTAAATAAAACCCATACTATTGACTTCAGCATATGGTCTCACTGGCACTTAATTTGGGTAGATCATAACACCCAGCCCATCATGAAATGGATCACTGTGACTCTTTCCTTTAATGGTTAGCATGTAGAGACAGGAAAACTTCAATGAGTGTGTATCATTAAACTAAGTAGCATTCTCCGCATGTATTTCCCCCAAGCTTTGTTCAGAATTCATAAACCAAACCAATCAGACTGAGAGAACCTGAGTTCAGGTTAGAAAAAAAAAAAGTTCTCTTGAAAACTCTTCCAGCCATCTGGTAGTTGAAACATTTTAAAATGTTCTAACAGGACTTACTATCAAACAGATGCCTGCAGTAAACATCAGACATGTTATCCAGGCTTTCCCTGCCAAAAGATAAATTACGTAAAACAAACTTTCAACTAGAGGCCAGGTTTGAAAAAGAAACAAATATTTGGAGGAAAATAAAACACCTCCTCAAGAACAGCAAAAGAGAAGCTCATCTGTTTCTCCACATTCTTTCCACTACTTCCTTTTACTTCAACATTTTTTCATTCCCTTCTCTTTCAGTGATGATTATTTTTGGAGCTCTTGAAATTTCTTCAGTAGACAGTTGAACAATAGATAAGTGGCTCAGGCAGGAAAACACGGCTGTAAAAATCCTTCTGTTGGAAGACCTGCATTTCTGATTCATTGGAAAGAATGTGCCCATTAGAACAAGCATGGCAAGCTGACTATAAAGTATAATAGGAGCTATTGAAAAACTTCTGTATGTCATCTGTAAGTTGAATGCTGTATCACAAATATTGATAAAGGCAACTTCCAACCCTGAGCAGCTGGTAAAAACAAATATGATCAGTACTTAAATAAATATATTGGTGCCCCCTTGCAAATTCACATTTAAGATTTGTTTCTCACAAACTGTCATAAAACAAATTATTAATCCTACTATAATCGAAATTTGGCAGATTGGATGACCTTGACTCACAGCATGAGATGCTATCCTGGCACAAACACACAATCAAAATTTTTGGCAACTGTTTTGGCTTTAAACTACAGAAATATGGATCCTCCTAGAGCAGGAGGTTGTACTTTATCTCATCTACTTTATTTCATCTATTTTATTTTGACTTTTCATAAGCATCCAAGCTTGTCAAGGACTGAACTAGTTGGATGCTGTATTATCTGAAAACTACAGCTACACGGTATATGGCAATTGGATAGAATTTCAGCTGGGTAATTTTTTTCTGATGATAAAATTTCACAATACAAAGACCTTAGGACTTTTCATCTACTGCAATCCAGAACACCATGCACAGCTTTATAATCCCCTTCAGCTCTTCTCTATTAATATGGTACACACTTCAGAGGCTTATCTTTCACATAAAAATACATTATGCAGCTTCAAGAAATTTTCTAATACTTTTATGTCACATTGGTCAAACTATGATGAGACACCAATGTGTCAGACTAATAATACGGGATCTCAAAGTAACAGGCTAAACGGGAAGCACTTATGCTAAGTTATCATTATACATAATATAGTTTTTCTTTATAAGTAGTGTAGTTGATACAAAATAAGATAGCACGTTAATGGAAAAAAAAAAAAAAAAGAAAGGATTTCCTAAGGGAAAAAAAAATTTAAAGATTACTAGTTTCTGAAACTATTCTTTACAATATTTTTATCACAATGATTGAAAATGCAAAAGATCCTTTAGGGCTGGTCATCTTTATCTTAGCCTGGGCTTGATTTGTGCTTAGACTAAAAAGAGAACTTCGGTTCTGGATTCCATCTTTGCTTTCATGTTCAATGACACACACGTCATTGAGGTTTTTCCTCATCTGGTTTTAGCTGGAAAAAGAAAATCACAAAGAAACACAAAATTACACCAGATGAGCCCAAGGCACAGTACATGTGCTTCCCATTTCAAATGTTAAAGAATTTAGATGATAAAACTAATGAGGAAAAACCTTTGTAAACTGGTTAGGTGTGCTTAAGTCAGCCTAAGTCTGAAAACAGACACGAAAGCAAATTAACATGAGCTACTAAAGCTACAGCCCTCAGGAGAGTTAAGGAGAGGATGGAACAGCGCTGCTTTCAGAAAGCAGTAATTATTAGTGAGACAATAAAAATTACTCATTTCTATACCTGGGATGAGGTAAAAGAAATTCTTCAGAACAAACTTCAAAGGAGATCTGCAGATGGCAAAGGAAGATGCATCCACTTGATGGCTCATGGCTTATGTAAAGAAATTTCATACTTCTATAGTTCAACATTCACAACTGTGTAATCCCTAGAGTCACACTTGTTTTCACCTATCCTTCCCTTTGCTTCCCTTTCACACAGGAAGGGGGGGGTGGAGGGGAGCAAAATGCACCATATCCAAAATGCACCATACCCAAAATGCAGAATACAGGAAGAGATAAAACAAATGTTTACTTTTTAGCCCAACTTCTAGTGCTTGATTTCAACATATTATTAGCCTTCAGTTCTATAGTTCTTCAAACATCAGTGACAAAAATATTCACTGTAACTGAAGGCTAGTGTGATTTGGAAGAAGGGCTCAAGCAGGACTGCACTGGGGTCACAAAATACATGTTAAATGCACAGATTTCTTACGTAAAAAGTGGGTCTCACCAAAAAATGAAACTAAACCACTTTCAAAAAATCTGTCTGGAAACTGGTCACCTACTGAGTGGATTCAAAGCACAAAAATAAGACTACTGCAATGAGGAATTACACAAATCTGAAGGCTATGCTTGATGCACACCCTGCACAAGACAACCAAATAGGAGAGGAATGTTGTCTTCCAACTAAAAATGGCCATTCTGTTTGCAGAGATTTAGCCCCAAACAGATTGCATCGTCCCCTTGACTGCATAGGAATAAATAGAAATCTGGCTGAATGTTTATGCTTTCACTTCCCTGGCAAGCAAACGCAACAGCTATATGCATCTTCCAATAAATACTGCCTCATTTCCTGAAGCAGCTGCCTCTGGCCACCTCACAGTTCTTATGAAATCCTTTCTTACCCCTCCTCCCAGAAAGGCAGAACAGTTCAGCAGCCAGAACTCTACCCTAGTGATGCCCACCCTACTCCAGGCACTGTCATTATCCGGGGCTGACTCTCTGCCAGCACATCACGATGAAGCCTCCTCACTTCCCTGTCCATTAGACTTTCCCGTAAAGATGATGATGATGATAATACCTTTCTCACCACTAAAATTAAAGGGCAATGACAAGGACTGTTAATGATTTGCACAACACTGATAATGTGGAGCATCGTTTAAGTGTAAAGTGTATTTGAGTTATGTCAACCACAAAAATTAGATCACAAAAGCATACTGGAGCAGGCAGTAACATTTTATGCTAATTACTGGTGAAGAGAGAATGAGGAAACCGGCCTTTCGATATCCATCGCTAATGAGACTCAATTTAGGCCTTTTACATAATCTACTTATGAGAGCAAAGAAAATCCCCACCCTATCTGCTAGATGTAGACTGGGATGAATCTCCTCCCACAGAGATTTGCCTCCATCATGAAAGCAATCAGAATGTTTAGACTTTGATGTGAATATGGAGGCTAAAGAGGAAAATCTCTCTACAAATTAAAAACTGCGCCTTCTAAATTAGCAGCTAGAAATATATCTAAAATCAATACAGTATAAATGATTGATAATAGTATGCTTTTCCTGAGCACAATTGTTTAGCTTTTGAAAGTACTCTGAATAAACTTAATTTGAAGTTAACATGCTAGTTTGATCTTTATTTCCCAAAAAAAATTACACACATAAGGTTGTACACCGACAACTGTGGTTAACTGAATCACTCCTTCATATGCATGTATTGGAAGAAATTTTAGAGTGTGCTATAAAATATTTCCTTGCAGCATCAATACCTTTGCCAGTTAGGTTTGACTTAGCCATTTTTTTAACAGAATTGAACCCACTAGCTCTATCAAGTTTATAATAAGCTGTTGCTCCTATCTGGCTGTTTAAAAGCAAAAGTTGTTCTTTAGCCTCAGAACAAAAATACCACAAGTAACTACAAGGTAATGCTAAAAACCACTCCAAAAACAGATGGAGACAACATCCTATACACTTACAGGCTGCTTATTCAAAGACAGGCCAGTACATGCTGGACAAAACCTAACCACAGTTTACCAAATATATATCCAGCAAAGACGGTTGGTGACACATTTTTTGAAAGATTAAGCAAAAGGCACACTGGGCACAGCCAATGACAGATTTTCTCCAAAGGATTTTTTCAACCAGACATCCAAACAAGTATATACAATAATAACAGTCAATACAAAAACCTTGTTCTTCATTGGCACCACAGCATACACTAATATTTTTACCAAGGTGTATTTTCTTCAGGTACATACCTAATGGCAATGTTCTCTGACATGGGACTCAGAGTTGTCAGGGGGGAAAAGAGCAGGATTTCTTGGCCAAACATCTGATCACTCTCAGAGATTAAAAAATTTCTTCCCTTATAAGACTCCTATATATTTTTGGGATTCAAAGCTATATAAATACATATATAGATATATACATATTCATACAGACACACATAATATGCAAAAGTATTTACTGAAATTTATGCTACTAACATCAGTGCTAGGTAGGCAGCTTAATAAAAATAACAACATTGCAAGTTTCTATTGTACATAAAAGTTGACACATTACATACATCTACATGATTTAAAGACACAACTAACAACACCTGTATCTACTACTAATCACATTTATGACATCTACATGCATATATTATTGATTTAAGGATATTCAAATGGTTGTGTTATGGTCTAACATGGCAACAAAATTTGAAATTGTATAAAATTTACCTGATTTGCAAACACAAAATTTATCTATTATTTTCAGCAAATCAAACAAACCTGAAGCACATTATTCAATTATCTCTACACATGATAAAATCCAGACAGAAGATTATACGTTACAAGCATACTATAACTTAGAAAGTCTTTGGTCATTAAGTAAACTGAAAGAAGTTAACCTCAGTGTTTGTTTTCTTTTTTAAATCACTTGAAATATGTATTTTGTGCAAACTCAGGTAAGTTGAGAAGTTTTGAGTTTTACTATATGGATCTATGAGCTTTTTCCCTACTGGAACCCTAAGTGAAAATTGCTTATTGTTACACTTCAGATCCAAAACCTGAGAGAAAATCTTTAAACAGACGAAGAAGTAAAATCACTCAACTTTGCTCAGCTATAGTTGCTAAGCAATTGATATGTTATCCTACTTGTAAAGTGTTCTCTCTATATATACACATCTTTTTTGCATGCCATCCCTGTGTGTCCTTGCATCATCCTGTACTCTTCATTACTGACCAACACTACCACAGGAAAGCAAAAAGACCAAGGTAAATTTTAGTTCACTTCTATTAAAGTTTTAGCTGGTTAAGATAAGGGATGGCACGATTTCACCTCTCATTAAGAAATGTGAGCAAGTGTTGCTTTACAGACAAATTATCAATAACATTTTAATTAAGGTTTGATTGAGCCAAAGCAATTATCACATGGCAGCAGGTAGTGAGCAGCAAAGTGCTCCGGGTATCATTCTCTGCCTGCAAGGGCTGAAGGAAGATGGAGTAATTACTATTGACGAGGCTAATCTTCCAGTCTTCTAACCTCAGGCATGCTCAGACGAGACAAATCCCACTCAGCGTTCCTTGTCGACAAATTGGTCATTTACATAAACACGTTTTCTCGCCAACATACGCTATTGTAGTAGATTTCCCAAAGATGGCAGCAGGCCAGACGCTTACTTAGCAGCCAATGTTCATGCCTTTTGCATAAACATATGTGCTTTTCTAGCCTTTACATACAAGTCTAGAGACTAAGCCTTACGAAGGGCAAGTGGAGCTTTGGGTCAAAACCTATTGATGAGGGTCCCCGCCTTTCAAGTCACTCCCTATTATCATAACAGCATAAAGCTACAGTGCTTTTTTTCCCACTGGACAGATCCTGTCCCCCCAAGGAAACTTTCAAGGTTTTTGGAAATAAAATTACTGTTAGGCAGACCGTACACAATTTTTTACATAGTGGTTTAGCTGTCCAAAAACATTATTTCAACACTGCATCTACATTATCCACACAAAGCAGTAACCCGTGGCATTCCTTGGCTGTATTGCTTCAACAGAGCTTTTACATTTGTTCTGCAGATACCAAACTAAAAACAGGGAATGGCATTATTTCATTCCCATGGTTTATTCACATGCAGATGCTGTATTAATTACTGTTCACCTCCTTGTTCCCACAAAGATCAGACTGACTCCATTCTCAAGGGATGAGAGCACTCTGCCAGGACGCTTATCTGCAATGAGACTAATGTAGATTATTGCAGTAACAATAATAGCAACTGCCCACCCAGCTCCTACAGATTTCTCTGGTCCTCTGCTTGAATCTTTTCTGTCTCAACTTGCTCTGTTCTGTGCAAAGGGACATGGTATTGAGAAAATAAAAATCCCTACATCTACCTCTTATTATCTGCCCCTTTTTTTCCTTTTCTTTCCTTCTTTCTTTTTGAGACTGAGCAAACTCAAATGCTGCAGTATAAACTAAGCGGCTACATAAAAATGTTGGCATAATTTAGATAGATTTTTTTTAAAAGGTGACCTCTCTCATGTCCTTCAAACATACTGCTAGCTATCCCCTGCTGATGAGCAGCTATCACATCTCACAAGGCTTCATCACACTAGAAACAGGATATCTTACTATTCTGCATCCATCACTGGAATGATCTAAGTTTGGTCTAGGAAATAACCACCTAGACATCTCATTTCATAGTAGATATATTTAAAAGATGATTTCTATAAAACAGATTTCCTGGTATAAGGAAAAAACCCTCAAAATCCAGAAACCAAAAAAGAAAATCAAACATTTCTGTACACCCAATTTAAACATTATGCATCTTCTCAATTATTCCTACAAGGAAATTTGCAAATTCATTTGCAAATTGTGATTACAGTCTTTCAAAGCATAAAATTCCAATCATCTTATATAAGGTTTCTCTGCTTTATTGAATAAATTTCTCTGACCAGGTGTCAAGGGAAATTTTGTGAGTATTTATCACTTGCACAGTGTCAGAAAGAAACAGTAATGTACTTCTTACAGACAGATAGATGCTTTCTGAAGGGCATAAAATCAAAGTAGGTAAAGAAAGAAAAAGAGAATGGATAAAAGCATGCCTAAGCTCAGTACACATTTTGTTGTTTCAACTATATTTGCTTTTCCATCCACACCTGCACACATTTCTTTGTAAATAAAGTCATTGCCTGATAAAAGGCAGGCAGCAATGTGTACAAACCCTGCAATATACACTCCTCTCTGGTATCATCCATGCTGAGACTAAATGGTAGAATAGTATTCCAGTGCCTCACCTGAATATATTCCCAGAGTGCCTGTTGCCTCAAAACCCTCTGTGCTTTTCTCAAGTTACATTGCTAAGGATTTGACCTACATTTCACACTATGGAAGCAAAAAAATCACTGAATCAGTTGTTGCTTTTAGAAGGGAATTGTAGAAATTCACTATGGTGAACAGTGTAACAAAGATACTTTTGATGCAGGTTGCATCAAGGATACAGCTAGTCCTGCAAGGAGTAGGGAATTGGACTCAGCAATCCTTATGGGTCCCTTTCAACTTGAGACATTCTACGATCTATGATACTTAACAAGTAAAAATGGAAAAAGTAACCAACTGAAAAATGAGATGCATTTATTAAATTTCACCTGACAATTCAATCCCTTTTGTCCTTGAAAAGTTTAGTTACAGCTTAAAGATGACAGCTGCAGACTTCCCTCCCTGGGGTTTCAGAGGAGTTTTCTCTCAATATATTCATCATGCATTGATACCTTTGCAGGGATGATACGAAGATTATACTTTCTCATATCTGTTGTCAGATACCAATAAAATGGATTCTAGTCAGTCTGTAAGGATTTGGTCTGAAACTTTTCACTCTGTGTATTTTCACTTTCAGGGTCTTGGTGATGGCATCAAGCAAGGAGGAAGGGATAACACACTGGCTGCTCATGAACCCCAGGCTGCTCCCTCCCTGTTCATCTGTTTCCTAGAACACTTACGAATTTTGACATTACATTGCTGCACTAATGAAACCAGAGAAAAACTTCACAAGAAATATTGACTCAGAAGTGAAAAACTTTTGTGTCAGGTTCCCAAGCTGGCCAAGAAAGATACTCTGTAAGGTGCTTTCAGGACACCACTGCCCCCAGTCATGTAGGACAAGATATTGGTGGGGCAGCCCCCTGCACTGTGGCCTTAGTCCAAATCTGACTGAAGTAACACTGATAAAATTTGTTCTGCCCTGATTGTTGTAAAAAGTGTTGCTTCATAATTCAAAAACATGGGGGATTATATGCTCTGCTAAACCAAGTGTCATCTCTCTGGCAGGCACAAGTAGATGGGATTAGTCACCATGCACCTCCTGGAGCTTTTCATTTACCAACATGACTGTAATTAACCTCCTGCAAACACGTTGCTGTTGCCATGGGAATCCACCCTGGACATGAAAACAGTTTCATTATGTTCTGCATCTGCTGAGGAAAAGTTATGCTTCTGACAATCACACTGTCACGAAAGGGTGTCAAAGCAGTTGTGAGCATCATCATCTTGGGGAGAGATGGGATGACAGCTCAAAAGGAGAGTCATGACCAATCTAAAGAAATTAAGGCCAGAAGAGTTGCCAGGGAGCCCAGAAAGCCATGTCACACCAGTTCAAATCACCTTTCCTTCCACTTCTCCACAGTAAGCAATCACTGCAGAAAATAAAAATTTCAGAGCAGGAGGAAAGAATGAAGGAAAGCACTCTTCTGCATTTCCACATGTAAATGGAATCATATTAAAAACACCATAAATTACAAAACAAACTAACTAAAAAAAGGAATTAGTGCTTTAACCTAATGTACAATAGGCAGAGAAACTCAATAACGCTATTTATTTTTAAAAAGAATGCAGTAGACTTATCTATTTGAGAAAATAAAAATCATAGAATCTAAACAGAATAGCACCTTACTAGCTAATATTTAATTTGCACTCCATAATTTGCATCATAATCGCCGTCAACTTTCTTCTCAGAAAGGATTTCTAAAGACCAACATAATGAGATTTGCAATTTACTGTATTTCCAAATTGTACATTACTGTAAGAATATCAAGCATTATTGAAACTTATCAAATAATAATTATCAGTATTCTAGGAAGCCTTTAATTCAATATTAATCTACATTTGTCAAATAAAGAACTAAAATACATTTTGAGTTTACTTGACGTTTTCTTTCATAAAAAAATTTGAATTTGTATATTCACTCATTTTCAAAATTCAGTGCCTATTAAATCTCTAGATCATTAGCTCCTATTGGATACTTTTAATGAAAAGGAAGGTAAAAAACCCAATCCACCTCTAGACCTGAGAAGTAATTTCTAACATAAAACATCCTAATAGCATTGTAAAAGTACTACTGATGCCTCAGTTTCCCCCAAGACATACTTCACCTGTCCACATTTAGGGAGGCAAAAAACCACTCAGTCATCCAAAATTCAAATTAGGCAAAATTTAAGCAGAGTCCAAATACAAGAGCTATGAAATAATTTTCGCTGTAATTCCTTCCACATCTAATGGTCCCTTAGAACTTGTGGGTTTTTTCCTGGAAAAAATACTGGGATGCTTTGAGTTTGCTGTTGTACATTTGCTGGCTCTCCTTGGATGTGCCTATAAATGCATGCCACCTCCAGCTCAGAGTCACAAATTCAGGCACCTATGCATCTAAAATTTGTGGATTAATTTGGGAGATGTGCTTAGGATGGCACCAAGCTCAAAAAGGAGGAAAATTAAGAGCAGACGACAGCAGTAGTGCTTACATTTTCCTAATAGTGTGGAGTGGCTGGGACCTCTGTATGGAAAGTGCACGATCTGGATTCTACATCTTCACCTGAAAACCACTTATTTACTTTGTTGAAAAATAGAAATATAAAAAACATGAAGCAGAGTCAGATAGAAGCTGCAGCACAGTTTCTGAGCTGTGCTTTCTCCTGATAGATGAATGACTACCCTAGGGACACTCCAGTCAGGCCACAGACACATTTTTGCATCCTGTCTTTGTTCACATTTTCTTGTCAAACAGCTCACAGGTGATTCCTGGCTTCAAGAGCATTAGCACAATTCAATTTTGTAATGGAAATGCCAAAGGTTAAGAACTACAGGAGGGGCAGAAGCAAATCATCAGCATTTCAAGGTCGAGGAAGGCTGGTGAGGCTTGTGTGTGAAAGACTAACAGCAGGATAGAGGTACAGTAATGGGATCTGCCTGACTTGCAGGAACTGGCTTTGAGGAACCAGGGATCACAGCCATTCAAGCTGCAGATGGATGCAGATCTCTTTCTTTCTCTTCTCCCAAGCCATGTTCCTTCTGGGATCTCACTCTCTCCTGCTTTCTTCATGACACTGCTGACAGCCTTGTTGTAGCTGCTGCTACAACAGCCTTGCATCACCTCCTGCAGCCCCAGGCAACCGGCTCCTGCTTTGAGCTGGCCCAGACAGTCTGGCACAGTTCACACCTCGCACACCTGACACTCCCCACGCGCTTTATAAAGAGCAGGTGCTGGAAGGTGGGATTGTGGGCTCCAGTCCTGCAGCCGGATGTTCAAAAACTAACTGTGGTGATGTTCAGCAGTGTTACAAGTCCTCTCCCCGGCCACCCGCAGACCTGCTGGCTGTTACCATGCAATCAGGTACTTAAAGCAGAGGATAAAAAGCCTAGGGAAAATTAGACACTGAACCACGAACTTTACTGGGTGAGCTTAGACAACTTTTCCCTGTGATTCATCCAATTCATCTGGGAAAAAACACAAACCAACCACCAGCTCCATTTCTCACTGCCTCCCTACCACCCCCCATCAAAAAAACCACTAGAACAAAAACCCCCAACTGTGTAAAAAAAAAAAATCTCAGATCTTGCAGAAAATTGGAGATGACATGTCATCTGAGCTCCATCAGAGCAACATCATCCTACTGTGGGGCTGAACACATTCCTGAAATTTCAATTTTATAAATTACGCGTGCTGTAAACTGCTAGAAGATGTAAGAGCAATCGTGAGAAGTCAACAGTGCCAGGTTGCTAAATCACTATATTTCTTTAAGCTTACATTCTGAACTTAGAAATCACTGTGAAAATTTCAATTAGTGCAGACTATGATATACTAAAAAGCTGAGTACAAGAAAATACCCTGGTTTGCAGTTTTGATTGTAATGAATTCATGAGCTTGCCAGTGAAACACAGCTAATGTTGTAGCAATTGATGTTTGCTTATCAAAGAGAAATCAATCTAATAAAGAATTTATCCACCTAGCACTGCAGTGCCTTTTTGAAGACATGTGTGAAATGTCTCTTTAAAAGGTGCAGCAAGGATTTAGGACATCATAGCATGACCCACTATTTCCCAATCCAGGACTTGAAAAGATGTCCTATTTCTGGAAATATTTTTGCTGCTATTTCTTTCCCTGTGTGTCCCCACTTCTTCATCACTTGGGCTTTAAAAATTTATTGCTTATTTTCCATTCCTCCAAAATGCCATTTTCTATCACTCCCTGCTGTCTTTCCTATGCACTTGTCTGAAGCTCAGAATTGAAATGGATTATCTGGACTCAGCACTATCTCCAGAGGAGTCACCATGATGACAAAAACCAAGGTAGTAAAAATATCTCAGTCACTGATTAGCAGGAGAAAAGAGCCAGACTGGACAGGTGGGAAGGAAAGGAAGATGAGACTATGTTTATTTAAACCTCCCAAGTGAATCATGATGAATAAAATCTTGAGCCCAGCTGAAACTAGGAACTTAACAATCACGGATGACATACTTTAGCAAACTGGTTGACAGTGTTTCCCATAGAAGTATTTCCCTTGAAGCACAACAGAGTTGCAAAGGGAGTATTTCTGAATTGTATTTTAGAATATTTCACTGGCAAGTACACAGCAGCACACGTTAACAATTCATCTGTTTGCTTTAATTTACGAAGATAATCCACAAGATGAAGGAATTCTGGGTTCTGCTGTTGTGTAAAAACAATGGAGATAATTTCTAAAACCAACTGCAATTAGGTAGCAGCAGACTGCTTAGTGTTGTCAAGAGTAACAAGCAGTGGAAAGAAAGCTTATGGATAAAGTCAAAGACTGCATCCCTTTGCTCTAAACGGGAGTCAATGCTGCACACTGCAAGGGGAGGGGAAAAAAGAAAAAAGAAGTTGTTAGGCACTGAGAGGGAGCAGCACTGCTTTGGTATGAATTTAAAAAAGCAAATGAAACAAAGAAAATATCTTGGTACAGATGTATAACTTCTTGCTGGATCTTGTCCCAAAACAGACAATTTCCAGATAGAACTGCCTAGCAGTATTTGGAAACTGCTTTTATAAGTACTTTCTTTTTTGGTGATTACTGGATTTTCTTTTTATTGAAATAATAGATATGTTGAGTTAAAGAAATCTCTATTTTAAAATTATATTTAAACATTAGACTGAATTATTTTAAAACCTAAGCAAAATGCCTGTGATGAATGTTCTTCTTACTGAAGAACAGCTATTATTGTTATTGTTTCATGCTATAGCAGACATACTATAATCCTTACAGATACTATCCAAAGTACTTCTGTATTTTAGATATTATATGGCTCATCAGAATATTTTAGTAAAACTCTTCTGACTTAATAATCTAATATTTTAATAATACTCACAGCATCTTGTAAACCAAATGCTTTGTCTACAGACTCCAGATAAGCTCTCTTCAGCTTATCACACTGGTGACATTCTGTGATCTGTATTACCCAAAAAAGTTCAACAGACCTTCAGGCCTAAGATTTATTAATTTATGCATTTCCCTTAAAAAGCAACACAACAGCAGTTGCAGCTTCCTCACAAACTGTTTCAAGTTTGAGGGATCTGGTCAGGTTGGACTGATGGGCTGAGGCCAATTCTATGAGGCTCGACAAAAAGCCAAGTGCTGGGTCCTGCCCTTGGGTCACAACAACCCCATATAGCACTACAGGCTGGGGGCAGAATGGCTGGAAAGCTGCCCAGCAGAAAAGGACCTGGGGGTGCTGATTGACAGAGACTGAACATGAGCCAGCGTGTGCCCAGGTGGCCAAAGAGGCCAATGGTATCCTGGCCTGTGTCAGAGATAGTGTGGCCAGCAGGACCAGTGAAGTGATCATTGGTCCCCTTCCCCCAGTTAACAAGTGACAGGACAAAAGGAAATCACCTCAATTTGCACCAGGAGAGGTTTAGATTGGATATTAGGAAAAGTTTCTTCTCCAAAAGGGGTAGCAAGCATTGGGACAGGTTGCCCAGAATAGTGGGGGAATCACTGTCCATGGAAATGTTCAAGTAATGTGCAGATGTGGTGCTTAGGGACATGGTTTCACAGGGAACCTGGAAGCATTAGGTTTATGGTTGGACTTGATGATGATGTCCTACCTTAATGATTCTAAAATCCTATGATTCCTAGTCTCAAACCCTTCAATTGTAACTCCCTCTACCTCAAAATGCTTGAGTTTGACTTGATAATTTGGTGAAGTCTCATGGTTGAAAGCTATCTTCCACCAAAACAAAAGAGACAGCTCCATCACACTTCATAAGTGTATCTGGGTTTTTTTTTAATATAAAGCATGAGAAAAACTGCTTTCCTTCTCTTGATGTCCATATTGAGCGGATGTCACAATTGCATTCCTTGGATAGCTTTTTCTGTTAGACATAAGCATTTTCATATGAGATTTCTTTTACGTTTGTTATCTCTTGGGATATTCTGTTCTTACCGTTCATTTAATATCACTTTCCCTAACCTTTAAAAAAAAAAAAAAAAAAAAAAATCCTCCTGGTGGCAGGAAAAGAAGAAGATGGGGATGACAGCAAAGACTGTTGTTCAATGCCATTCAAAAATAAGCAGGCAAGTAATAAATCACTGCAGTATTACAATAGTCTGCAGTAGAACTATCCCCTGTTTTGAATGATCATTATGAAGAAACACCAACAAATGGCAGAAAATGACCAAAATTTGACAGATTGACAGGCCTTTTCTAGCAGCTGGTACTCAAGTAACATTACCCCTGTAAAGGTAATAACCTGTAAAGGTGATAACATCTGCATGAATAAAGGAAAGAAAACACAGTTAGGCCCTAAGGAAGAGATGAGGTCCAACATCTAGGGATGTGAGTGACAGCCATGCTATTAGACCAAGTCTAAACATTATCATTAGCTCAGAAAAGGTTCAGAAGAAGATAATTTGTAAAAGAGGTAATTTGGACAAATTGGCAGCCATCTACTTAAGTCAGAGTTGGTAAATTCTGACAGGAAAAAAAATAAGAGTAAGAAATAGCTTACCATTAGAACAGGAAAATTGAAAACAAAATGTTTAGTCTGTTCTAAAGAACTGGACACAAAGTTTGGGAAAGAGTCCACTAACGGTGACACAGATGGCTACAGATAAGTGTACCAAAGACCATGTTCCAACTGTTTATTCTCTTTTGGATGCAAAACACAGGACAAGGCAGATGCAACTGTCAAGACCTCATGAAAAGTTTATGATTTTCAAGTCCCCTGTTTTTCCAGACCTATTGAAGGTTTTCATTCTTCAAATGAAGCTTACTGCCATTTTATGGTTGAACTTTGCCAATTTATTTTTAATAAGAATTTGAGATGTCAATGCTAGCTCAGTTTTCCCAGAGCCTTTTTTTAATATTTGGGAGTCATTGATTCACAGGTTTCTAATGGAAAGGATCATCAAAACTCCTAGACTGAAATCAGAGCAGTAAAGGCTGCAATACTACTTATTATTCTCAAGTTTAACTCGTATTCGCCTACATTACATTTTATACTATAGAATAAATCAATAGCTCAAAGCCAGGAGCCTCAAGAGGCGAAAGTCACAACCCATTAAAATTTGCATGCAGTATGAAGTTTAAATTGTCTGGCTTAGTGTTTCTGGAAAACTACCTCCTCTTACCATACTCATAAATCATAGTTACACCATATCTTGGCATTTCTTTTGACAAACTAATGAGACTGCATTACTTAAAAATATTTTTAAATATATACACAAAATCCCCCAAAATATGCAGCTTTCTATGAGCAAAGAAGTGACTTAATTTGTTACAACTGGGACTTCTTTATTATGCTGCAAAATATTCCAGCACTGCATGAACTCACGAACTACAAGGTGAACTACAATGAACTGAAAACTGTCATGTAACTCACAAATCCGTTGAATAGCATTGAAGGTTACTTGTGATTTTTACTTATTTGAGAGGATTGCCTCTAGAGTTTAAAAAAAAAAATTGCAGGCATTCAGTCTAGGTGTCCCTCTAATCTTACTTGCTCAGCCAAATGAAACAAAGATATGAAAATCTTTACTGGATGCCCAAGAAAAAAAGGAAATTTATTTAGTTTAGGTGGAAGAGAATATTGGGTACAGCCTTTAATTGATGGCATTAAATGTTGCTAAGGTTTTAGAGCATTGGTATTATTTAATTATCTGAGAAACCATCACCAGGATGGATAACTGCATCTGTGAATGAGGGTGGATGCTTAGAAACCCCTACAATAACACATGAAATCCACTTGAAAAATACACTGGAAAAATTTTTTGCTACCCTGACAGGACTGAAGTGCTTCATCCTCAACTGCCTTAACTGCTGTTGAACATTCACAGCATACACGTGGTATGTCTGGAGCACCTTTCCTGCTCTCTGCAGCTCCTACAGCCTCAGAGCAGCAGCTGTCACTCACACACCGCCCAGTTGCCTAAGCCGTTCTTACTCTCCTGATAAATGATTTGGCTGTGCTCAGGTTCTGAATCCTCCTGCTTCTCCCTTATCTGCTTCTCTGAATCTGTCTTCTCTCTTACCCGCTCTGTGATCTACCCTTACCAAGTGCCCAATGAAAAATCCATCGACAGACAAGTGTAAAAATATACCTCCAGCATAGTGATAAATGTTCCCATTCTTCTAATCCATCTGTAAAGATGGTCAATGTTCAGCATGATATGCCTTGAATTCAGTTGAAGATCTAAGTGTTAATGTCAGGATATTAACCTGATATATTAACCTATCATCATGGGCCCAGAACCCAAGAAATCAAATCACATAGCAACGAAATTCCTGCATATCTTTTGCAGATGTGATGTCATACCAGCTGTGATACTCTCATGCCCATATGGAATTGTAACTCACCTGACTTCTCTGCACCACACTCCTTTTAAGTGAAGCTATACCTTAGGCCAGTAGAAAAGAGTTGTTAAGAGAGAAGAAGAAAAAAAATACCTGCCAATATGTCTGACAGAAGAAAACAGTAAAATAAGACTGTATTCCAGCATTTTTAATGAGAGCGTACCACAATAGGATTGTTTAAGCTACATTGGTCTCAGAGCACTCCCTTTTTTACTTAGTCATTTTTTAAAAGGAACAAGATGCAGAGGTCTCAGCAAAAAATTCTTGCACTGAAGAGGTTGTATCTTCCCACCAGTAACATTGCCCATGTAAGGCAAAGTCATTTATCAGGAATTACCAGTTTTTATTCAGTCTGCAGAAAAAATTCCTTAATGATCTTATGAGGAATCTGACTAAGCTACACTGAGCTAATTTTTATGTTTAACTGCCACATATCAAGTACTCAAAACTGAACTCTGCATCTTTATTAAAAAGTATTACAGAAAAAAGGAAACACTACATTAAGGACAACTTTACAAAATTTTGAAAAGACTAAGCATACATATTTCTCAATACCACTGCCAATTAAAAATAAATTTTATTTTTCTCTAGTAATGAGCCACCAAGCTCATTTAATTTAATGTATATAATAAAACTTTTAGAAGATCTTCTATTATTTATCCTGAGAACACTGACAGCGAGAATGGGTAGAGATGTCATATATCCTCTAAAATACCCACATGTAAACACACACAATGCCAGATGAGAAAGCAGCATATACTGTTATCAGAAAATCCATCATGCATGTACAAAGTACAATGGGGACTCAAGTGTCAAATCCCACAGTGGTGGACTTCATCAAAGAAAGAATTACAGCTTTGTGTCTTCTTTGAATAGTGGACCAGGATTTTCTTCAAAGCTTTTGCTGAAATCCATTTCTAACAACCCCATAAGTCACTTTTAATCTTTAAAGTCACAAGCAAAAAGGTGTAATTTTAGCTACAAGAGCAAATTCTTTAACCAACTACCGTTTTATTAACACAATTGAATTTTAACACAACTTCCCCTAAACCTAAGCAATAGTGAGATCTAAGGATTGCAGGTTTCTCATTAAGAAGAGAATATCTCAAGGCTTTGCCTTGAAACAATACACTGAATGAGATCTGCTACTGCAAGCGCATTTGTTCTCCAGTAGAAAACAAAATGCGATGTCACTGTAATGTGACTGATAATACCTTGTTACCACAGAAGAAAATCTATGATAAGATGCAGGGATTTCCCTGTAGCATAGGATAAATCTGAACAAAGAAAGATCATTCCTGCTTATCTTGAAATACACCAATCTAGTGAAATTTGCATTACAAATGACTGCAAAACTTCATAGCAGAAGACATTCTCTTTAGGAAATTTTAACAACTACTTACTGGTCCTTCACTCCAAAATCAATCTGGGATCTCAACTCAAGCTAAATTGTTCAGAGGTTTGCCATCACCAGAAATACAGTTTCATGTATTAAACTCTATTATAGTTATTCAAACACATTGACTTTACTAATAGCCAAACCAACTGTTTTCAATGGATTATTTTTTTATAAGTACAGTGAATAATCTGACTGACACATGAACAGAAACATTAGAGTTTTCATTAATATAGTAAAATTTAGTATGATACAATATCAGAGTGATGTTATAAAACCAAAGCCAAAACCCCCTCTCCCAGGCCAATTTCAGTGAATGAATCGATGTTAGTTACAGAAAAAAATATTTCCCATACTGCCCTCACCTCGCATGAGTAAAGAAAGTTTGTATTTGCCAAAAGTTTTGATATACTAGATTTATTCCAGTACCTTGAAATGTCACCAGTGGAGGACACTGCAGTGGAGGCTCAACTACATCAGTCCAAAATCAGAAAGTCAGTGAAGCAGCACCCATTCGGCTCTTTCCTGCCTTTGAGTCACTTCTGAACAAACCCAAGTTGTACAAGCAATTCCTTCACAGCTTACGATGCACACAGCACTAGCTAAGCTAGTGACAAATTGAATTTTGTGGTAAGTATGTATTTAGAAGATAAGAAATGTGAGAAATTCTTCCTGGGTTTTAAAATTAAGTCTGTTTTGGATTAGAAGAAAAAAAACTTATATTTTGGTTCATACTAATATTTAAGTAGGCTAATAGCGAATATTCTGGCTAATACTGAAATTAGTGAGGTTTTCCTACTGCGATGCCTTTTTCTATTCACTGCATTAAGCTGTCTTACAAATATGCTGAAATTACAGTTTTGAATAGCTTTAACAACATAGGACCTATTGATTTTTGCACCCAGTTCCAAGAGCTAATAAATGTCCTTTTTCCACTTCAGGAGAAGAGAGATGACAGCTCTTCCATCTGTTGAGACTGAGAACCTTTGTCACTGAAAAGCAGTCAGATCTGTTTTCCTCCTAAGGGAGGAAAATGAGAAAAAACTGGCCATGTAGATGTTCTTTAATAGAGAGTGCTTAAATTGAGAATCTATGGAAACATGAACTGCTTTCTGTAGCTGGTTTGTTTGTGTCCCAGGCACTGGAGCCAAGGGAGACGGCGGCATTATTTGCTGGATGTTGCTGTTACTGCAAGATAAATACAGCAATTCTTCTTTTTATCTCTGAAGTGGCTTTCAGATAAACAGTCTGACCTGAAGTGAAGCCCTTTGCTGTTTAAAAACAAAACCGGAAAAGACCTATTTTCCCAACAAAAGCAGGACCAAGCAGATAGATGGCTTTGGACATGCTGTTTAAGACCAGGATTTGATAGGATACCAGCCAGGGTCACTCAAGCAAGAAGTGGGGGAAGGAAAATAAAAATAAAATAAAATAAAAAAAAAAAAAAAAAGAAATAGAAAAAGAGGCTCAAGAGGAGTACCAATAAAGGAGTTATGAGACACAGAAACAAGACTGTAACAAGGTTGGAATTTCCAGGACCTTTGCTGTCAGGTTCTGCAAAATCAAAGTCAGTAACAAGCCCTGGTCGAGAAGCATTGGGCCCAGCGGAGCCATTAGGATGGGGTTAGGACAGAACTGCAGCTCTGCAGAACTGCAGTGAAAGTGTTGTGCTCCGAGTAGCCAAGTGCTGAAACAGCATGTTAGGAGGAAAATAATCTGTAAGAAAATTTGTTCTCTACTTCACCTTTGAAAGACTAAAAGGTAGAAATGTCTTTGCCCAGAAGAATGAGAGAGCAAGGGACTAAGTAAAGCTTCTCTTCCAAGTTTAACACATATTTAACTGCATTACACCTTAGTACTTTCATGAACCAGTTACATCAAGAGTCCAACATAAATATAATAGACGTTTCTGGATGCATCATATGCATCTATTACCCTAGGATAAAAAGTGCTCCCTGCTTCTGCTGCATTCCCAATATACCAATACCAAGTAGAGATACTTGTTCTTGAAACCTCAAACAATCAAAACCTCACATTATTTCTAGACTACCTGTTTCAAGGCTTCACCATCCCTATTTTTAGAAGCCTCTTTCTGATTTATAACCTAAATCTTCCTTGCTGCAATTCAAGTGTTTCCCACTGATCTCCTTATGAAAGACCATGAATGTATTCTCTACCTCTTTGCAACTGCCTTTTATGTATTTGAAAGCTGTTATTTGATACCTTAGTCTTACCTTCTCTGTATTAAAAAAAAAAAGAAAATCCAATTCCTTCAGCCTTTTCCTTTTAGTCTTTTTTTTCTTTCTTTTTTTATTATTTTTATTTTTAAAACAGAATTCTCAAGACCCTTGTTATTTTCTGCTGAACTCCCTTAAATTGGTCCATATCCTTTTTGACCTTAGGAGGTCCAAGAAAAAATTCCTTCTGGTTTTTAATACAGTGTTCCTGTCACACACTCTAGATGGTGTTTAACATCACTGACAAGACATTGTTTACTTAAGTTCCAGTTTAAATTGACTAACTCACATTTTTTCTTGTATTGCTCATGCCTAAGGATTGTATTTCTTGCATTGCCGATTCCCATCCTCTGCTTGTACAGTTAATTACTCCAATCTAAATATACAAGTTTAAATCTGTCCTTTCTACATAGCAAGCCAGCTAAGCTTATTTTAATTTTCCCATAGTGTTTCTAGAACAGAATGACTAGAATGATTTTATATTCACAGAATTCAGACCTTGTCTTCCAAACATCCTTGTATGTTTCCTTATGTTGCTGTCATTACCTGAACCCTGAATAAGCAGTCTGTCCTTCATTCAAGGTAGTTAATGAAAATATGAAATAGTAATTGGGCTAAGTCAGGTTCCTGAAAAGTCCCATTTGATTTATCTGTCCATTCTGACAGATCTTCTAATGTATAAGTAGACAGACATCTACATGCTTCTATCTACCATCAGAACTGTTAAGCTGCCAGAATAGAGATTTACATTTATGACACATTTTTTTCTTGATTAACCTTGATTTCCTGATTACAGTTATTACACATAATTATAATCTTCTAGTTGCTTACAAAAATTTATTTGTTCCAATTCCTTCCTAAAAAAAAATTAATTAAACTGACAACCTTGTAATGCCAAGATTCTTTCTCCTTCTCTTGGTTTACAGATGGCATTATGTTTGCCCTTTTCATTCAGGTTTTGCCAAAAAGTATCATGGTACTGAAGACCATCCAGTTCCAAAAAAAATGGAGTGTTCCTTGCCTATATACTCCTGCAGCCTCAATCTGGTAGGTGTTCTCAAAGTAACATTTACCACCAGCACAAAGATCTGCACAAAATGCAGCAGTGAGAGAGTAGAAGATTGAAGTCCAATGTTTTCCTCTACCTGAAATTATTCCAATCCATGTCTCCTATCAAAGTGGCTCTAACTATGAGATGACCTCTGGGGAGGATGTGGAAAGGAGGAACAGGGATTATGAAGTCTTGCAGCCCTGCTTACAAGACCACTTGTATTTTACAGCAAACAGTCTTTGCTTAACACAGCAGCTGAACCACTCCTGTGTTTTTTTCCTCCTCCCTTACTTTCTCATTTTTTGTGCCTTACATTGCACAAGAGGAGAGTTTCAGCAGGGCAGGAGAGTCAGAGCCCAGTAATGGTAATCACAGCACTGAACTGGTCTCTTTTATCTCCTAAGCAAGTACTCCACTAATATAGGACATTAGTATCTTCAGAAGATTCCTCCAAACTACAGCTAGAAGACTACTGTGATTTAAGACTAATTTTCCTCACTTTTCTCCTATTAATATTTGTACAAAGGAACTGACAAGTGAGTGCTTACTTCATCAGCTCCTGCTGCCCAACTTACTCAATATCTTATTTCAGACATTTAGCTCTTTGTTTCCTTAGTCTTCCTTTGGTGCACTCAGCAGTAGGGCTTGTATGCCAGAGACTGAACACTAGGTATTAGAGTTCAGCATTCATCCCCACCCTTTCAGCACCTGGCCCCGTTTCCACTGAGTGGCTGCAGCAGCACCTACTACAGCGTTATTCCAGGCTAGGCAAGAAATCCAGGTGTGTGTACCGGCCAAGTGCAATGATTGGAAATACTGCAGTGCATGCTAGTCTGCTTAAGTACTTCCTTAGCCATCCTTTTATTGGTTCTTGTCGTGATTCCTGAAAGTTCTTTACTTTATAGTTGTGGAGATCACGTACATAAAGGTCCTGAAAGTTGAAGCGTTCTTCCTATAGTGTGGGTATTAAGGTTTAACATGTTATGTGGCCTGTCTGAATTATTATAATCGACCATATTTAAAAATATCCATCATTATACATACGTACAATTTTAAAGTCAATGCTAACATTTAGCAAATCCCTTTGGAACAGTATTTTCTAATACCCCACAGGGTATTTGATTCATTTACATCAGCAAAACTGAAATCACCTTGCTAGAAAAACACCGACTGAGGCCATGCATTTAGAAGTACTGCCATAGTCTGTGCCCCTGAAAACATCACTGCAAGAATCTTTACTCACTCCTTAGACAAACTATAAAATAAAAAAGACTATATTCATTTTCTAGTACATAAAAACACTTAGCTCAATGTATGGATACACGCAAAGCAGTGAGCACATTCAACAAGCATAGCCTGAGAAGTAATAAAATGACAAAAAAAAAAAGTACCCACAATCCCTACCCCCAACAAAAATACGTTTTAACGGTATCTGTCAATGACACTTTTAATTTGCTTCATAACAGTGACTGAAAAAAGAAAAGCAGGAATTATAAGCACTGAAGCGTACCATAACTAGTCAGAAAACAATGGAAACTACTATATATTATAAGACAAAAACTATCAGTAATTGCTTAGAAAAGATGCTTACAGAAGACCCGATCCTTTTCATTACAGAACCATATTACATGGGGACACCAGTGGATCTTCCCCTTATAAATTTGCGATTTAGCAGCAAAGAAAATGAGTATAAATAAAGCAGTAAGAATCCACTCCAGGCTTCGGTTTAGCCCCACATGGAGTCCTCTGTCATTCGACCTGATCAATTGGCTTTTAATGTTAGGAAAAGGTTATCTTGGACTGCATTTGCATGTTTGCAGGCGTATTGAAATTGTACCACAGTAGCAACTGTCAGCACCTTCGAAGCAAAAAGCTGACAAGTTTTTTTGGAAGTAACCACAAGATATAAATAGCCACACAGTTTATAAATCCAAGCCAATTATATGGTCTTCAGGCTGTTCTTTATATTCCTCTTGGATTTTTTTCTAAAAACCTTTAGTTTCAATTTAACAAAAATAGTTTCCTCTGAAATTAATCGCTCAGGCTGAAAACATCCTCAACAACTAAATGAGCAATGGCACAAGAAAATGTCTTGTTTTGAAACTCATGCAGAGAGCAACACTTCTGAATACAGAAAAAGGTCTAGACCTAAGAAAAACATTGTCTTCGTATGTCAGTGGAAGAAGAAACAACCACATCTGTTGCACAGAAAACAGAAATGCAGTTCCATCAAAATGCTAAAGCTTGTTTAAAATGCTGAAGTTATGTCAGGTTCACCAACATTTCATTAATAAAACACAGACTACAAGACTTGTGTCAGCTTCATGTTGAAACAGAACTCCACCTGCACAAACTTATCCAAGAGAAGCCTTCCACTCAGGGGCTTTACGTTCTACACTCAGAAATACTGTTCATGAAGCAAAAGTGCAAGAGGTTACAGAGCTACAATCCACTCTGAATGGGGAGAGTCACTGACTTCAGTTAAGGGCAGTAACCCACTGGAGGCCAACTAAACATCTTTGGTAAAATTGTTGAGTATAGATAAAACTCACTGTCAGATTTCCTACGTTCAGACTGAGCAATTAGCATAGAAATACCTTTCTTTTGAAAGGTTACTTTAGATTTCTATAGTCTTGACCTCTTTGTCCTTGGAGAGAGCATCTCAGCCTTCTCCACTCCATCCCCACAAGCACCAAACTACCCTCTCCCCAGTGGTATAACTGGTATCAATATAACTAAACACTGACAACCTGTTCCCTTTCAAGTTTACTACTTCTGCCTGGGACTGAACAGCCTAAATGCTTGTCCACCTTTTCCCAGCTTTATGATCCCTGCAATAAAAAGTAACGCAGACATGCTTTGGTCACTGATCATCCCTCCCTCCATGAGATCTGGATGCTACAGCTTTTTCATGGAGCCTCTATGTAAACTCAAGGCATATCTAACTTACCGTTTTAAGAGTGACCACTGACAATATTGAATCAACTGCCAATATATTCAAACTAGCTCCTTTGTCTTGGGCAGAGCAGACAGTAGGCTAAGGCTATACTTTACCAAGGTAGGTTTTTGGGTTTTAATTAGAATTCCCATTTCCATGCTTGGACCACGTCAGGTCTGCAAATCAGATTTTTGAAGTATCAATACAAAAACTGTCACAGCAGCTCATCAACCCGCCAAACAGTGAATCTGTGCTTGAGTACAACACAATTTGACAGGTAGATAAATTAAGTTTCCGATTTTGTTAATTTCTGCTAGGAAATTATAAGTTATATAATACCCCAGCTTTTCTAGAAACCGAGATTTTACACTGTCTCAGAATTGTATCAAATGGGAAAAAGATGCATCATGTACAGTCTGACTAGCCCGATGTTTTCCTTTCTTCTTCTTATCAATAATGTTGAAAATGCTACAATATATTTAAATGCCAGGATCCATCAAAAACTCCTTGCTAGAAGAGGTTTGACTTTTAAGGGAAAGAAATCCATAGAGATCTGACTTATTAATGGCTTATGAAAAATTAATTCATGCCAAGAGCACATTAAATGTTCATCTTATTAAAGAAAATATAATGATTTCAGTGAAGATAAAACAATCTTACTAAGAAGATGGTAAAACATATTAATGGGATTAATATTAAAAATTTATTGTTTAGAAACATCACAAATGAAATGCTAACATGGTAACTAAATTAATAAAAAACATTCTCCACAGTTACTTTTAAGTTGAACAAATTTTGGAAGCATTTCTTTTGCTGAGACTTGATCACATTAAGACCAATAATTTTGATATGGTGAAACTGTTTGGCAATCCTTTGCTTAACACCATAACTCTCCTACACTTAACACAATTTCTTTAATGACTTTAACACAATGTTATTAAGGGAATTGGGATTTGCCTTCCACTCCTTCCATATTCCTTTTGTGAATGTAAGTAAATAATTTTCTTAAACTAATAGTAGCTTCTTGAAAGAGGGTTTGAGAAAAAGCTTTTGTAAAATGTAAGGCCCTCAGGTATGTATTATTAACATGCATATAGAGATATATGTATCATACCATATTTTGGATGTATATACAAAGCAGTACAGGGTATAGAAACAAAATAATGAAAAGCAATAACATCCTTTTA
>JAWWEW010000131.1:62359953-62385272 GCA_035583185.1 Anabacerthia variegaticeps | reverse complement strand
ATACCATATTTTGGATGTATATACAAAGCAGTACAGGGTATAGAAACAAAATAATGAAAAGCAATAACATCCTTTTAGCAACAATATCCAAATATGATGCTGAACTACTTTTACAAGGAATATTTGTTTTCTTGTTCTTATACAGAAAATTGCCTCATTACAGGATGTCTCTTCTGGTATTTCTAAATGATCTAATAAATTGCAGTTTTCTTACTCAGATGACAATATATCAGTTAATACAAGAAAAAGCTTAAGGTTGAGTAGAGCAGCTGAAATGCTGAAATTTAAGTTATAGGTATCTGTGATACAAAATAGCTTCAAAGTTTTACATAAAGTACTTGCACTTTTCTCAAAAAGATACTATGGACTCTTTCACCCAAGCCATTAGACAGAAATATCACAACTTAAAGGATAAAATGGACACTGAAAATAAAATTTTTTTCAATTGCCATCATCAAGAAAAATAGAAAATGCAATGATCTGCCAAGTTTTTTATTCACCCACAATTTACTTTAAACATTATCAAAACTGAGGCATTCCCTACTTATTGCAACATCATTATGTTTCCAGGTAACTCCCACTATGTATTCACATTATATACTACCTTTTTTTCCTGACCTGCTCCTCTATTTTCCAAGTGCTTACAGTACTTCTCAGGGTGGTGTCATCTACAGATTTAATAAGCATATTCTTGACACATGCTTCTTTTTTTGATAGTGAAATATTAATAACATTCCCTTATTACAGCTTTTTCGACAGTTTTTTATCCAACGACAATGATTTCTTCTGTTAAAGTCAAAATATATGACATCTACTGCCTGTCCTTTACCCACAAGACCTGTTATTCTAGGTGAGATGAAAATTAAATTGGTTTGACACATTTTGTTCTTGGCAAATCTATGTTTACCATCCCTCACCTTCTTTATTTTTCTAGAAGCTTACAGGTACTTCTAGTGATTTCTTCCAGTATTTTTCAGGAATTGAAGTTGAGTATGTGGTAAATCTCACTGAATTGCTGGAGTCCTATGTAGAATGGATGTATCAGATATTAATTTAAAATAAATAACACTTTTCAATGCTTAGTTGATTCCATTTTCATGCAACTTAAAATACCTAGGCTTCTCATTACTAAACTATTTCCTTCTTAGAAATATAGTTGTGACGTTGCAAGAGTTGGTAGAAAATTGCCTTATTCAAATATATCACTTTTTTAAGAATAATAAAAACATAACACTGGAAAACCTACACAGTGTTCAGTGACACAGACTTCAGCATGCTGCTGCCAGTTATTTGTTGAACTCTCTAACGGATTGATTTGACTGAGTTTTATATTACTGTGATTTTTACTAAACCCAGGACACTCTTTGAAGTACTGGTACTGAAGACAAGGGAGATCACACGTGTGTTTTCTGCCCTAGAGCAGACCAAAAAGCTTTTATCACACCACGGCTTTGAACAGAAGTAAGGACCAGCTCAGGTGATATGTTTTGCATCGGTTGCAACCCCTTAAGAGACAATGTTCATCTTGCTTTATTTACAAGGTCTGCAAGTGAGTCGTACTAAAGAGATGTCAGCGGAATTGTGTTACTAGAAAATACGGTGAGACAGTTCACCACTTCTTCCAAAAAACCAAAACAAAACACCCAAACACCCTTTCCTTACATTTTAAAGAAACCGAACTAGGGACAACATGAAAGGAACAAACAGTTTTTAATTTCCTACTACTTTAGGTCCTCCTTCCTCAGCAAGCCCTGACTGTGTGCTTGACAGAGAATGTTTAACATGCACTTTACTTCAAATTACAGCACAACACTTTGTACTACATTGACCAAAAAGCTGCTGCAACTTCTGATATTACAATATCATCACTTCTTCAGGTGAAGGAAAAAATTATTCTGGAAAACCTGTTCTATTAGATTGACCCTGCAAGTTTTAACAATATTAAATGACAAAACTGCTTATCAACAACTGGAATTTCACTAACGCTTCAGTGTTTACAGTGTGAGGTAAAAAGGTCATGCAAACATGATCTTTCTGTTCACCTGAGTAACATTTTTATATATCCAAAGATCTGGTTTATTTTCAATTGACCATGACTTATCTATTGAATTGATAGGTAACATGCTTAAGTCACACAGTTTACTACAGACTTACAACTGCAAATAAAAGCAGCTAGGTGAGCGTCTTCAGTGTAAAGTGAGGAAAGGAGATTATATTTCTAGCAGAAATATCCCTATTCACAACTAAATTGTGTTTTCCAGGCTAAGAGCTTTAAGAAGGTGCATTTCCTTTTCACAGCACAAGGATTTGATGCTGTGATGGGTATATTAATACCAAGCTGCCAGAAGTGATTAGTAATCTCCTGTGGGCGCTATCAGGCCTGCTCACACTCCCTTCATCCAGAACAGGAAAGAGGAGTGAAAAGAGTATTAGCGTTTATCCTGCAGAGCAGGAGAGAGAAGAGCTTTAACAGAGCTGAAGACCTGAAGAGGTCTGGGATGTGTCAGAATCATTCCTACTCTAGCCAAGTCTGTGAGTGTGAGCATTGCTGCTACAAAAACCAGCTCACCAAGAGAGGCAATAACATACACTTGTTTTTCTTTTAACCAAGAACACTAACAACAACAACAAAAATCACCAGCTTCAAAAGCTTCCCAAGAATTACCTAGAAAGCTCCTAAGTTAACAAGGAGAAACCTAAAGCTGGACAACAGTTGTCTACAAATTCCTGCCATGCTCTGAAGCAAAAGTATCCGAGTAAGGGCTTAGTGGCTCCCTCCACTTGAGATCCAGGTGCCCCACCTGCAGGTAGGACTCATGGGTGACAAGAACAACTTGTACAGTGCCCTGCAGGTTAACATACAGAGCCAGAAATGGAAGAGGTGGGACTGGAATCTCTCCTTGGGTAAAAATAAAACAAACACACTTGTCATGCATCTCAGAGAGGCAAATCTTCTTCCATCTAATTCCAAGTGCATTTCTGAACTTGGAGAGAATTTTTTGCACATATGACCAGACTAAGAGGGCATATATGTATGTGTACATCCCCTGGGCAAATTACCTGTATGTTGTTGGAGAACTGCTTCTCTCTTTCCTTTCATTATTGAGGTAAGATCCTGAACACCTTTGAGCATTTCAGTTAAGTATCTAGAATTTAGTGGGAGGAATACAAGTCAGAGTGCCTGTCCACCAGGCTACAGGGGAGTCTGGTGAAGATGCATTTCATGGCTGCATATAAGAGAGGTGAGAGTATTTCCAGGGAGAACGAGCTGTTTTTATGGCCTCACATTCAAGGTACTCAGTGAGAGAAACCAGGTTACACTTGGTTTATGCATTGTACCCTACAGAGCCACCATATGACAGGCAGAGGTAATCCCAGGAGCAGGGCTCTGGAGTCAGGTCTGAGTCCCTTGCCATTTCCTATGGAGCAGCTTGTGAAGACAACATGAGTCACACCACATTCCCATTACACATTTGTGACCGAGGTGTGTGAAGCGGAACAGAGTGAACAAATCACACTGCAGCCCTCACCTTTTATTAAGGGATAACAAAACCCCCACCCCCTCCACACAAAAAACCTGGCTAACACTGTATTGCAATCTGACAAGCGTTTCATTTGTGGAATATTGTTTGTCCAAGAAAAAAAAGCTAAATGCATTAAATAAATGTACTCATCTCACAGATGCAAATGCTAAATGTGTCTTTTTCTGGGAATTGGTACACTAAGTGCCACAGATCATCCTCATCTGCTTCCAGCTGTGATATAATGCTTTAGAGAAATGAATAAAACCTCATGCACCTGGAGATTAGGAGATCTAACTCCAGTTGATCAGCTTGCAAACCCAAAGCTTGACAGTTTACATAATTTCTACTTTATATTAAAAGTCTGCATGATGATTTGACATTCAGTGAATTTTACTGTACTCATTTTCACATTAAAATAAATCCTCATGCTATTTTCAGATTACTAGTTATGAATTACACCTTTCTAAGGAGTGGGGAGGGTGAATCTTGCAAAACAAGTGTTGTTTTCCTGCTATCCTGCAGGGTTCACCCCACCCCTTGAGTCTATTTAATAGGTTAAGTCTCTCTACTGAGATTAGAGTACCATAACAATATTAATGACTTTTAAGAGAAAGAACCAAATGGCTTGCAAATAAAAAGGAGTGAGGGAAGAGGACACATGCTATTTTTACCGATGTACTCACATGCTTTATCCTTATTTTTAATGCATGCTTGGTGAAATACTGCCTTATGGAAGCTGATGGCAAAACTCTTTTGCTCCTTTGATGAGAAACATGTTGGAGGGGAGGTAATAAAAGAGGGGGGGTGAAAAGGCTGCATTTCTCTAAGCCTGGTGTCTGCTACTGGAATGTTGTGGTGGAATGAGGTTATGCAGAAATAAACTGGGACGTGTTAAGAGTTAAATGTAGTGCTCAAAAAACACAAAGGAAACTGGAATGTTAATGAACCAGAGAGCACAGTTAGAATGCAGAATTAATTTGTAGTCAAGCGAAGCCTGAAATTTGCTATTGGATTCTGCTACTTGTTGACTGTAGTTTGTGCTAGGTTCTGAGGTTTGCATTTTTTCTCATTCTACTGGGATTTAGCATTAAAGAATAAACAAAATTTAAGAGTATGTGTCACACAAATGACCAAGGAGCAAAAGGCTTTAAAATTGCTGTTTTCTTGGCCAACTGAAGTTGATTATGCTCTTAATCCTTTAGTAATAAATAAACAAACAGAAAGGGAAGACAGAAAGTCCTTTAAGTTGAGAAAACACATTGTGGACATGGCAAATGACAAGAAGCTCCACATAGTTCCAGGTACAACACCACACTTGTCTGCAGCTCCTCACAAAACTGTAATTTTGGACACATTTTTCAAGTATAGCAGAGGCAGCAATACCAAACATACCAGTGCATATGTTATGCTTCTGCATATGACTTCACTTCCCCAAAGAGAGTATTCAGAAGCACCTGTGTCATTTCTGCAGTGGCACTATTAGACCACTTGCTCATGTTAATTTATTCACCTTTTCTTAGCAGTACCAGCATCATATCTATTAACAGCACCAACTTCCCATTTCACCACCCTGGGCTCACTCTGAGATACTTCCACAAACAAAAGGTACTGAGATTCTGAATTTAAAAAGACAGACTGGCTGCTGCAGAGCCATGTGGCCCTTGGAAGCATCCATAAGTTCTTTACACCACTGCCCCCTTGTTTTGCATCTTGATAGATGTAGCACTCCGCTAGCATCCTGAATGCACAGGGGTAGCCCCCCTCCTCACGGAAGTAGTTTTCCATTCCTGAACATGATGAAGGGTTACCCTCAAGCCTCATTATCACACACCTCCTGAGGGTTAATCCTCTGCTCTCCATGGTCAGCTGCATGGCATATCTCTGCAGCTCCTTTACAGGACCGATATGCCAACCAAACACTGCTTGCTGCCTGGTCTTTAGCTCCTTTTGTTGCAGCCTGACAACCTCTGCCGGGTTCTGCTAGGTATGCAGAACTGTTTCTTCTATTTTATGACTATGTCTCCAAGAAGACAGTCTTTCTCCTCTGTCTTACCCACTGTGTGTGTGCTCAATGAGCTGACCATGCTGTGATATCCTTGCTCAACTTGCGCAGGAAGACTGAAGTTTCATAACCTGCTAACCTTAGCTTTTAATCCTATTCTCAATTATTTCAACTCACGGTGTAAATGTTTGCTGTCAAATATGATTCACATTTCAATTAATAGAATCACAAAAGAAAAGCACAGCCATTAATTTTTATGGGTTGCTCATGTTGAGTGGCACTTGATAATACAGCCCACTTGCACCACTTGCTCACACTGATTGGCAACGACAGGAGGACAAGTCACCTAAAGAACTGGGGAATTTGCCTCAGTGTGGAGAACTGATCTGGCAGTCAGAGAACTGAAAATGATCTGGCAGTGAAAGAAAACCCTTCACAGATTACTCAGGACTGCAGGTACTCTTGATTTCACTAACAGGGCCTGTTTTACATTCTTAGAGAACAAGGTAACAATTACTAGGCAAAGAAGATAGCCTAAGAATGGGAACAGGATAACTGAAGATAATTTTTCATAACAAGTTCTTCCATATGTTCATCTATTTTTCCAAAAATAATTATCAGAAAAATGTTGGCAACAACCTCTTTCAACTAAATATTTAAATGCATATTGTTTTTGGAACAAAAGAGAAGTAAGGGGAAACTCAAGCCCTGCACTGGGCCTCCCTTATCTGTAAACTTTTATTGAATCTCCATGTTTGCAAACAATAAATAATAATAATAAAACTGAGCACTTTTATAGCTGTTTTCATCCATAAACTCTGAGATACTCTTTAGTACGCTTGTCTAACTATAGCCAATAATTTTCCCCTGTTGACTGGTGCGGAATGCTCAATGCAAGTGTAGTCCATTAAAAGGGAAATGAGGAGAAAGATTGTCTTGTGGTTAGTGCCTGTGACTGGAAGTAATAATTCTTCAGTTTTATTTCCAGCTCAGCCACTGACTCACAGAGTGACCCTGGACAAGCCACTAAGGCCAAGAGAGAAAAAGAGAACAGGGTTAAGTTTGCACCTTTGATTTAACCACCAATATGAAGTTTGATTTTCCAAACTGCTAACTACCTGGAAATTCTCTTTGTGAAAAAACTTTGCCCTAATCTCTTGTTTCAGTAGTTGATCCATCCAAAATTAAATCTTGATGAGAAATTGAACTGGTTTAACTTGAATCAATTTTGAATTAATCTCATTAATTTGTTACAAATCTCAACTGTATGCATGTTTATACCAACTGAACTCTTTCTTAAGTAATAGGTTGATTTAGTAAAATTTCTATTTTATTAAGCAAAATTCATAGTTCAGCAATCTGAGAGTTTCTAGATTAGACGATGGCACTGGTTTATCCTGATTCAGTCCCATTTTTCCTCTCAGGCTCCTTTTTATCACACATCTGCATTTTGCAGGCACTGTGAGCCAAATCTAAGATATGACTCTCCTCTCACATTATTCAGTCTTTTTCAATACATTACATTGTCAAACTGTTACTGCATATTTCTTTTTCCTGGCCTTCATAAATGGAACTTTCTCTTACTGATACTAATCTAAACAATTTTCTTATCCTCCTCTTCACTTCCCTCTTGGGCTCCTTCATTTCTGTCCCTGTGAATTACAGCATTTCTGGCTTTGCTTTCAAGACTTTTAACTTCCTGTAGTTCAACTTTGACCATTCTATGACTGTTGAGGTATCTGCTCCCCATTCCAGCTGACCCATCTTCCTTTGCAAATGTCTTTGGGGAAAAAAAAACAACAAACCATCACACCCAGAAAATATTCCAACTAGTAACACTGGTATGACAAGATCTCTCTTCATTAATTTACTGTCATAAGAAGAATGAGGACCCGTCAACAATTTAAGGTTTTCTCAACATATGGAAAAATGTAACAAAACCATATGCTAATATAAATGACATTGCTGCCAACCTTTTCTATGGATTACTAGTAAACCCAACAGAATGTCAATGGCACCTTATTGAGGTTATCTCTACACACTCAGATTTAGTAGAGTGCCAATGAGTGTTTGATATATTTAGAAGGAAATTCTCATTGGTGAGTACTCACATTTTAGAATCAAATAGATACTACCTATTCACAAACCTTCCAAAACCTCCCTGATCTTTATGGTTTACCAAAAATGAAGTCACATTTATTAACATTTCAACACAGTGAACTACTGTCTGCATCAGTGTACTGCAGTGGCAGAAAAAGGTCATGTACTGGTTGCAGTGGGTATTACTACAGACCCTGATTTGAAAAAGAATTTACCAACTTGAGTTTTTCTAGATACCTTTCAAATCTTCTCACTATCCTAAAATTATATATCTAACAAAGAAATTTATTTGTTAATTCACATGGTACTATCCCCAGTAAAAATCAATGGTCTTTACTTCATTAATTCTGAGGTCAGCAGAGCCTTCCAAGACATTTAATTTCTTCATTGAAAA
Source organism: Anabacerthia variegaticeps (assembly GCA_035583185.1). NCBI lineage: Eukaryota > Metazoa > Chordata > Aves > Passeriformes > Furnariidae > Anabacerthia > Anabacerthia variegaticeps. The sequence continues at coordinate 62,377,252 of JAWWEW010000131.1, read as the reverse complement.
TTTTTGAGAGTTCATTTGTCAGACAGCAGAACAGAATAAATAATACAGAAATATATGAATCATTTACCATTTTGTCTCTAATGGCAGTATTTCATGCTGGACATTTGTGCTAACAGGATTAAGAAATTTTGCTTAAAGCCGCAAACAGCAAAGAGACACCAGTTCTAGAGAGAAAATACATGGTTGAACATCCAGCTATGCAGCAGATGGGTCAAGAGAGGATGAATATCTGCAAACATGTTAACTGAAGAATAAGAATTTTAGTTCTACCTCCCACCACTGTTGTAGGTGAAAATGTAGCATTTTTCTGTAAAATCGTGACTCAAAATACAATGTGAAAACTATGAGTAAGCTGTGGAAGGTTAGGATGTTTCTACAGAAATAGAAATTCTGTAGACAGAAAAGAAGCCAAGTAGTGGAGGGCAGAAGATGATGGTCAGAAAGGTATGGACACCACACAGAAGCAGTGGCAGTAGCAAGGACAGATGGGAGAAAGAGAGAGGCTTGAGACATAAGAATGGAAATACTGAATAGAATTCTGTTCCACAAACTCAACAGCCTTCATAATCTGTTCATTGAGCAGTTTTATGATGGGATGCAAAGTAGCATATAAATAATTGAACACCTTTGTGAATAAAAAAAATTGAAAATAAACCCATCCGTTCGAATTTCCATGGGAAAAAACCCACAGGCTTCTAACACTGCAAAAGCATGTTGACATTAGAAGTTCACTAGGAAGAAAAACCTTGCTTTGTGATACTCACTATTCATGAGATCACAGAATAATTCAGCCTTTCTGATATATACATGTGGCAGCTTCAAAAATAATAACTAACAAGAGATTTCCTATCATTATCAAAAATGAGTTAATGCTTTACACCATATTTGAACCCTCTCCATTGTGTTGGTTTGATCTTGAACACCACAACACTTACCTCTTTTGTTAAGAGAGAAGAGGAAAGACAGAAGGAAACAGAAAAAATTAGGAGTAACACTAGGCAATAATATAAAAGAGCAAAAATTTTGTTCAGTGCTGCTCTTCCAGGTGCGTTTAGCAACAAAAGGCACAGAGGTTACAGACAGACTTTCAGTGCCACACAAATGCCAAAAGGGTATCTCAGGTCTATACTATGTTACTATTGCTACTGTCATCACACAAAACCTATGGGAACTCTACTTAATTTGCATTCCTTTTATACATTGCACGTTCCTCAAGTAGGGACTGTGTCTTTTCCTGAGGCTTGGGTGGCATAAATTTAAAAGATTACATATGGTACCATAAGAATTTAAAACTAATACAAGTGAATGTATGGAGAGAACTGAGTCTTGGCCCCTGACCTAGCACTCATTCTTTTCTGAGCATTTCTAGTAGTCTGCGTGCAGCTATGGACTGTAAATGAAAATAATTTAACTTAAAAAATCCTCAAAAATATACATTTATTGGAGGTTTTAGCTCTTGTTGTCAGATTTATTAAGATACTGGGTGCACACAAACCCAAATATGTGCTTAGAATGAGCTCAGCAGTGCCCACAATGGCTATACTAAACTTTGGTTTTAATCACTGAATTTTCAAGAATTTATGCAAATTCTACAAGTCTGTCTGCTTTCTCTACTCCCTTAATCTCTTTATAAACCTCAACCAGAGTCTCCGGTTCTATTCACGTGTCCTTAAAGCTTCATGAAATCCTAAACAGATAACAGATCTATGCAGAAGGGAGCCAGATCTAATTCCAGAATCCCCATTGAACTATTTGATTCTCCAAAAAGAGTAAAGAAATGTCTTGTGGTGTGTCCCCTACGACATTATCCCAATTTTCCCAAGAATGAGAAGACAGCTCATTACACAAAACAGCATGTGTACAAACTGCATACGGACACACGGATGACATTTATAAACTCTGCAGGAAATTTTCAGTGGAAAGCCCGTGGGACAAGCCCAGTCTGTTTGCCATGGTTTGGAATGAATTTAGTTCATTTTTAAGCAAGTATTGGGTCATGTTGCATGGTAGATTACCTTTTCCCTCCTAATCTAGGTAGCATCTGGTTAATAAGCAGTTCAAATACACTGGGGATATGGTAAATCACTGAGAAAGAAGCATGGAGATAGGAATGTTCTAATTTATTTAGAAAAAGTTCTGTTAAGGTAAGAAAATGGTAATTCCCCTTACAGCACAGAATCATCAGCATCTACGCTTGAGGAGCTGTAAAAAAAATCAGTCTAAAAAGTGCTTCAACTTGAACAGCCAAGACAATGCCTACTGCACAGCTCACTGGGGTTCAGAAGTAAATGGGACAAATATAAGAGTATAGTGTTCCAGTTATAACAGTTGGTCTTATTTAGCTATTTCCAAACATCTTTTTCCTCTGGCCCTTCCCTACACAGCACTAATTCAAACACAGGCTGATGTAAGAGACTTCCAGTACACCACTTGACTTATACCTGCTATGAGGTATCCACTGCCACTTCACACTACTTTTTATTACCTCTTTTGTTTTTTAAATACATTGCAATTAAATATGTACATTGAGAGTAATCTGATTTCACCCTAACAATCTAAAAGACAAAAACCTAATTTCTCTCTAATGTTGTGGCAGAGAGACAGACACCTTGAAAGGGCAACTTTTACTAGTCATCTTAGACATCTATTTTAGGACAAGACACATAACATTTATACTGCAAATGCTAAGCCAGCTATCTTGCAACTTTTGACATCTAATATTGAGAATTATGATGTTTATGGAGTATTAGTTCCAGAAACAGATGTTAAAGCCCTAATTGATATTAAGCTCAAGTTTACCTTTTTTTTCTAAATTAAGAGATAAAGCTCTTCCACCATTTTGTAGATATCCAGATGGTTGAATATATTCTCAAAGGCCATTCAATTAATTGCTGTATATGGTTCATAATGGAAAGAAGATAGCCACTTTATGTACATACAGCTAATTCTAAATGACTTTAAACACCATCATAGTCTCATTTCCTGAACCTCTCTTCTAATGTTGACAGTTTGTGGAGTCTGCCTCTGGAAAGCAGTGAAAAAAGAATCACCTTTCTTGCAGCTAAAGACAAAGGTGGTAAAGGGAAGCTTTGGTCATCCATTTCAAAGTGAGTAAACAATAACTCGGAAATTTTCATTCACGACACCAGGAACATATCTATGACTATTTCTGCTGATTCTCAAGACTTAGCCATTAAAGAAAACAAAGTTTTTTATGACATTCTCAAGATGAATCTTTTTTAAAAAAAATTATTATTATTACTTTAAAGGAAAAAAACAAGTTTAGGGCTACACTCCCCGGCACTGCTGATGACACAGGAATAGGTTTCATTTTCCTTTAAGCTCATTTTAAAACAGACCTGCATTTAGTTTGCACCACTGAAGCATACCAGGCACTAAGAAGACATAGTAAAATTCTGCTTTTTCATCAAATTTACGTTATTATTTTAAAGTAATGTCAAAAAAAAAAAAAATAAAAAAAGGAAGTGTGCTCTGCAAATCCTACCATTGTTGATCTGGGACCAAAAGAACACTAAAACATAACCATGAAGCAGACATACAGACAGAAACAAAAAGCTTCAACATTAAGTGGCACAAAATAACTTCTGAAAAACTCTACAATTCAATAGCAAGTAGCAACAAGTTTTTGAAAAAGACAAAGAGTTGTCTTGCTGGCTCAACAGGCCAAGCAGGCATGCTCTGGGCCCGGCCAGTCTCTCTGACACAGAGGAGCACTAACAATTTAAGATAGCCATGCCACTCATCATCGCCTAATTCTTAATGTGTGGCATGGCACACGTCTTTCCCAGCACACCTATGGCAAAGCACAGGTTATCACATGGGGCCGTTCTTTCATTTCACTCCAGCTCAACTCTCTTTTTTAAACATATGTGTCCTAAATCTTCATTCTGAAACATTTCTTCTGCTACAGATGTAAAGTTTCATTTACCTATACATATACAAACACATTGTTAGGCAGAATAGATCTACAATGATTAATAAACGTCTGTACTTTTGTATAGGAAAAACTTGGCCAAATATCCTCAGTAGTTTTAGAGTTTGTTTTCATGCAGAGTTATAATGCTACAAACTCTTTCTCTCTTCCATCTAAGCACACTTTCTCTTCAGAAACTGTAAGACCAAGAGCTGCAATGAATCTGATTGTCTGAGCTCAGTGCTTGCAGAATTCAAACCAAGTTCAATTTAAATACGTATCCATTCTTCTTTCATTTTTCAGCTACCAAGTAAATATAACATCTTATGTAGTGATTATATTTAAATCTCCATCACTTACTATCTGAATGCAGAAATATTTAGGGTTTTTTATTTTGTTTACTTATATTATTCACACTTAATAATGACATAGATATAGTACTTAATAATGGAGCATAATAGACAAAAGTACATTACATATATATTGCTGTGAGAATGGAATAGTTCAGAGAAAATTATTACTTTAGAAATGACACATCTGCCAACAAGAAGGTTAAGAAACTTCAAGCAGAAGCTCCCACTAAGTTTAACACATTTGCATTAAGGCCTGGTAACATAAGGACTGATTTTCAGGGGACATAACCAGTAATACATCCCACACAAATCCTAAGAAACATGATCTCTTCAAGACCCTGGCAAATCCAGGCCTTATTTGCTGTGCATCCACCCCCCAAAACGGGATTTAAGAGATTTCACATAAGGCTCAAAAAGACAGCTTTGTAAAGCACAAAGATAAAGAACTATTGTGCTGGATCATTTGGGGCTGGCAAGTGTCATTATACCTTTAAGAGCATGAAGACATACAAGCAAGAAGTATAGCCAGAATGGCTGGATAGACCCCATAAAAGCAGCTGGGAGGGGCTGTGACAAGGAGGAAACGAGAATCACTCAGGCAAAAAATTCTGTACTACTACAAATTTTGTTGTTGTTCTTCTGTTTAAAATTTAAGATGAAGACAGCATGCCAAGAAATACATCTGGACTCTGGTCTGCAGTGCTGTGCAGAAGGGCACTAACTTTCGCCCAGGCATGTGAAAATCCTTTTTGGGGTGGTTTAAGAAAGCATAATTATATTGCTTACTCCAATGCCACAGTAAAAAAAAAAAAAGAATGTTAAAAATAACCCACACTTCATTAGTGAATATCTGACAATTTGCAATCACTCTGTTTTAAATCAGTTTTATGAAAAAAAATAAGTGACTAGAAAGATCATTACTGAAATTGGAGGTGGGGGACAGGAACAACCCAAAATGAATTTCAGCAAATGGCTTCTAAGATGACTGGATCACAGTTACCCATGGCACACATACACAGTATCCAACACAGATTTTACAGGTGCTCTCCAGATTTTACAACAAGTCTGCGAAAAATAATAGTCCTTTCAAGGACATTCATTTTCCCAGGGCTTAACAAAATAAATCTAAAATATAAATGGCTTTCCTTTTTCAAACCAGTCTCAAAATTGCAGGGATTCACCAATATGGCAGCCTCTTTGAAAGTAAGAGAAAGCAGCCATAAACAATTTAATCCCCTGATTTGATGAAGTTTTCATACCCTTCACATCCAAACAGAGCAGCTGGTATGCACTAATGAATACAGCCCATGGCTCTCAGTTTTAAACTCCTCCTTATTCTAAGAGCCATTTGAACCCAATCTGACATAGCAGCAGCAGCAGCTTCATGGAAATTTTCAGGTAGTAACAACATTAAGGGTTGGACCACAGTAAACTATCCTGAGAAAGGGAAATGCACACAGTCAGAATATCATTCCTCATTAGGAAGCAAAAAAAAAAAAAAAATCACAGTTTAGTTCCAGACCTTTTTTCTTGCTTCCCCCCACTTCTAATCTGAATGCTATCACACATATTTGTCATATCATTCTGAAAACGGTCTCACCATTCTTTTTCCTTGTGGACCACAAAAGGAACTGCAGGAAGCTGCTGTGCTATCTTCTCACACCAACCTACAACCCAAACCCATTCCAGTTTGAGGTGAGGGTCAGGGAATCACACAGCAGAACATAATGCCACTAGGAGGAGGGGGCAATGAGACAAGGACAGGAATTCCAGATCTCCTTGGTCAAAAAAGGCATAGAGGCACTTAAGAGAGGGTTCAAGGAGACCCTCGATTGCATATCCTGTTAAAACGATATTTGAGCTTTCAGAAAGTGTAGTTCTTAACTCAGAGAAGCAGAACTTCATACAGCCTTAGAATTGTTAAGGCTGGAAAAAGCCTTTAAGGTCATCAAGTCCAATCATCAACTCAGCACCACCACCACATTTACCATTAAACCATGCTCCCAAGTGCCACATCCACACACTTTTTTGATACTTCCATGGATGGAGACTCCACCACTTCCCTGGGGAGTTTGTTCCAATGCTTTACAACCCTTTCTATAACCTTTTTTCCCCCTAATATCCAGTCTAAACCCTGTGGAATAGACAAAAGCAGACAGGGAAGCAGACTGCAATGATATGTTTCATCTCACAACCAAAGCAATAACAGGAGATCACACATTTTCTAGCTGTTTAAGTACCAAAAAAAAAACCCTCACTGATATTTGCAACAGATATTTAATGACCTATAAACAGAACAAAATTGAAAACATTACATTGACCACTAGACACAGGATTGAAGTGAATGAAATAGGTTTGAAAGGTCTGGAACTTAGGAAGAAAAAGTATATCTCCCTTTAATTCACTTCCACTTCCTTCGGTTATTCATATAAGAATAATGAATTCTCATTCCCTTCCTTAGAGGCTCTATCAATAACATTGCAGACAAACCCAATTAGCATTTAAAGGCTGCAACCTGCTTGAATTGTTTTGAGATGCCTTTGAGCTCATCTCCTAGCCAGACAATATACTGAAACTGATTTAGCCCACTCTTTTTGAAATATTGCCACTATTTTGCTCCCAATATATCACAAACAAAAATACGTCTTCATTCTGACAGAGGGCCACAATGGATTTTGCATAAAGTTGAATAAATGAGAGCAGATGATAACCAAGCAATACCCAATCTGATGGTTTCAAGCATTACATCTATTTTGCATAAACAAATTAACTTTTGAAAAAAATTCCTCAAAACCATTTGTTTTCTACTTGGTTCGGAAGTGGTGAAATCTGAAATCATCCCAAAGTCACGATGTTCCGGAGGTTCTGAAATTACTTTGAAAACACTCAAAGCTAGTCTCCTGTTTTTGAGGGGGGATGTTGCACTTTTCCACTGCTATAAATGCTTCACTTGTTCCATATATATATATTTCCAGTCCCTTTTTCCAAGGCTGGTAAAACACTAGCCTCAATGCCATCTTTGAGAAACGAATGCATTGGTCAATTACCCAATGTGTGAATAAAGTCTTTTCTTCCATCGGTTTTCTATTTCCCTCTCCCAGTTTCAATCAGTGTTTCCTTGTTCTTCTATTCAAGCTTTAAAAATAAAATACAAATTCACATCCTGCTTTTCTTTACTGTAATCATTACTTTAGCTAATTTTACTGTTTCCTCTTATTCATCTCTCCCTAAATAGTCCAAGGCTTCTCAATCTCTTCATCTAAGATATTTTCTCTATATCCACCTTGTTCTCATTTTTTCTCTCTCTCTCTCTCTCTTTCTTTCTTTCCAGTGTGTCTTTCTGATGCAGCAGTCAGAATCAAACACAATATCACCAGTGCAGTCAAAGTACTGGCTTTTCTTGGTTTTTAATAAAATCATAGCCTTATAGTTCTCAGTATCCTTTTCTTCTCCATTTGCATAACTTTGGAATACTTGTTTTTTCTTTGGCAGCTGTTGCACAATATATAGAAGCCTGAATTCAGCTGTCTACACTGATGCCAAGGTCTATTTTTGACTGGATGCTGTCAAGTTAGAGCATAAAATTAATTTCTAAATTTAAACATCTGCATGAATATCTAGACCTGAAATAGTTACCCGAGCTTCTCTAAGTAATGAAGAGAAACAAGCACTTTAAGGCACAAATTCAGACATGCATGCTATAAATTGAACTGAATCCTAAAAGTGCAGTTCCTTCCAACAATTATAACTGAGATATTGACATCTACACCTTAGGCCTGAGGAATCTCATCCAAAAACTCAACCATCTCTAATTTTCACAATTCCATCCACTTGTATTTATAAAACCATTAAAAAAAAAAAAATTGAAGCACCAAAAAGCATGAGAAAGATAAAAATGACAATAATAATTTTAGGGGACCATTTTTGGGGGTCATGGCCAAACCAAAGAAAAAGAGGAATGGGTCAACAATGTTTATTTTGATGACAGTATTTCAAAATCACTGTTGTTCCAATCACACCTTTGTCACATTTTTCTGATGAACTGTTCAAACAGTTTTTTCTTTCCTCAGGAAAAAAGCTTGTGTTTCATCTGACAACTTCCAGCTTAAATTACAGAGTTGAATTTTCTGCTACTTTGTTGAGTCAGTAACACATCCTGATTGCAGGAGGGCACAAAAATAAGACACTTAAAGTGCAAACCAAAGAGATAAAGAGTTTCCCTGAGACAACATAATTTAAGAATACTTCTGCAATTCTTTGAAATTTCATTGCTGTTTATGCTGTTGTAAGGAATAGGAACCTGCACTTAAAACAGCAACTGTTGTTTGCTTACCAAGTCTTTTATCTTAAATGCAGGCCCTTTAAGAATATATTGAGCTGATTTTAAAAACTACAAAAAAAATTTTAGAAGCTCTTTCTGCATAATCAGACATCAAAGTTTGATGTGGAATATGGTTTTGCAAAAAAATTTCATTCTTCCTCATTTGCATTTCAAATAAACCATTAATATCTCACAAAAGGACTGAGACCTGAAATAAAACACATTTTACACTTTGATATGTTAGCTGTTGTTCACTCCTGTGGATCCAACTTCTTCTGCTACTAGAGCTACTATAACTTCATATCATTTTTTTTAAATTTAACCTTATGCCACCACCAGTGTCTGAAGCTGAAAAAGCTGCTCTGACATGGGTTTCTAAACACCAAAAAAACCCTACAATAGAGATGGATTATGGCTTCAAAAGCTTTCAAAATGGACTAGCAGTTTATTTTTCTCTTTATCCTCATTTAATGTCCTCAGACTCCCTTCCAGCCCCACTTTCTAGCAGGCATCATCTGCTCCTGAACTCCACATTTGCCTCCTGCTGCAACCCTCTGTAATCTGAAAGCAAATTTAACAGGAGGATTAAAAAAAAATCCCATAAATGTCCTAAATTATTAGCCTGAGTTTCTCCAGCCAATGTTGTCAAGTCTGCAGCTGTATGTAATGTAGGAATACTACCAGGAAGGAGGGGAAAGGAGAGGTCAGGTCATCATGGTTGTGCTCGTTCCCACTGTCACCACACGCTGTATGAAATACAAGCAAGTTCATATCCGCAAGGTCCCAAAGCAGCAGCTGTAAGTTCACATCCCTAACTCACATCTGATTACACCCAGCACATCATGGAGGGGAGAGCGGGAACAACAGCACATAATGATCCAGAAAACATCTGTTTATCGCCTACCTGACTTGCTTCAAAAAAACCTTTTTAAGGCATAAAGCCTGTGATTATTCTGGAGATAGTCCGCCTTTGATTCAGTGAAAGGTCATTTCTGTTTTGCGTGCAGCATGGAGAGAGTCCTGTGACAGAGATGCACACCCCAGAAATGCTGATGGAAAGATGCTTGCCATACATTAGGAACAGAAACAAACAAAAAGGACAAGCGCAGTCACACCTCGTACACCCTTCCCAAGTGAGCAATCTCCGCTCTCTCCTCTCAACAACCACAACATGACTCTTACCATTGCACACACAGATCACTACCACCACCAACACAATGCCTGCCAGCACATTTCTATCCAAAGCCTGCACTATCAGAAATGCATCACCAGAAACGAAGCAGCGATAATGAGGATGTGGACTGGGGAGGGCCTCAGCATGCCAGGAACTAGGTGAAACCAAGATATTTCAAAGGATAAACCACCAGAGCTGTTCACAGAGCATCATCTGGGGGTGGATATTAAAGGTCAAATTGAAATAGCTTTTTTTTTTTTCCCACTTCTAACTAGGTCTTTTCCATCACATATACCTCCTCAAAAAGTATACATCTGGGATGATCTTTCATCCTGGTCTTTGTTCCAAAAGAAAATACTTTGGAAAGGTCAAGACAAGATCACTCTGCCTGTTTTGACTATTTAAGCACAAGGATGAAAGCAGTTGTGTCTTTCTTTAATAGAATAAATCATAATTCTGTACTTTTCTGCACACTGATCAATCTAAGCCTCACATTTTACGTGTAGTTTGCCTGTTTAGAGTGCTGACGATATGCTCTGCACTTCATGTGAAATGCTCCCTGCTCCAGAGAATGAGGGAGATCTGCAGTCTTAAAATCACAAGTAGTCCCCACAAATTAAAAAAAAATAATAAATTATTCATGTGTGTAAATTTCCATTTTATTAAAGGAAACACATAATTAGAGCTTTAAGGCTGACAACTGTCCCCACCTTGTCCCCAACCAAAAAAAGCCACTGAAAATGGTAGAGAGAAAGAGCAACACTCAGAAAGCAATTCCTGCCTCTAAAGAAACTCCCTGAGGACACGAGCCTGCTCCATTGGCCAGTTATTCTGTAGCACAATTAGCCCCAGACCTTGGTGTTAATAGGGTTGTTCACATGGGTATGGTTTCCTCAGCTTAGCTCAGGTATTTTCAGCAAAATATAAAGAAAACACAACTGTTGGGAAGCAGATTTTGTTTAAAATGGGAATAAAAATTGTTCTTTAAGAGAATACTTTCATACTGGTGGCATTGTACACAACCTAAGCCCTGATGCTTATATCTGTGGAAAGAGCGAATCGAAAATTATTACCCTTGCCTACACAAATAGTTCCACTTCAGACACACCTTATGAGTTAAGTACAGATTAGGCCTTAATATGCTGTGTTTGGAAACCACCTATTTCTCTGTATTATGAAGGGGTTATATCACCATCTTACACGAAATTTCCAGCAGCATTACCAGAATTAAGATGCATTAAATTTCATCCCACAGGATAATACAGGACAGCTATATGGTTTTGTGCACACCAAAAAAAAAAAAATTCATATTATTACAATTTGCTCAGAGATACTAAAAAAATTACTCTGAGATCACAAAGACTGTCTTTGGATCAATGTTACTCTCCTATCATGTAAGCATTTTGGACAAAAGGTTTGTGTTTGTTTTTGAGAATTGCCTCTCTACCAACTCAAATACATACTATATCCACATGAAAATTCAGAGTGCCTCTCTGGCATCATATTTCCAGATGAAATATGATGTGTCTGCTCTCTAGTTCCAATGCACTTTGTATCTATGTGATTCTATTCTTATTTCTAAATCTCTAAATTAGAATTAGAACTTGTTGAAAAAAGGTTTGAGACATTTCCTTTATTCTCAAATACTTAGTTTTAAAAAAAAAAAAGAATAGAAACTGTGCTTAATATAGCCTACCCTCATGCATTTTCCCCTATTTCTCATTAAAAATGGAAATCAATTTAATGTTAAAAGAGCCAGTAACTCACAATATCATAACCACTTTTTTCAGCCTCTTATATAATAATGATATTAACTCAACACAAACTTAAAAATAGTTTTATTAAGCAAAGTTCTGCATTTTTCACTGGATGCAACTATTACAGGGAACATAATGCCTCTCATCTCTACTAACAGTCATAAAAGACCTTCCAGAGGGACTGACATGATTTAAGCATCACACAGGGAGACTGAACTATGGTTCAATGTGAACCTGAATACAGGGGTTTTATAGCCAGCACTGTCAACATGAGAAGATGCTGCTAAATTCAAGTTAGGGGAGAAAAAAATGAAAAATCAATATTATTATAAATTATATGTTTCCTTGAAACTTGCAGTAATTGAGAGACAGATCTAGAGAGCCAGATACTCATTTGTTTGTAGCACGGGCCCCTGTGCCACAAGGCTGATACTAATAAAACACATACAAGTGTCAATACTTGAATGAGTAGTCACTAAAAAGGTTACAAGTGCAACAATTCTAATCCAATTATAAAGGCAAAAAAAGTCCATAAAATCTATATCAAAAGCTGAGGCATTAGTCTAAAAGTTTTTTTCATTCTACAGTGACAGATGAATGTGATATCTTCCTTAGAGGTATCTACCAAGTGATGCATTTTTTTGCTATCATTTAATAGTCTAGTTATTTAAAATCAATGCACCCACACATGCTGTCATTCCTCTCCTTCTGTCCCATTCAGGACTGTGGAAGCAAAGAATTCCCACATGTAATTATAAATCCATTTAAAACAAAATATTGAACCATGTTTTCAATTCTTCTTCCTACTATATGGCATTTTCAATGTAATTACTTTAAAACTTCCACAGCTGAAGTTAGTTTCTTTACAGAAAAGCCTAGGGGATACTTTGGAAATGCAGAAGGTGATGAAACCCCGTGTTGAATCTCAGCATAATTATCAACATACTCCTTTGGTCATGTCCACAAGCGGAGCCAACACACCTACTTGCACAAGTGAAATAAACAACCCTGGGTTTTTTTGTTTAAGCATAAAAGTTTGTCTAACCACCCACCCTGACAGGGCTCCCTGAACCATCCTTGTAAGCAAAAGCATGATGAAAGGACACCTGAGTTGACACTTACCTACCATGCAAAGACAGACATATTGATTGCAGAGGCCAAAAAGGTATACTTGTGTATGTTGGCTTTCCCTTCGGTTTGTGGTAATTTTTGGCTATTTTTTAAAAAAATTATTATTATTTCTTTTTTTTTAATCCATTCTATTCTGAATGTAAAGACTGAGGCACCTAGAGTGGAACTCAACTCCTGTTAGTACACCAAAAAGGTCAGAGGGTCAAGAGCACACCTAATGTAAGTGACATAAAATAGTGAAAAATTCCACCCCCTTCTAGAGATTGTACACCGAGCAAAAGCTTCCTGTTTGATACTGAGAAAGGACAGACTGTGAGCTTTCCTCACAAATTAAATATTTTACTTTGTATTAACATAAGTAACATGTTTCAGTTTTTTAAGTTGGAGGAAGGAGTGTAGTAATTATTACTTACTATACTATATGATAACCTACACATCAGGTTAAAGAGCATGCCACCTACCAGCTTAAAGCCAAACTGGACAAGAGCATACGCTAATACTTGTCCACTGGGTCAGCAAGAAGAGATTTAGGGAGGGAAGAAGGGGTAGTAGCAGGAACCTGTCTCTAGGTCTCCTCTTTTGTGAATCACCCTGGAAGGCAAAGCCCTGGATTTGGCCCTGTGTTTCAGAAGTACCTTTTATATCCACTGATCAGTTAGGATAACATGGAAACCCTCCTAGGAGAATGGAAATTTAGGGGACATCTCTAAAAAGCACAAGCTCTGGCTTGGATTTCCTCTAGCTAAAGCAGTCCTATGATCCTGGTTTTACATTGCCTGGACAGATGCTCCTGTCACTTACCTATAGGCACACAGCTACTACCCCCAAGGACAGCAGCCACAGCTTGGCAACACTGTAGTACACGTTAGCATGTTCTGAATACACCTACTAGATTTTTTGCTTGGGGGATTAGGCAAAGTGATTAGGCTCTGTGATCCATACACTGCACCAGGCAGGAGATAAGACATTCAGCAGAGCTGAGACTGAGGCACCTCTGGGCTTGCATGGCAGTAAAAGACTAAGCACCTTAACTCCACTAGTGAAAAAAGCTGGACTTCCAGGGACTGTGACTCACTCAGTGACACTGTCAGGATTATTCTCCTGCACTTCAATTCCATCAAAATTATATTTAGGTGCTAAATTTTGAGTTAGGCTTAGGGGAAAATGATGGGTGTGCTGTTCGATGCAACAAAGAACTGAATAACCAGGGAGAGGTGCATGTCACATTCACAAAGAAGACTGTATCCATACCTATCTGCTGAAAGAAATGAGAAGATTTAGAAAGTGATGAGAAAGTTTAGCACCCAATATCATGTTCATCCATTGAATCCATCACTTAACAAAGACAATATATAGAAAATATCACATGAAAAAGCTATATGGGAATTCCACTCATAATGTTGAGAAAGAGTATGTTTAATCATTTCAAGAGCATTTATGTGTATTCTGCTGCATCTCCTTCCGAACAGGATCACTTCCTTGTGATACATCTATCATATTACTGGAACAGTTTTTAATTAATCAATTTCGGTTACAGAAGAGTAAAAAAGTCAATAGTACTCTATTCAGAGAACAATATTTAACTTTAAAATATACTGGGTGCGTTAATCATTTCACATTTTTAAAAAATAATATAGTCACAGGAAGCACTGGCTAGAGGAAGATGGAAATGCTACACAGGGGTTTCACAGCCTTATGCTCTTCAAATAACCACAAGATTTGGCACACTGTTGCTGACAGAGGGTTCATATCAGTGTCTTTTCTCCAGGACTGAAGAGGAATAGATTTCTGAGAAAAACTATTATAGAAAAGTAAATCTTTGCTCCACACTTTTTGCTCTACGGTTTTTCTACACTGTTATCTTCCACCAACTCAGTAGTTTTCTAGACAAGAGTGGCAATTTTGTGTTTAACAGTATAGATGTACTTTTCTTCTATGAATTTCTTAATTCCTTTTTAAAACAACACAAATGTTTGGCCTCCACAGACTTCTGTGCCGACACTGAAACACACAAAGCAGCTGTAGGAGAAGGAAACCAGGAACATCAGAAAATCCAGATAAACTAACAAACAAATCATTCTCATTCCAATATTAGTTTGTTCCTCAAAAACAGTTCTAACATATTCCACATATTCAGTTTCACATAGAATCCCCTGAATATTCAATTATTATTTTTATTGTTTAAAAGTGTTTCTAATGACTAGTTGTGGATATTGGGCTTACTGGGTAGTTTCACAGATCATCCCGCCTTTCCTCCCCTGTCAATTTTGAGGTATATTGCACAATTTCTAGTACTCTGGCAGCACACCAGATTTCAGCAACAGGTACAAGACAGAGCTATTTCATCCCTCCTGGTTAACTACCATCAGCTTCTGCTAATTTAATTACTATCTTCTCTACTGGCACTTCAGTTGTGTCCTCTCAGATGGTCCCCATGAACAAGACTGATGATGGGAGACCTCCTGACTCAATTCAGACAGTAGAAGTTTCTTCCATTCTCTTTATTATTTTAAAGTTTACACTTTACACAATCAAAGCAATTGATCGTCTTCACTGTAAAAGTGTGAAGTGGGGAACAACATGGTGCTCACTTTCTTTGATGGTTATAAAGTCAGAGTAATTGTTATTTAAGTGTTCTCACTCCAAGATGTGATTTTACTGCAAAAAGGACATTATGTAGTACAGTACAGCAGAAAACAAGCAATTATCCTGAACAGCAATTACGTTTTTTCACAAGCTCAAGTTAAAAATCTATTTCATCCATGGTAGGTTAAAAGCATTAAGGAAATTGATCCAGTCTAAATGAGAAAGGAGCAATCAGTATTCTTATTTCTTGCTGTTGAGGCATAGAAGGGACACCACAACTCCCATAGGCCTATTACAGCAGCTTTCTCTCCTGAACTGCTACTTGCTCCGTACTTTTGGATAAAACAATTACACTGACTGTGTTCTCACTCCAGTTCCATGTATTCAAGATGATTGAAGAAAATCATTAAACCAGTTACTCAGATTTAAATCTGGAGGCAGTTCTGAAACAAGTAGCTTGGTTTGGACACATTGGTAGCTTTGAGGGCTGAAATACAAAGTTTCATATCAACCAAGGATAATAATTAAAATAGATCTAACAACTGAATTTGACCTTTGTAAAGGTATTTCGATAAAGAATAATCTTCCACTTAGGGAAAGAAAAGTAAAAAGAAAAACCAGAAGGTATTTTGGTTTCAATCACACAATTTAACCTTTCTCCTATTAGGATATTCCTGGACTTTCACAAGTTTGCCCCAGAAATCAAACAGCCTATGGAATCCCTTCATTTCTTCAGCATATTTAACTATATAAATTTCTCTAACAATATTACTGTAAAGCCATGCTATTTAATGGAGGGGTGTTTGTTTTGCTTTCTGTTTTTGGAAAGCCAAACACTTTCACTGGCAAGACCGCAGCTTCCCATATAAAATGTTTATACCCTTTAAAAAAACACTTTATCACATTAGTAAACTTAAATTGGAGCTGTCAGATTTCTTCAAAGTATCCTGAGAAATCTGTCAGTGGTGCGGCCATGTGCATAAATTCTGGCATTTCTTTTCACAGTATATCAAAAACTAGATGGATGAACAACCTGAAGCTGTTATATGTGTGCTGCTGTCTGAAAGAGTTGAGCTGTTTGGTTTAATGGCAGACAAATGTTCTTCCAGCTGCACTTATATGACATAATCGTGATGTACAGTCAATGGGCAGATTTACAGTCTGCAATGTAACACCTTCAGATATGTGAAAGCACCAGGCACTACACTGGCCATTTGAGTCTCTAGTTCTAAAAAGCAACCCTCAGTCAAATACTTTTCACAACAGCCACAGCTCTTTTCTGACTCAAAGGTCTGCCACAGGCATCAGCAAGGAGATGCTCAGAAGGCTCAGTTCAGAGGTTGGTCCTGTCACTAACCCTTGATACCAAATGGTGATTTCAGAGAACCTCTAACTTATTGAGTAGAACAAAAGGCAAAACATGCTCAGTAAAATGGACTCAAACACACCGAACACCCACTGCAATCTCAAATAACTTGTTCACCAAGTTCAGCAGCAGGAGCACCTTCAAGTGTATCCTGACCATCTGAAGCACATGGTAAAACAACCAAGAGGAATTGTAAAAAGAACGGAAAATGGAAACACAAGGTGCCAAAGTTATCAATAAGATGTAAATGTATTTGCTCTTCTTGTAGAGAATTTTGGCAAAAAACTGAATACTCCATATACAGAGAAGATATGTGACTCGAGTAACACACAACTGCAACTAGTTGTGAAGTTAGCAAGTATCATCCACTCAAAACCCCAGGCTTAGGCTTTTGCTACTCAAATTGTACTAATTGTTGATCAGGTCTCTCTTCATCTGGCCTCTGCTAAAAGAACCTGATTCCATCACTTTAAAACTCTCTGGCCATGGAGCAAAACAGTCCAAGCTGAACATGTATTGCTTTTGCCTTTTATTTTATTTTTAATTTTTATTTTTCTCTGTTTTTTCCCTGTATGAGAATTCCAAAAATGACTACCAAAACTTTAATTCCTGCAGCTGGTAGTTAACAGTAAAGAAGTCTCAGAAAAGAGGGGGGGGGGGGGGGGGGGGCAAAAAAA
>JAWWEW010000131.1:62334025-62359943 GCA_035583185.1 Anabacerthia variegaticeps | reverse complement strand
CCCCCCCCCCCCCCCCCCCCCCCCCCCCAAGAAAAAATATATAACTGAGAATTACATCCTTAGGTATCTTAACTACTATCATACTGAAGTATGGCAAATATATTCTTCTTTATTATAAAATAAAAACTATTCTAAAGTCTCCTATTACCAGTGCTACTTAATTTCTTGATCATTTCTATACAGCTTTAGTATCTTTTAAAACGTTAAGTAAATGAGCAATTGTGAGAAGAACTGTTCAATATCTCAGACAATCTTGGGAAACATTTGACATTGCAATGATTTCTCCAGCACTAACAGCAGATACTACCCATGAAAAGCTCTAGTTTTATCCTTGGGATCTTTATAGCAATTATTGCTCATATCTTTAGGTGGCAGAAATGGAACACTGATCCTTCAATCACCTACATCATCCCAAATATATGAACCCATATAGAAGCAGACTGACATGGTGTCTTTCCCAAATAATGGGCAACTGCATGACTGTGGATTAAATCAACTGTACAATTGTGTGTACTGAATAAAATAGATGTTTCACACACCTACTCACAATATCAATAAGCAAGGAAGTGCAATACTTAGCAAATGACTCTGCTAAATTTAATTAGGGAATATGCAAAATTGGCATTTATTCAGCGTTTATGTATAAAATGAAGGACACACATTTTGTATTTTTCACATCAAACTTACTTTGATTGTGTTTTTATTTTCACTGACAGGAAAAAAAAAAAAGAGCCTTCTAGTAATCCTTCAAGAATTACTTTCTTGCAGTAAGATAATACTAATAAATATAACCATGATGAAAGCCTACATAAATGAATATTAAAAATTGAATTATATTTACAGAACACAAGCTTGAACATGGTCTAATTTGCTCCCACCTAATCTGAATTTTCCTGACCTAATAAAAAATTCAAGCAACCTCTACTGTTATTCTACAGTGACAAAAGCAACCCCTTGATCATTAAGGTGGGAATGTAGATGCAAGGACACAGTAAAAATTAAGCCCCTCTTTGCTCTCTTTACTATGTAAAGACTGCTCAGACAAGGTATGTGCAGTCTCTGCTGCCCTGGTCATGGTCTAGCAGCAGACGCATTAGTCAAGAAAGATATTCCCCTTCTAGCATCTTCTTCGTGAAAAACAACAATTAAGCAGTATATAGGTAGATGCACCAATAATTTTTGGGTTGTCCCTGAGCTGGTCATAAGTTGCTTCTTTCTGACCCATCTTTTTGTAACAGTTATTGGGTTTTGACTAAGATTTCATTACACAGAGTTTGACAATCTGATGGATTTCTTTTTAAATGAGAAAAAACAATACCAAACTTGCTTTTTCAGTTTTTAAATAAAATAGGTTTCATCAAATACTCAGACAGCTCAGATCTATCTCCCATAGTGAAAACCAAGCTCTGACATGTACTTACATCTATTTTTTTCCAGGATGTAATAATTGTTAGGTCACAACTCTGCAAGGAATCAGCAAGCTTCTGTTTAATTTTACACTCCACAATTAATTCCAAATACTTTATTTGTATTGTAAAACAAGTCACCTATCGTTATGCAAGAAATATATGAAGATCTATAACCTAATTTAAAATTACTCTAATGCCTTGGCACTTTTAGAATGTCATTGTGCCTGTGTAACTGCAAACTAAACAAATCTTGTGGTTTGCAGAACATTCTGGCATGCATGCTAACACTCTTCAATGCTTGTTCTCATCTGCAATAATAAATCGAGAGCCAGTGCTCAAGTAAATAAAGAACTTATTTCAAAGACCACCATTGGCATAAGAGAATGAAATGTTAAAGTTTTGAATGTGAAAAAGTCTGAGGTTTTTAAAGAGGAGCCACTTTTGTGTTGTAATTTTATAGATAGATAGATGCACTCAAGGTCACATAGCTCTTACTGCTCATTACATAAAAGACTTGGGTTCCAACTCCAGTCCTCCAGCTCATAGTACCATAGAATCATTAAGGTTGAAAAAGACCTCCAAGATCATGGAGTACAACCTTTGACTGACCACCACCTTGTCAACTAGACCACAGCACTAAGTACCACATCCAGTCATTTCTTGAATGTTTCAGGGACAGTGACCCCACTGTTGAGGAATCCCTTCAGTGCAGGTAGCTCCATGTGCAGCTGCAGTACAAGCTGCAGGTTGAGCTCTGGGTGGCAGAAGCCCAAGAAAAGAGGCCATGAACTGCCAGCCCTTGGTGTAACAAAGGGCATGGGGAGCTGTTTCCAGGCCAGGGTACCGGACACTCAGAGACAGGGCAGGGGCCAATGACCCCCAGACCTTGGCAGTTTAGACTGTGGTGGTATAAAAGCCCAGGGTTTCCTTTGTTTAGGATCGCTCCTTGGAGCTTGGAACTCAAGCTTTTAGTTTGTTGTTGTACCATGATTAAATTATTTTAGGGATCATGACAACTGAGACTGCACTGGGAAACCTGGGGTTGGGCAAGTAAGAAAACCCGGTGTGAGGGTGTGATTGTGGGGAGTGTAGGTGTGAAGGGGCCTCAGTTCCAGCTCAGGTGGTGCAAGTGTGACTGCCAGAGCAGCTCCTGCATGGTTGGACAGGGAAGTTTCCTGAACACCACCACCTCCCCTGTGAAGTCCTTTGCAATGCCTGAATTCAAACTTATCTAACAGGTCCTCAATAAACAAAAAAGCAGCCTCAGACAAACATTATTAGGGGTATTCAGACCATCTCAGAGTATGTTAGGGGCATCAAGCAACATAAGTTTCTTTAATAATTAAAATCTTTAAGTATAAAAAAAATGTCTAGACAACATGGATGAGCATGACTTCATCAGTATTAATTAAGAAAAAGATGAAGACAGATAAAAAAGGATGCTATAATTGGAAGAAGCAACTGAGACAGCAAAAAGGAGTAGTTATTTATTCACATAAATATGCAAACTATCTTTGTTTCTCCAGTGACTGCACTGCCTGGTTTAGGCTCCCCTTTATGTTACCCATTTTTAATGCACTGCTGAAGAATTAGGCAGCCCAGCACTTCCATTCAAAACCACATATACACAAATTGCAGGTTTTATAGGAAATACGTTTTGGAGGAAAGAGAAAAAAATGTGACAAGACAGATTTTCTCATACTAACTCCACCTGTCTTCAGTAAAAAGGTAGTAGTGTCAGGTCAATGGACAGAAGTGGTACTATTTTCTGACTCGTCCTTTATTATCATAGTCATGTTACATTTATCAGAGTTTGAGTCTGAACATACTTTTAAGATTAACCATATTTTTAGGAATTGTTTGAAAACAGAGCTTCATCCTTTGAAGTTGGAGTTAAAAACATTATAGTGTTTATCCCAGAAGGAAAATAAACAAGAAGATTCATAATTAATGTATCGAAAATAATGAGTTATATTCAGAGGAAGCTGTAGTTCTCTGTCTCATGACAGAAGAGTAAGAGTCATTCACCAAAAGTGAGGTGGAGGGGAAGGAAATATTAACTCTCTCCCCCTCACTCATTTTTATGAGATATTGACCTTTTTCCTAAACAAGTTTCTCCTGGAGACAGGATATTAAGCTAAACAGATCACTTCTAGCTACCTTAGATCACATCTATTAATGTAATTCTTTGTTTCTTAGCACAAAAATACTCTAATAAAGAAGTTCAATAACAACAATACTCTTCATGCACATGCAGCCTGGTATTAGATTCCGATCCAATTATTATAGCTTATTCAGCTAACAAATATTACCTGGTCCATGGCAACCATCAGTACATACTCTTAGACCACAACAAAAAAAACAAATGAATGCACTACAATTTAATACACAGTAAGTAAGAGATTGTTAAAGATAACTTCCAGGACTTTGTCAGAGGCGATACATGTGATTGTGTGTTTGAGCTGTTAACACCAAATTCATCTCACCCAACTGTAGACATCCAAGGGTATTGCTTAATCTATGAGCATGGCATAGTAAGTGGTGCTTTACAGAGAGTGAAAAGGCTCACACGGGATTACTGACATCCTAGAAGGAAGGAGACACCTTCCAAAGGCTAGGCCCACTCCACAGGGCTAGACTAAGCTGGGGGTAAGAAGGCAAATCAAAGACAGCGCTGCAGGTTTTGGAATTAAGCTGGATCCCAATGTACTAATCTCACACTTCCATACTTTTTTCTAATCTCACACTTCCATACTTTTTTCTTCAAGATTAAAACAAAACAAGAAAAAGTGAAGGTCGGCATTTCCAATGGCTACATGTTTTAACAAGGTATAAGCCTTTTCCTCATATAACCTCTTTGCTAACTCTTCAGCTAAGAAGTCCAGACCTCCTAATGTTGGCTGAGGAGCTGATTATATAGGGATCCCTCCTCTTCTTCAGCACAGATTTGGATGGCTTGACTGACAGCTAATGAGACTTGACCAAACAAAGATAGTTGATTTTGAACAAAAGCTGATGAACAGCACTTGGATGATTTGTTCTACTACCTCAACTGTCTTCCAGCACAGCCTCCAAGGCAAGAGACGAACAATTTAGGAGTGACACCACCTCAGCCCACTACAGCTGTTTCCTGAAGGTCATCTGACCCCAGATGAAAACCCACTGAATTCACAGAACAAAGTATTATTCCTTCCAGGAGGACAGGACTTGGCCTTGTATTACAGGCACACTGTGAACTGGCTTCACTGCTGTTAAAAACCATTAATAATTCATTGTCAGCCCCAGGAGAAGAATAAATTAAAAATGCTGCTTGAAATATCATCTTTAATGGCAATACTGGAAAAAAAAAAAAAGCAACTCCCTTTCCCTATTCACTGCATGCAAACACACAAAGAAAATGGCCTTCCTTAAAAGAAAACAGTTGCTGACATTTTATATTTCTGATTTTACTTTACTTACAGAGGATTCTGATTCTGTCTACTGGGAAATGACATTTTCCTTCAGCTAAGAAAATGGAAATATATAGAAAAAGGTGAGCTGGCATTTACAGAAAATACAGCCAGAAAATTACAGAGACAAATAACCACCTATGTTTTCTATAATTACACAGAAATATGAATTAGAGTTTGTATTATTGTGGTATATTTATTGTTCCATTTATGACCTCCAGAAAACAAAAATCCTTTTTGTAGTCTATGTTTCTGAGCAGCAGTCAGCACTGACTATGAAAAAGGACATTTCTTGAAATTATGGTCTTAGAATATTATTATAAACTTTTACAATATGGTGGCAAAAATGTCACATTGCATAACAATGAATACACCTAAGTATAGACCGATCAAAATTATAAATTAATTCTTATCTCTTATCCAGGAATTACCATAGATATTTATTTTAAGATAATGTCTAAATGATCACATGAATTTATTTATAGCCTTGAAAATACAGGCAGAAAGATGAAATACTAAACTCACAACAGAATTATTCAATCAAATCTATTATATTCCACCTAGAAATAGGATATCATGATAACAGCATATTGGCGTTAGGCAGCACAATTTGACTAAAAATGCATATTTTTATTCACTTCTTCTACAAACTGTCAGCAGTTGTAGGAACACAAACTTTATGTTCCCAATAATAGCTGACAGCACAAGTCAAGTAACCAGCTTTCTCTTCTCTACATGCTTGAAGAATTGTAGTATCATTTATCCTCTGCAAAGGTTTACAAAGGCCTGGCAGAGTGAGATTAATATGCTTCTTTATGAAGCAAGCAGCAATGTTTATATCCCTCCTTCTCCCTGAGTAGCATCTGACTGCAAACCCTTTGTATAATCAGGCTTGATGGGTGTTACTGGAGGCTTAAAGTAAAATAAATTAAGAAATCACACTTTTAAAAAAATGGGAGAATATTAACTCTTTGTGGAAGTTTCAAACCGGATCAGCGACATTTCTGGCTTTTGATTTATTTTTCCAGCAGAACAGCAGCAGAGCATTGCAGACATCCCCATGCTTTTGCACTGCAGGACCTATAACACCCACCCCGAGAAGCCAAAAGACTGTATTCTCAAATCCTCTACATCAAATACATTATAAAAAAAAATTAAAAAACACCACACACACAAAAAACCCCCACACTTTTCTGCATGATTGTCAGAGACTCTCAAAACTGAGAGCAACCAAGAGATGACACACTCAGTTTCCTAGGAGGAAAAAAATCAGGTGCCTTTTATACACAGGAACATGGGTGCCTCATTCTCACATGACACTTTCATGAGTCTCCCGTGATGCTGCAGCCAGGGTGCAGCAGGAGGGAGATGCACTACTGGGAGTCACAAGTCAGCAACGACTTGAGTGCTGAACCCTCATAATCCACCTGGGGCTAAAGCAAGCCATAGGACAGCACAGGTTGTATTCTTCTCTCACATAAACACACCTTGAAGTAAGTATGGATTTGGCAAGTTTAGCGGAGCTCATTGGGATTGATTCTGTTGAGCACAACATGGTCCCAATGTCCTCTGCCCTATTTATAAAGCTAAACCTCAGATTCCTTCTGAAAATCCAGCTTTTTCTGCAGTTCTGCTGAAAGCGATTCATGTGCTTGTATCAACAGTCTTGCTATTTTATAAACTGTAGCTGAAAGATTTCCAACAATTTAGCTAACAATAGTCTTAAAGAATTGCAGTCCTTTGGGTACTACATTTTTTTAAAAAAAATAAAATAAAAAAGGTACTAAGGATGCAGAAAAAGATTAATGCACATTCTTCAATAAACATTTCCAATTCATCTCAAAGAGAGCAAATAATGACAAAGTTTCTGAGTTTCTATGTATACATTCAGAGCACACAGGCACAAGTTTAGATACACATATTCTCTTCCCAAAGCATCCAACACTTATTTCTCAGTCCTCAAGGTCCAGAATGACAGGCCTACAACTGTGTCTTTGTTCATAACTAAAAGAGCTCCTCTAAATAATTTTTAGGTTGAATTCCCCCCACCCCCAAATCATCTTTAGACTCCTACAGAATCAAACTCCCAGTGGGTGGCTCTGTTTCTAAGAAAAAAAAAAAACCAAAAAAAGCAAGCAATGACAACCACTTGCTAGAAAATTATTTTTGGTTGTAATTGTAGGGTGGGATTTTCTAAAGCTCTCACTGCCTGCTTAACTTCTCCTGTGGGCTAGGAAGTGAAGTTTACTATCATCTTCAGCAGGAGGCCAGCAAAAAAACCATTGAAATGCCAACTTTACAATCACAATTACACATTTTGTAAGGAACTCAAGAAATAGCCAGCTGGCTCAGTTGGAGCTTATATAAGTGAAGGAACATCCAGGGTCCTTTATCTCACAGAAATTAGTCACCCTCAATGATCAGATTTTTATACAGAGTCTTTGCTGGTACCATTTGTAGGTGACAAAAAACCAATACAGAATATTAGGTAGGTAGGGCAGGGCAATATGCAGTGCTGGGCTTCCTGTGATAACAGCACCAGTGCTCTGGTTCTGCTCCTTACACACCTAGCCTTGCTCTTTTCCACCTCCTTTCAATTGCAATTTTACTCATTTTTAAATATAGAGATGAATTTTTTGCCTATGGCTTCCTGCCAAAAACTCTCTTTCATGTTCTTGAGCCCTCTCTTTATTAGCCTTGTCTATCAGTATGTCCAGAAGATGCTCTCACCAATGCACCTGACAGGCTCTTCCTAAAATTTACTAAAGTACCATCAGCAATGAATTGTTTCTTCTTAGTCTGAAAGAACTTTAAGTTTCTCCTCCCTCCTTTAACCTGTGAGCATGAAGCATTCACTCCTTGGCACCAGGCACTCTGCTGAATGATCCAGTGCAAAAAGAAGAATTATAAATGTTTGGAAACTTGAGTTATTTAATTTTAAAATATGAAAATTCACCTACAGTGATTCTTTAATTATTTTTTTCCTAAAGATGTTAACACCATCTGCAGCTGCTGCATTTATTAATATTGTAATACATTATCATACATTTGCATTTCAGTGCAGATTTGTATAGTGGTCCCGACACAAACAGGGTCCCTCTCTGCCAAGCATTCAGTCAAAATTGGATATTGGGGACTCCCAAATCTAGTAGTCACACATCAATGTGAAAAGTCCATGCTTTCCAATAGATCTGCCTTCCCATCTTGTGCTGCTGAGACTTTTTTGCTGTGCCCTCCATTTGCTCTTGTTGCCTCAGCTAAAGGATTTTATTTTTCCCCCCACATGGAAACTTCCATAGGTTGGCTAGCATTTCTTCAGAAACTTTTATACCAAGAGGAAATGCCCACCAATACACCACATTTAATCCTCTCCACATCTCCTGGAGTGACACAACCTGACATCTCTGACACCAATAAATCCTAAGGTTATTATTCACAGAATCACAGAATAATTGAACACCCTGAGCTGGAAGTGACCCACAGGGATCATCAAAGTCCAACTCCTGGCCCTGCACAGAACCATGCCAAGAGTCACGCCCTGTGCCTGAGAGAGTTGCCCAAATGCCTCTTGAACTCTGTCAGGCTTGGTGCTGTGATCCCCGCCCTGGAGAGCCCGTTCCAGTACCCCATCACCCTTAGGGTGAAGCCTATCTACATTAGGCTATTTCCTTACTTCCTAATTCTTCATTTCTGCATATTGGCTCTTATCCAACACAAGAATTTCCATAACCCCCAGATAAACACTCTCAATTCTCTTTAAGAGGTACTCTCCCTCTATGTTGAGTTTGTGTAGCAGATCTGAGATCAGTTTAGTCCAGTCCTTTTCTTATTTTTTTTCTTTCCCATCTTCTTTTATCAGATACTTGAATACCTCTGAAAAAAAGAAGCTTAGGATAAAGACATTAGAATATTGGTATACACTTATCCTCTCTTGCTACAAGATGATATGATATGCACCCATGCACACACCAAAGACCCTGCCCTGGTCCCTATCTGTAGTTTGCACAGAGTACTTAGATGTAGTTCTCTTCTGATTTCTCTTTAGAACCTTTACTCCTTCCCCTCTCCAGCAGCTCCGGTGGTCCAAAAATTGGTGTCACATGACAGGCACAGAGCAGATCCATGGGGTGCTGCTCCCACAGATCCAGGGTGACAGTGGTGATAGGCTCAGCCACCTCAAGGAAAACTGCACCAAAGGGATTAGGTTTGAGGCTCTCACAAGGAATAATAGAACTATGTTTTTATAATCAGTATGCCTTGTAGTCAAGGCTCTACCATGGAAACTGCTGATCCAGTTACTGAACTGAATTAACTTGAACCTCAGTCATATGCACATTTCTTGAAGAGAGAAAAATTAACATCTGTCAAGCCACAGAGTTTCACCATCATGGCAGGAATTCGTATCTTTGCCTGATTTATTACCGAGTAACCCCTCAAACATCCAAGGATATCACTCACTCACCTCCCAGTATAAGCCTTGAAGCTTTCCAAAATCCCTATTGATCCAATGCTAACTCCCCTGAATTCATAAGTCAACAGCAGCAGCAGAAACTATAGCTTGCAGGCCCTACTGCAGAAGCCCATCTGTCAAAAGCCTGGTAGCACACATAAATGTTTTCTCAAAGAATTGTTAATTTGCTTCCCTGCCATCTGTGACACTTTGAAGAGTCAAAAGCCAATGCTGCTCATCTCAATACACAAAGCTCTATTGCTGCTGTTCCTCACAAAGGTTCTCCATGTAGATCTGCACATTCTGCAGATCTGAATTTCCCTGGATAATGTGTCTTCTGGTATTTACATTTTTATTAGCAATACTTTAACACAGCAGTTCTGCTCACCCCAGAAGGCTTCTAAGTCACATACAGTGGCAATGAAGCTTCTGCAACAGAGTGACAGCTGACAGCTCAGGAACGTGCCTAACAATTAGATTTCAGCAGGTTACATTCTCAATGAAAACACACACAAAAAAAGAAAAAATCCACCTACTAAAAAGAGCCATGGAATCTAAATATCCTCATCAAGCAGGTAGCACTCTGATTTTTCACCTCCAGCAGAAAAATACCTATGTGTTAAATTGAATGACTGACAATTACCTTGCTTCAGAAGAGAGATGATAGTCACACCTGTGGCCAGAGCTGACTGGTACCATACTGAAGGAGTGCACTGATTATATAATTCACAAAGCACATACTGGTATGCAACTGAGAAAGGCTCTCAAATTCTACAAAGTCATCACAGTAATTTTCAGTACATGCTAAGCATTAATACTATAACCTTTATGAAGATTTCCATTCTTCACTAATCACACTGAGACTTTAATTTAAGGTTAATTTTTAAGTTACCTCAATCATACCTTACTGACCCTAGTTTCTTGTTAGAACTACCACTTTTCTCAGGCTGTGTACCTTTACACCCTGTTACAACAACGCCCACTACAAATGTTCCTTAGCTCAAAACAACCTGCAAGTGGTTTGGATCTACAGATAGAGATAACTTTATCAGGAGACTACCTGGATATTAATTTTTTTGCATCTCTATGTGAGTAACATTAGGAACAAAACTTATTATCCTCTCTTTGCCACCTCTGCAGGAAAACCTGCTTAATTTTAACACAACCATGGTCTTGAAAAAGAGACAGATTGTACTTCAGGAGAGCCCTTTTGAGGCAACACATGGCAAACACTTTTATGCCCTTGTAACCAACAGGAAATGGTCATGGACATCGAAGGCTGCTTAAAATGGTGTCACATCACCTAGCTGTGTATTTTCTATTACATATTGCAAAACAACGCCAACCAAACTGCTGTCAGTAGGAGTGAAAAATCACTTCAGCAGAGCTCAGATCTAATCTGCCATGTGTGTACATAATTCTGATCTTTTCAGGTAATTCCTTCCTGAAGGTTAACAGTGCACACACAATTGAGGAAGAACATCATTTTTGCAAAGACAAAAGACCTGAATTGTAGGGAGATCAGCTATTAACAAACTCAAAGTTAGAGCAGATATCCCCAGTTCACTTTGTTCATCTCCAGGCATGCTGTGATCTTGGTGAGGGGACCCTTCTAGTTCACCCATTTTCTCTGTACTGCTGTACTCTCTTTACACCAATTCACAGTCTGCACTTCAGTTCCCAGGTTCAGAAGTCATATTTTACTGCTTTGGGAGGTGTTCAAGGATCATCTTGGCACAAACAGAAATATCAACAGGAACAGACAAAGGCCCGCTTAACATGCTCTTAAGAGTAATAACAACAGGAGCTTACACCAGAAGACATGAATGACTGAGCAACCAATAACATTGATCTTGTAATTTCAAGCCAGTTTATGATGCATGGTAGAAATGCAGATGAAAATTAGGAATCCCTCATTAATAGTTTTCATTTGTCATGTCAGACATAGAATAAATTCTGCAAGCAAAATTCTCCTTTTGTAGCACTGCTTTAGAAGTACAAACTTAACACAGGATTAGGTGCTTAAAGTTTCAATGGCAAACACAAAGAGTAAATCAATAACAACAATTAAAGGGCAAATTCTAAATCTTCTTTACTGGTTATTTCTAAAAACCTGTGTAGCATAGACCTCCTCAGCCTCTACACAAAGCTGGCCATCCCCATACTTTCCATATCCAATGATTTATTTCAACTCTCACTCCAATTTTATGACTTTTCATGTTGAGATGTCATTGGCTTTTCATTACTTTTGACAATTGCAATGTACTAAATACCGAAGTTTTTAGATTACTACAGTTGAAAGATGCAAGACCCTCATCCCTACTAGATTACTAGCATGTAACTAATATCAACATTTGTATCAGTTCTGTATCCGACCTACCATGTACAAGATTACATAACTACTGCAGCACTACTTTTATTTTTTCTCATTTACAAGTCACTAGATCAAAGAATTATGAGGAGGAAAATGCCATTCTTTTAAAAAGTATTCATATACAAATGAAGAATTTCAAATAATTTCTCCTTTACCTAAATCACAAGGAACTAGAGGGTGCAGTTTAACAAACAACATCTTCCGCAAATATATTTTCTTTAATATTTTGCAAGCTACTTCTTTGTCCAATACACTTGATCAGTCAGGACCACGGAGTCTTTGCAGTGATTATAAATAAAGGACACAGGAGTATGACTAATTGTTTAAAAACTGCAATGTTAAATGAGCCATAAACATTGAACTGTTACATACCAACCTTTGAGTTCAACTTGAGGATAACACAGTACACAGCTTTTAATACAATAAATGGCCTGGCAGGAACAAAAGATGAGCAAGACTCACCATTGTGACTATGAAAGCAAATACAGGAGAAAGCTGGAAACAGTGGACACACACTGCTGGTGTGGAATGTACATCCCAAGGGACAAGACATCAAACTGACACCAGAACACCCAAATTGTAAATTCTGTTTCCATGCCACCTCTGTCTGATTTCAGGGAAATCACTTCAGTCTCAGCTTCAAAAGTCAAAACCATAAGATTTGGGGGGGAGGGGCGGGGAATCTCTAAAATGGTTTGATTGCTATTTAATACAAAGGTTTGGGGGGGGGAGGGGGGTGTTTGAAATGAAGAGACAGTTGAATCTTGTGAGTCAGTGAGTGCATGAGAGGGGGACAAACATGAACCCCTTGGAGCAGTGCTTGCCTTGCACTTAATGCAGGGTAAGAGCCACCAAAGTCAGGTCTGCTTTCTCCCTGCTACCGTGAAGGTGGAAGCTGTCAGATTTTCACTGGTTGTACATACGTATTTAAGTGACTTTCCTGTGACAATGGCTGAAATATCAGTCGTGGTTCCTGCCCATTTAAGTAGCTGTTTGCTAACTGAAAGTTCAAAAATCCAATGACCTTTTGTAGGTGCAGCAGCCTGTGTGTTATCCTGCCAATATCTACCCTCTCCTGAACGCCACACTCATTAGTTGACATTAAGCATGATTGCCATAAAGGTGATGTAGCTGAACTTTAAATGGTACCTGCATTGTCCTCTGGATATTTATTCCACGGCTACTCTGTAATTAAAGGCTTTATCAAGCCCTTTGGGAAATTCACTTACAAAACAGAGTTAAAGACCTGCGAGTTGTTCTAAATTGCTGTTTTCACCCAGCAATTCTGCAGATCGCCAGAAAACACAGCCAAAAATCTCCAAGGATCTTTAGACTTGGAAAAGAATCAGATCACACAACTACTGTGTTATTTTCAGAGAGCATGCAAGGTACTGACCTAAACGTCAATTACCCTTCTGCCTCACGTACATATGAATGTCTTGAATCCCACAATTTGGAAAGCACAGCTGGTGGTGGTTGAACAATACGTTATGATCAAAAAAATTCTACAGAACACACTTCCTTGCAGCAAAACAGAATGAAGTCTACATTTCCCACTCGACCAAAATGTTGCCATTTCAATAGCTAAGAGACAGAGCTAAGCTCAGTCAATAATTCTTTTTGATATGTTATCTGGGTAAGAGTTAAGCCATCTTCCTACCCTTTCATTGCTAATTCTTGCCATTCTGAGTGCAGCTAAAATAAATCCACAGCAAATCAACCCAATATAAACATGAGATATCACATAAAGACAGATCACCTGAAGCCTACAAAGCTCTCCTCTACAAATCAACTTACTGTTCCAGCCCTTGATTTTAAGCGCAGTGACAGACAGGTTAAACAAAGTGCTGAAGGATGCAGACACAAAGCACCTTACATCTCCATTTTAACCTTCCTGAGAGGTAGTCTGAGGAAGGGCAGTAAACTCGGTTATTTCAGTGAAGTATGCTGCACAAATTGAAAAGATTTATTTCTTTCCACATCCATCGACATTCATTTTTAGTGTAATTAAACTGCTTTCATGGATCGATGGGCACAGATAACAACTAAAAGGAGCACAAGAGCATCCACCAGCAATCTTTTTCATTAAGTACATAACCAAATATTATTTGTTAGACTGAAACACAAAATGCATCTAAAGGATCTCATTTTGTTTGAAAATTGAGGGACAGTTGAAACCTGTGACCTTCTAGAGATGAGGACATGAAATCAAAGCATTCAGGAGAAACAAGGCAGTCCTTACTACTAGTATGAGGTTTAAATTTAACTTTTACAGGTGAGGCCCAAATGAAAATATAAACACAATTAAAATGACAGCTGTTAGAATTCGCGATAATATAATCACAAAGCAAAATAAATCCAAAAGCTTTAACAACAAAAAAAGTAAATATTCTGGATGTGTATAAGCAAATCAAATTTTCACATTTTGTCAAGTTGATAGTTCTTTAAGAAATATCATATAAGCAGGAAGTTCAGTAGGAAGTATCATTTAGGAAGCAGACAAAGTAATGAAAGAGTAGAGAGAAAGAAATGTTAGGGTTTTTAATTCAGCTCCTTGACATATTTTTTTTCCTGTATTGCTAAAAATATCAGCACTAGTTGCAACTCAAAAATCTGCTTCTATATTAACAATGACAAAAAACACCCATCATAACAACAAAAAATTACTTCTAAATACTTAGCACACAATTTATTATTTTTTCCTATCAGGGAGAGAAAAATCTTTAAATTAGTTCACCTGCTAAATTTTTCAGTCTTTAGGAACCTGAGTTTGAACTTGGGCATTCTCTTCTGACTCTAGCCCAGTATTTAATCAATTTTTGCACAGAGCTATCTTATAAAGGTCTGTGTGTTAAAAAAACCTTCACACTGTGTACAGATCCTGCATAAACAGCCTTTATACCTGGAATAGTGACAGTGGAAGCAGAAGAGAAACCACAAAGCATCACAGCTACACAGTACATAGACCAGTGAGTGATGATGCCCATTTAGTAAAGTTTGTGATTGTTCTATTTCTTCATAAAAACAAACACTATTTCAGTAAATTCTAGAACAGCAATATTTTAGTTTTCAGAAAATCCAGGCCAAAAAAAGACATGTGTCTTACATCAACTTGCATATTTTTTACATTTGAATACTAGTAGAATTTAGAAGCATTAGCACCATTGGGATTAATAGGCTTTGCATGCTTAAATCCCACAAAGCAGGAGTACTTCCCTTAGCTTCCACTTCTCAATGCTTTAATTGCTAAAAGTGTCTCTGTTTCATCCTCTCTGCAAGTATATTTGTACCAGGCAAGAGACAATTTGAGTTTTAGAAATCTCAAGAAGAGGCATCCTATTCAATTATATCACCCAAAGATATTCACACTTTACCTGTGAATGACACAGAGGCCAAGACAAGGTTAGGACAATGATCTACCACCGACTCATTAACGGCCCTGCATCACATCTGCAAGCCTGCTGCACTCAACACACAGGGGCAGAAATGTTCTTCAATTTTCCAGGATGATTGGAAGCTTCATATTGCAGGTGTTAAAACAGAGTCTCAGTCCTCTATATATCTTACATTTCTAATTATCATAAAAATAGGATTCTGCTTTTCTGAAAAGGAGAGCTATTGCTGACAGAGTAATCCCAATGAGCAATACCATTGCTTGTGTTGGTTCCCTTCTCCTAAACAGTTGCTCATTAAGAGCCTTGATGCAAGTGAAAATGGTGTCAACGTTTTCCCTTAATGCAAAGCAGTAGCTTTCCAGCCTCTGATTATTTTGACATTTCTAGCTGAAACAAAAAAAAACATTTCAAAGCCTGTACGGTCTGCAAGAGATACAGAGAGTGGACGATCTGTTTATTCTTGCACATTTGCTTTCAAGGTTTATCACTGGGTCCACGTACAAAGGGAGGGGTGAGGGGGGAAGAGCAAAACATGCCAGGAAATCACAATGGGAATACTGGAGAGGAACTTATCTGCTTACATATGCTGTGAGCAAACTGTACATTTGGAGAAAAAGGGGTTACAGAGAATACAGGGCATTGACCCCACCATCTTCCTCACATGCAAAGCAGGAGTCAATCTGGACAGAAAACTGTCACTGCTAGGTGGGCTGGAGATGTGGCTCCGCTTCCCTTTGTATATCACACATAGATTACAGACAATATCTCCCACAGGGTAACATGCACAACTCCCCCAGGGAGGGAATTTACAGGACATTTTGTGACCCTACAGTGACCAATTTTCTGCAAAAGAACATGAGCAACCCAAAGGCAAAGGTGCTGTGGTTCCCACCTCAGAGCTGCCGCACTGAGCTATGCAGGGGAAGACAGAAGAAAGCCTCCCACAGGCTGGGTTCTGCATCTGCCTTGTGTCCCTGGACAGTCACAGAAGAGCCTGTTCACCTGTCTGTCTGGCTGACAGGTTGCTCTATACAATGCTTGAAAACTGTACTAAATTCTCAGCTGGGAAGTGACAAAGACAAGCTGACAGTGACAGCCAGCAACAAGTACACGTGCAGTGGCTTTCCTGCCACAGGACTTCCCATGCCATCTTACCCCTTAAAGGTGGGCATTTATGGAGAAGGCAACAAAAGGCTGCCCCAAGCTTAATGCTTTTACATGACTTTGTTTTCACATTTCACCATCTTTTTCAGCACTTCTGTCTCTACTCTTACCTTGGCCTGTTCCTTTGTGCTGCCCTTGATGCTTTAACAGACTTAGGCAATGAAACAGTACTCAAATATATAAAGCTGCCTTCTGTCACTATTACTAATACCAAATACCATATAATTCTTCCTCCACAACCTTATTCAATATGAACAAAGGAAATAAAATCCAATCCAGAGAACTTAGTATTTTCTTTCAAAATAGTTTTCAGGCTTATCTATACAATTCTATAGAAGGCACAGAATTTATATAATACAGTACAATTACTCCATAGAGAGACATCAAAGGGCAAGGAAAAGCAAGAAAGTAAACAAAATAACTGTCAGGATATGCTTAGATCTAAACCTGCAACTCCTCCTACACAGAAGGAAAAACATCACCACAGAGGTCAACATATTTACAATATTTATTATCAGTTTATTGATACAAACATTAAACAGTTAATTTTAAGAAAGCATAAGTTTTTCTGAACTTCATTTTAATAGGAAAAAAATCAATGATTTCTAGAGGGTTACAGTCTTGCAGTGACTATTCTGTTTATTATTAGATATCCTAATCTTACTTTGCTAACCATGATGTCTTACTCATATTAGCCAGCAGTGGATGTCAGCTAATCCACCTCTTGGCTCACAGAAGTCTCAATAAGGCAGCTGACCACTGGACACAAAAATCTCAAAGGCAGGAAATCATCACGGCTCCACTGACTCCATCAATGCCACCAAAAAGGACTCTGGTTCCCCAGACACAGATTCATTTGATACATGACTCTGCTACAACAGTGGCTTTATTAAGCTTTCCAGTACACCTTGCCATCATCACCATCCTCCCCTGCTCTTCCCAGATGCAGTTCTCTCTGCCACCACTCTTCCCTTGACCGTCAAGTCACCAAATCAGCCTGCTTTACTTTGCCACACAGTAGTGCACACATGGGTGCCTTTTGTACGTCACCTCCTGACAGCTCAACAGAGATGTACAACTCTCCTTCATTCTAATTAACTTGGGCTAAATTATAGGCTACTGCAGAAAAAAGATTCAGTGTGGGAATAAATACTAATGTGTAACAAGGAACTGAATACCTGTACTCATACTCCCAAAATTAGTCTCACTTTTAACAAGACATTTCTTGTTAAAGAAGCAGCAATTCCAACTATGACAGGGCAGCTATTGTGCCTATTCACTAGTTAATTTGCTGCAAAAACCCACAAACCAATATTTTATCTGCTTTAGCAAAACAACCAGCTGCTCCGCCTATTCATTCTCCAGTTTAGCATCATTGCCTCTCTAACACTCAACTGACTTAACTGGTCTCTTTAGTCTTCACAAATGCATTAACAAAGCTTCCCATCAAAGTATCACTCAAAGTACTATTATTAGGTTAGCTTTAATATAGCACAGAAAATACGAATGGCTGCAGCTAGAAAAAGCCTATGTAGATGTTACTTGTCTGACAGCTTCAGCCTTATTTTCAACATGCTAAATAACTCAAAAATGACTCAGCCAGCTATTCACTGACATCAACCTCTGCACAGCTGAGTAAGTAATGTTAAGGCCCTGTAAATGGAAGGAAATCCTATTATGAATGCCAGGAGGGGCATCAGCCTTTTCTTCCAAGCCACTGCTCCTTGTGAATGAGGGGAACGGCACTAAGAACCAAACACAAAGCCTGATTTCCAGCAGTTACAGTAAAGCCACACATTCTTCTGAAATGGGAACACCAGGGGAAAAGCTCCAAAAGACTCTGGAACTATGAAACACTGACACTTACAGGGGCAAATCTTAAACATGAAAATTTCTACAGTACTAAAATCATCATGGAGGCTGTACTGGGAAAACAACTCCTGTCTGTTCTGCTTCTTTCAATTCTTGGCTTTTCAAATTTTTCGTTGCCATTTTCTTCTTTCAGGTGCTAACAGCCCCAGTACCATCAGCCAGCCTGCAGCCAGGCAGGGAAGGAGAAGCTGGGCTTTACATCCCTTGGTCTGAGGAGGGGCGGGGGGCAAGAGGAGCAAATGGATACACAAAGAGAAACTATTAGTCACCACAAAATGTCCTGCCAGGGAACATTTGGGAAATACTGTTATTGAGGTGCATGTAAGCGTAAGCAGATTCTTTCTGTCACTTCAGTGACTGAGGAGAGGGCAGAAAAGGGGGTGAGGATGAAGGAGATCTTACAGAAGAGAATATCTGTGCAGAAATGGCAGCTAGTCTGGGCTAACCAGGAAACAGTAGCTCAACCTCAAAGCCAAAGTCTCTCCCCATTCAGAGCAAGGAAATCAAATTCCATTCTCGTTTTATCTTGGCACAGATCCTTTACTTCAACCTCTGAATTACACCACTTTCTGTGATCGGGACCATTATTTCTGGCCTTTAAAAAAAGGACTGAACTAAGCTGAGAGTAACTATATCTGGTATAAATACAAGTTGAGAAAGCTGTAAGTTTTAATTCAGATACACCCATCAAAGAAAAGAAAGCAATGTAAAAGTATCTGGCAATACACAAATTAGTAAGACTAATTGTCTTACTTCTCACGTTATTTTGTTCTTGGGCTAATGAGGGAGACTTCTATCCTTTAAACTGTCCTGAAAGGTTTGCATTTTCCTCCCTTCTTTGAGCCCCTCTAAGGTATTGCTATAATGAATATTTGCTCTGGAGACTTCCAGACGGATTCCACATGTTTTGGCTACCATTCCTCTGTGACAATTTCATCAGAAGAACCCACAGGAGCACCGCTGCAATTCTTGCTGGACTGGACCGCAGTTCAGTCACGTGTTACAAATGGGAATGTTGCAGCTCATCCCCTCTGTGGCTTCTGCCACCCCAGCAGGGCAGAAAGCAGCCCTGTAACACAGCATTTACCCGATGGCCACCAAAGTGGCCTTTATATTATTGCCTTCATTAGCTGCCCACATAGCCCAGGGAGAGCTACATCTCTGTATGGATTCACTTGGAAAATAAAAAAATAAGTACCTTCAGAGGATTACATGTTTTATAATGACATCTATTTATTACAAGTGGCCTGACAGAGGCTTTTCCTCTTTACAGAAGTTATAAAATACTGACTGTGTGGTCCCTTGAAATTACTCTATTTTGGCTTTAACTACACAAATTTTATTCTTCTAGTGCTCACACACAGCTTGAGCTTTATTTACGCCAGTAAAAATGAAGAGTATTTTATTTTAAGATTATCTCAATCATACTAAATAATTCAAGTAACTGAAACTAAATCACAGACGTGGCCTCCGTTATACATGAAATTGTGGTGTCACTTACATGACCTAACATCAGCAGACACCGTCTCTGAGGGAGGTACTCAGACTCACATATTACTTCCCATTTAACCACTAGAGGCCAGCAGTTCACCTGCTGCCACTACACCCAGGAGCACCTGGCCACCTGAAAGTAATTCTGCTCCCTCTTCCACCTGCTAAGCCATATTAAAATAGACTAGAAATACATACACACCTATCTCACACCAAGGGTTTAGCTCCCTTCAGCCATAAGTGAGACTGCATATACAGAGAAAGAAGTAATTTAGGCCATTATAGATTTAAAGGAGGTACAAGCAAAAAAAAAAATCTTTAAAAGAAAATATAAAGGTATTGCAAGGCAGCAGATTATTGTTGGTTCAGTGGGGTTTTTTCTGAGGAGGTGGGGGTTTTCCCCACTGAAAGCTGTCAGTCCAAGGAAGGGTGCTATTTTTTTTTATTTTTTTTTTTCACAATTTTAATGCTGCCTCTGAAATTAGTATCTATGGCCTGAGACATCTAATTTAACATTTGGCTGCCCTTCCCTCTAGCTGTAACAGGCTGTCTAGGGAGCAAAGACACAGTGGATTCCATATCTCACTCCAGCACAGCCACAATCCCTATTTCAGAAAATGGCAAGCAGTAATCATCTGAAAAAAACAGTCTCACTTCAGGCATCCAAAAAAGTAAAGATGTTCAAAGTGTCTTTACCATGTACATATTTACCTTTAATTGTTTTGAAGACTTTTAGTTCTACATACATATAAGAGTAGGCAAGGGTACTAAATAGCACCTATATCACAGGGCTATTACTTCACGGTGTCAAAACAACAAGGTAAAAACCTCAGCTAATCACAGACATTGCATTACTGTAGAGAGACACTGAAAAATGTAGCCTTGGACAAAAATACCTCAGCATTTTTTTCAGGTTCCTCT
Source organism: Anabacerthia variegaticeps (assembly GCA_035583185.1). Lineage (NCBI taxonomy): Eukaryota > Metazoa > Chordata > Aves > Passeriformes > Furnariidae > Anabacerthia > Anabacerthia variegaticeps. The sequence goes on along the minus strand of JAWWEW010000131.1, from coordinate 62,339,418 downwards.
GGACTTAGACGGCACCCATCTCATAGGAATTCTATAAATTAAGAGCACTACAAGAGAACTACTTGAAGAGATTACACTAATAATTAAAAGTTTTATCTTATATTAAAAAACAACTAACCAACTTCTAGAGGAGATGAACCTGTCTAAAGGAGAAAGCTTTAGTTACAGTTTTCCTAAGGAGCAGGCAACACAGAAAAGATGAGCCCACCAATTTCTTCCCCTTATTTCCACCTATCTGCAAACCAGTGGCCACAACGGAGATACTGCTCACATGTAAATACCTTCAAGGACACCTTACAAGAGAGTTTCTTCTTGAAAACAGGTCTCCTTTCTAAGCTTTTTTGTACCATGCAGTGATATAACATCTCACATGTATTTGTGCCTACCTCAGGGATGTTCCAAGCTGCCACAGGCTCACACGCTCCCAGCCAGACAAACACTGGCAAGCTGCACTCTTCAAGAGCTGGAAAGCATTACAGGTGGCCAAAGGTGTCTTCAAAGTCCAAATGAGGAACCTGTTAGGCTAAATCTCGATATTTTCCTCATCTCACAATAAGCAAAACAGCACAGAACTTGGGGAAAGGAGCAGTCACACAGAACAGCCCCAAACACCAGACCCTCAGGTTGCTGTGAGCAGCAGAGCTCTCCCAGACACAGTGTAATCACTTATACCTGCTGTGAGTCTAGCTCAGGGGGTTTATAACTATTCACAGCTGATATAATTCTGTTAAAACTGTGTCTCAATGCAGTTCAGCTGCAGGTCAGTCTTATTTCAAATAAAGCAAACATGATAATTTTGGTGAAACAGTTGCCTGAAATACAATAAAATGCTCATTAGGAAACTCAGGTTGTTCCTACCCTTGAGAACATTTATTAACCCTCATATTAGGTTCCTCAAATCCTTTCTGCTTGCTGTGTAAAACCAGCCCTGTTTCTCTGCTGCCTCTGTTTTGCATTGCCACAGTAGGTGTGCGCTTGAAGCTTCTCCTCACAGTTTTAGAAGGCAGTAGGCAAGTTTCAGGGCAGCAGAGACTCAAGCCTCAGAGTATCAAAATTACTTAGAAAAGAAAGACATAACCCCAAAGAGAAGGCAATTCCATCTCTTCAGCCTCACTGAATCCTTCCCTTCTATTACCATGGATTTTCCATTGATATCAGGCTTGCATCTCCAGCAAGATGGATGGTCAGGCCATTACATTTATCAAAACAAATTATGCAAGCTGACCAGAAGAGTCTCTTGCAGCAGTACCACCTAAAGTGCAGAATAGGGCACAGAAAAAACAGGGCTCAAAATCAAGTGTTGTTATCAATAATACTTTGTCTGTTCATGTCAACAGAGAATCTGTGTTCCACAATAAAGGAAACAGAGAGAGAATGGCTGCAATTCCATAGCAGGCAGCCAAATTAAAGAATGACATACCTCTAACAGAGCTACTTAGAAAGTCCTTCAGTAAGTATGCCTTAGTCCAATAATTGCAGCATTCTTACAGCAGTAAATAGATTACTAAAAGGCAAGAGCAATTCTGGGCAAAATGTAATTACGGGAATGGTAGGTTTCATCTAACTATTTTGTGTTATTTAGCACACATTTTCCAAGTAGTACAAGACCTGCATTTCCAAAGAGGCAAATAACTGCTTTACCAAACTCAGGGATAAAAAGGCATTTTGAGAGACTTACCCATTAACATGGAACATAGTGGTTTGCAGATATCCAGATAGGCTTGATTAACCACTGGGGATTTTCTTGACTGGCATATAGTTTGCTCAAGAGACCCAACACTTACACCGAGCCCAGAGTTTTAACATGCACGGGAGAGTTCAGACTCCCAAAACTTAAGACTGACTTGTCTGTCAGTGTACAACAGCAGGTACACAGTTGCAGAGGTAATAACACATAATGGAACTCACAGTTCCTAGCATAGTCTTAGAAACAACAAAAATTATATTGTATCAGAAATAAAATTCAGATCAGTGATAACAGATCAGTTGGACATACATAATAACTTCATTTCTCATTTATTTGTAGTATTAGTATGCTGTACTGAGACAGTATCTCTTTTTAAAAGTAACACACTCAACTGTAACAATCTACCTCTGAAAATCTCAAAACATTTGTCTCACATTATAGTCACTGCTCTGAACACTACGGTGACAGGCTCAGATCCTGAAAAGCATATTTCTCCTTTTCTGCTGAAGGAAGTCCACCAACTCATACCAGTGGGGGAGAAGAAAGACATCTGAAGTGGTCTGAATCCTTTCCTGTGACACACGCAAACTGACAGGTGTGGCTGGATATAGCTGCCAGAAAATAAAGTACACTGAGCAATTACAAACTTGCTGTTTGTCTCGGGAAAAGAGAATTGTGTAATCAGTAAATCTAACTGAGCCTTATTGATCGAGCCAGCAATGTTGCCTCTTCAGAAACCTGATGAAAATGCCAACGCAGAGTCCATCAATAGGTGCCCCACTGCTTATGGGGAGAGATGAAAGGGGTTACCGACTGTTCTGCACAGAACATACTTTGTCTATAGGTACACTGCAGATTCTCACAGCTTGCCTGCTTTAAAAAGACTTATCAAAAAAAAAAAAAAAAAGTCCTATACAATTCTACCATCAATTCCCTGTATGCACAGCCAAACAACCAGCAGCTCATGCACTAACAGTGGTGATACACACCTAAGAAACTACAGGTTGAGAGCACAGTCTATTAGTTGGCAGGCAAGCAGCACTCTGCCAGCAATCCCTCACACTGTCACACACAAAATGTGACCCATCTCTAGGGTCTCTACCTTTCTCTGTTTCCATGAAAAATTGCCATGGTTGTCATGGGTTAGACAAATTTGTGGCATGCTTTGATGTCTTTGTATGAAGAAGCTGAAATGAAAGGTACAAACCAGTTTACCCATATAGCCATATTCTAAACAAAATCAGATGGAAGAGGTGAAAAAAAAAATCATAAATAAACAGCAAATTATGCAACATACAGAAAAAGTAGAAAAAGAAAAAAAATCTGCAGAAGAGTGGATGGCTCCGGAAGAGGGTGAATACTCCCTGTGCACACTATGTCTTTCTCTTTTACCAGTGAACTTAGTACAAAAGGAGCTTGCAAACCTTTTGCTTAAAGGGAAACCATAACTAATGGCATCTGCACAGGAACTGATCAGCATTCACTGAATGGCAAACCACAGCTTCAGACACCCTGAGCTCCCACACAATAGATCACCAGTGCCTCTCAGGTCCAACTGTTCTCCAGATAGACTTCAAAACAGGAGGCTTGTTAAGTGACAAGTCAGCCAAGTGACAAAAGAACCAATGTCAATATACATAATGCAACCAAACCAAGTGAACTTGGGTCATCTTGCTTAAAACAGCATGGCTCTCCATCCCTGGAGAATTCGGGGTGCCCTCAGCCTAACAAGGCAGAGATTCATGTCTCACTCTGACTCCAGGGACATGACCGGAACAATCTTTTGTCCCATCAGAGGAAGTGAGGGAAGGAAATGCTACAGTCTTGAAAGGTCTAGTTCAGATACTTAAAAAAAGTGAAACGACATCAAGGAAATTATAAATAAATGTTTAAAATGGGGACTGTGGCCAACTGGAGGATTGAACCAGCACATTTTTTTACAGTGAGCAGTGAGAAACTGGTGACTTCAAGACTCAGAGGATCTATTTCAAGGATTTATACTTCATGCTTCACAGCATTTTCCTTTCTCATGGTGTCTTTAACTCTGCAATATAAAGCCAAATTGTATGCAGAAATGGGCAGACTCAAACAGCTCATCTTATATGAAAAAGAGTCTTAAGCAGTTTTGAATTTAAGTTAAACAACTGGACACATAAAATAAAAACACATTAAGTAAATCATAACCTCTGACTGGAAGAACCATGAAACTGAATTCTGAATGTGTGTGGCACTCAGTCACCACAGAAGCCCAGCAGACCTCAGCAGGTCTGCACTGCAGCCTCCTGCTCCTGACTGATGAGATTAGCAGAACAGCTAACTTGAGTTGAAAATGCTTACGAAAAACTTTGGGGTGGGAAGGAGGAAGAGGCTCCCAGATATCCCGTGGGGAAGACACATCAAGGCTGACCCCTTTGACTGTAGTCTTATCCCCATGATGTGTCTGGCAACCCCTGTCCCTGCCCAACTCGCCACAGGACCCCCCTCAGCTCTCAGCTCTCCATCCCACAGGGAGCAGCCACCCCACATTGCACCCTGACACTGAGCACTGAAGCTGGAATAAATTGCACAGACTTCCTTAAGGCAAGACTGTCACTCTGTGTGGTGAAAATAAAAACTAAATAGCACCCTGCAGAATTTAAGTATTAATAGGAGGGTTAAAAAGAAGACAATATAATAATAACCAAGTGGGTTTCCCAAACCTGTGTGCAAAGGTGATAACAGTCTGTTGTGTAAGATCTAAGATGAATTTCAAAGTGAGAAAATTGTTTTTTAAAAATATTTTTAAAATATATTGTGGAATAAGTTACTAATTCTTACAAGGTATCTTAAATAATGCAAAGAACTTAAGACAACCTGACTTTGGTTCATCAGCATCAGACAATACATGCTGTGGTGCAGAACCACATCTCTGCTTACTGATTCACATTTGTAATTTACCCAAAGGTCATAAAATAAACCTTTATTTTGCTGGTTGGTTCCATGATGAGATCAGTAAAAAGCAGGTAAATGTGTTCAAGGCTTTCTGGGGTAAGGCATCCAGTCTATTTATAAATGGCATTTATGAATTATATAACCAAAACCAAAGAAAACTGACAGTATCTTTCTTTTTAAGAAACATATTTCAATGATTGAATAAATATCATGTTCACAGAAAAACTGTTGCCCTTCTATAACAGGCAGCTTTAATGAGTCTATTTCCATAAAAATGCTTGATTTTCAGCTTCAAACCACTCCAGTGCCCTCCCTCAACTCCCTTGTTAGGCATCTTATTAAAAACAAGTATTATGAAAAATATTCACAATTTATTCATTTCAGTCTTATTCCAGGACTATTCCCTGATAGTGGCCATACCTGTTTCCCATGAAATACTCTAGGGCCTTCGTTGCTGATAAATATGCACACACCCCACATACCATTTCAAAGAGCATGGATTGATTTATGGATTGTGAAATGGTCTAATATCACTTACAAATCTGCTACCTTCTATTGCAATGAAAGCAAACAGAGTCACCTTCACAACAGAGACTATCATTTGCCACTTCCACAAGAGAACAGAGGCTTTATTTCTCTACTCCCTGACTTTCAAATTAGCCATTCACAGCTACACAAAGCTAAACACAGACCACCCTACTGTCCTAGTTCAGTAGGTGGGACCAGTTATCACTGTGTGGGAGTGATTAAAGCTGTGTATTCTACCCCCATCTAT
>JAWWEW010000131.1:62271770-62332077 GCA_035583185.1 Anabacerthia variegaticeps | reverse complement strand
GTCAGTATATTTATTGTAATATTTTTCATTAAATTGTAACTCTGACTTATAAACTCTCTTGTGGTGGGTCCATTTCTTCTGCTGGTTTACCTTTAAACCAGCACACATTTGAATAAGAATCTTCCTGTAGATCTTTGCTGAAGCTTCTTGAATTAAGCTCAGTAAAGGGCATGAGAAACACAGAGTAACAAGACACTTGAAAAGCTGACCCCCTAATCAGGAAAGTACATGCAGTATATGTTGAACAACTGAACTCTCTTATAAAAGTGTATTAGCCCAATTTTAAAATTTGAATGTATGAAAATACATAATGCAGTCTGTGTGCACATTCTGCATAAAGTTATTTGACAGCAAAATAGGACTTTCTGAGGCAATGAATGGCAATCAGTTCCAGAGCAGGTGATGGGAAGAAATGCTGCCCATTTGGAAGATGAGGCTCACATTCCATGGGTTCATCTCCCTGGACTCCAAGAGCTTCACACTTCTTTTTCCATGGTTTTCTGACTGGAGCCTGGAGTAAGGATGTATGTTTTCTAAACAGTAAAGTCTGGTCTGAGGAGGCAAGGGGCAGTGGGTGCTATGCAGGAGCCTTTCATTGCCAGTGGTTATAAGACAACATTATTACACATTGCAACAATGCATTACAGCAACAGTGTACAAGCAGTCTTGAAATATACAAATTTACACTATAGACTAGCTTAACACTCCTAAGCAAGCAAAGATTACAAAATTAAATTTATAGACCTTTCAAAAATATTTTTACCAATAGGCAGGCCAAAGCTTGCAACCTTAGCACTGCATTTTAGTACAAATACTAGTTAAAAACTAACCAAATAACAGCAGCTCTTACCCCATTCTTTTACTGAAAAATCAATTGTTTGCTTTGGAAAAGCATGTGCAAGGAACACATTTGAATTCCTGTGAAGAAAGGTGCAGAGCATTTCACTTCCATAGAAAAATGCGGACAAATGGGCTATTCCTTACAAAGATTTATAAATCAGCTAGAGATTGTCGTCACACCAGACCTAAAACAATTTTGCCACACTTAAGAGGCTCAAGAACGCTTTTGTTAATGCACAGAACTTTTCTAAACATAATGCAGCTCAGCCACCAGCCTTCAAGTGGAAGCCCTTGGAGAGGTATTACCCTGAAAGCCATTTATCTTTTACTTCAATTTGCAAGCAAACACCAACACAGAGAGCCATTAGAGAACAAGTGCTCTCTGGATGCTGAAAATCAATGGAGGAAAATTAAAAATCAACAAAGCTCTCACATACAGCCTCTTAAATGAAATGGCCCATGATCCAGTCAATCCTAGTTAAGAGGAGAGTAAAATAAATTCTTAATCAAGGATGAGCTGTAGTGACACTTCTTATCATATTTATATTGAATATCATACATATCCAGATATTATCTGTGTCATAAGGATATAATCTGATAATAAAGATACTCATAGTGCATAAAACAATTAAGAAACTCTTTTCAACACTCCAGTTCTAATGGCAAGCAAAAGGTTTACGCTCCAAGGATGACGTGTGAATGAAGTGACTCTGGCACACACAGCAGAAGTTTAGTACAATATTTTGATAAATGCCCCTCCTTTTAGCTCTTCAAGAGTAAACCCACCTAATTTACAGGGTTGTTTTTTTTTTTCTTTCCTCAGTATTCAGCTTTTTACTGAACTTTTGAGGCCCGCTCATAAAGCTGCACTGAGAGCAACACACTGCCTGGGATGCTCTTCACAGCCATGGAGAAATCAAAAAATAAGAAAACAAAAATACTTTAAAAATTTGTCTATGTTGCCTTGCCTTCTAGACACTGTCACCCAGGAACTAGTCAAATTGCTGCCTCTGAGAACATGATTGAGTGTTGATGTCAACAGAATGCAATGCCATGTGAATGAACCACCAACAAACGCACAACAGCATATGGTATGCTAACGGAATAGATCACTCAGCAAAGCAATTATTAGCCATCCTAATGTCCCAATTTCCCTGTGATGTTATAGGTATAGCACAACTAAGTAGTTTTATCCCACATGTACTGAAATAATCTTTACTAATTGAATTCACTTTCTGTATTATTTCTGAATGCGGAAAAGGTCAGTGTTTCTACTTTTGGTGGTAACTGCCCAACATGGCAAGAAGAGAGAAGGTGAAAGGATTTCCTTAAATCCTTCCTGATTTCCATTATAAATACAACTTCTGTGAGGAAAGAGGAATTCTGAGGTGAAAAATAAATAGAAATGAGAGATCTCACACCCGGGGCATCTCTCCCCATTTGCTTACAGCCTGTTCAGCAAATAGCACTGGTACTTCTAAATTAACACAAAGGACAGGGTAGGAAACCAAGTGCATCAGTTTAGACTGAAAACAAGAGAAGTGTAAAGATCAGGTCTCCAAGTTATCTATCCTTTCACTGCAATTGCTTCCAAGTGGATGTGCAAGAACACTGCAAGGCACCATGGTAAGAATTGATTGGTTTGCAATAGTACTGGTTGGACATGTCCAAGTGATGAAGCTGTTAATTACTCCAGAAGATCAGAATAGTCTGGGCCTCTGACACAGTCGTGGATTTCTCTGTTAATTTATGTGTCATAGTCTCAGCTGAGGCTCTTTGAGTGAATAATCCACAGTTAAGTGTTGTTGAACCAACCTCTGCTTCCAACCTCAGCCAGCCAAATCTGGGCAGAATAGGGTTTCTCTTTCCCTGTGCTTTCAGAGAAGAACCAGTGCTTCAGGCTCTACCATGACACTTCTTTGCCATGCACCTTTTACTCAGCACAATAGAATTACAGATCCAACCAGAGCACATAAGCCCTCCACACATTTGACTCCTTTTGTTGAGGCTGTTTTCATCAGCAGCAAATTAAGTCCCTCATCTTTGCCAACCACTGGTGTTGAAATTGCTTGACCTTCTAGAAACATACAGACTTTAAAAACCTTTTCAGACACCTTTCATCTTTATCTTGTACAAGGACTGGCTATTTTTCAAAGTGTTTACAAGCTGCTGGGCATAAAAAGCCTTTAATGATTCCCATCTTTTCCTACTTTACTAATGCAAGGGTGCTAAAAATGTGGGCATCGTTGATGTCTTCTGCCAGAAAATACAAACTTCAAACTGCCTAAACAGTTACACCTAATAGGTTCTTTATAATCACCAAGACAGATGGAATGACATATCTGAATACAAACATAACAAATTTAGGACTCCAAAATGATAAAAGTGAAAATTGGCAATTTATTCTTCCAGAATAAAGACGGGTTCCACAGGTGACTAATTCAGGAAATCTCAGGTGACAGTCAGTAATTTTTATTAGTAAGAGAATAGAAGCTAAAATACAAACTGTACTTTAACTTTTTGTTTTTGCTTCTGAGGTTAAAATTTCAAGATGGTTGGGTGAGAGAGAATAGCTCAAGGGCATCTGTCTTTATTGTAAAGCTCAAGAAAACTTGGAAGAAATCACAGCAGATTTTCTCTGACTCAAAAAGGCAAAGGTAAAATGGCAGTTGCTAAAACCTTGACTATGTTGCTTGCTCTTCCCTAGTAAGGCTCATTTGATTGCAACTTGCCTCATCAGATGTTGTTTTAACACCTCTTGAGATGCACAAAGTTGATGCCTGTGCTCCCCTGAAGACAAGAACATATTTTTCAAGGCTCTAGGCTGCCAGCCACACTGCAGTGAAACATATGCTGTCCTGTTACTTTAGATAATAAATGGCTTCTCTTTTGTTCAGAAATTCAGTCTCAGAAACAAATTATTTTGTCTCCTGAGACTCTGAAATGAGTGAGGTCTCTGCAAGACGGCATCAACTGTATTGTGTTTGCTGGGTAATATCCTTCTAACATGGGGCTAGATTATTCCAGCCAAGGTATGGTAATTCAGCTGGCTTTTGTAAGCAACAGCTGAGGTAATCAGTTCTGACTCTGCTATTCCCAACAGCAGTCCTTATGGAAAGACTATAAATATTTCATACCCACCATTACACGTGATAGACAAACATTGACAACATACTGTATGCTGAAATGGTTGGTAAGTAACCTCATTCCCAGGAAAGAAGGCCATTTACACAGGGTTTTTTAGATTGAGTAAACATATCCAAGATTACAAAGACAACTGGTGATATTCCTTTTAGAGACTTGGAGTACTGGCATCAGTCACCAGCTCAACCCCATGTGGCACTATTACTCCTTGTATTGTCATTCCCTTGGCATGGAGAGCACTTCATCTGAATTATGGGTTCTTCACACAGAACTAGTCTCACAGCAACCTTCATCACACTTACGGTGTTTGGAAGCCAGGCATCACCACAGTGCACTCAATCCCCTCATCCACATCACTAATATCTTTATCAACGACCTGGATGAGAGGACCATAGAATCATGGAATACTAGGTTGGAAGGGACCTCAAGAATCATCTAGTCCAACCAGTCTTGGCAAAAGAGTGCACTCTCAGTAAGTTTGCAGATAACACCAAGCTGGCAGAGGTGTTGGTCGGCTGGAGGGCAGGAAGACTCTGGGGAGGGCTCTGGGCAGGCTGGATCAAAGGTCTGAGGCCAAGAAGGCGAAAGTGCGAGTTCCTGCCCTTGTAACCCTTGCATGAGGGACATTTGGCCCCAGCAATTAAGGACATGGGCTAGTGGTGGCATTGGCAGTGTTAGTCTTACAGTTGGACTTGATAATCTTAAAGGTTTTTCCAATACAAATGACTTTGATTTTCTGGTACTCTGTGTGAACTGAGATTCATACCCTGGAGCTTTAGAAGGGGAATAAGAGTTTATAGGTACATGTGAATAAAATAATGCCAGTAGATTTCATCATCCAAGGGAAAGAAATAATACATTATGAAAGCAGAGCACCAGTCTGAGATGATTCTTGACCAAAATTCCATCTGATGTGCAGTTTTGCACCCAACGTACACCTCCCTCAGCTTCCAGTGCTGCAGTCACTACCAGTGCCAGTGCAAGGCTGCCCAGCAATACGGGCTGAGCTGAATGCTGCTGCTGCTGCTGCTCCTGGGGTGAGGGCACCGGGAAAAGCCCTTTTCAGGCTGATCTGCAACTGGAAGGGTGGGAGGAGAAAAAGCGAAGTGGAATGGAAATGAGCTGAAAAGGAAAACTGGAGGGAGAAACACAAGGGAAACACATTTTTGGAGCTTTCACACAAGGAAAGTGGGGAGAGACACTACATTTCCAGCAGCCACTGCTCCCAGAAACTGAGTACAGCCACAAGGAATAAAAAAAAACCAGGTCACAGTGATGCCAGACCTCCCCAGGTTATTATTGCTGTTCTCTTTATCTGGAAAATCAATACTCAAAACCTATGAAAGGCCAGATTGCAGCACCTTACACTGCTAAACAACAGCCCTAGATGAAAGGTCGTCAAGCTGGAGTACCTCTGATTACCATACAATATACTACAACAGAGCTGGGCAAGCCTAAATTGGAGGCTTCCCCCTGGTTTTTACGGTTCCTTAAGAAATGAAAATAAGCTGGAAACTCAAACCCTTTGGGGGAAAAGTACAATAGCATCTTACTGTGCAACCATCAACATACATTTAACTGGATTAAAAAGTAAACTAAACATTTATTTTTATGCTATTCTTAATTTTTCTAAGATCTACTGAAAATGGCTACAGCCTTGAGAATAGTGTTTTGGAGTTTTCTAGTAAAAGACGCAGCAGATGACACTGCCAGTTCACAACCACAGTCTTCTCTGGGGATAATTTTGTTAGCTGAAGCTTACAAACTGACCTGCAGAGAAGGCAGAAAGGGAGACTCTTGCATTCTGCCACTGCATCACTTGCTGATTTTAAATAAACTTATTTGCTATCATGAACAATTAGAGATTTACCCTTCCTCTGGTTTCTCCTGGGTGACATATTTTGCTTACATTTCTGAATGTGGCTTAAACACCGTGGCAGGTGACAGAGTAGTGTAAGGAACAGCAAAGTGTCCAACCTCAGCCCCTGACAAGCTGCAGTGGTTTCCTCACTCAAAGGGAGCAGACAAGAGAGAGGGTAAAAAAACACCACAAACAAACCCCAGTGTGCTATCAAAATGTTCAAAAGAGATAAATAACTGACAATTACCCAAATCATGGACCACTGAACAGAAGAAAATAGGAAACCATAGCAGTGTCACCTGTAGACTGTGAGCATCAGCCTAATGAATTTGCCTCTGAACAGCTTATTTAAAAAAAAAAAAGAAAGGGGAGGGAAGTGGAGGGAAGAGGATAATCCCTTTAACAAATCAAAGAATATGAGAAAGTAAATGTAAGTAAAGCAGAATATCTCACAGCTTTGAGGTAAACTTGCAGTTATAAATATTATGGAAGTCAAAAATTTACCAGCTATTAAAGTAAAAAACGCAGAAGATTCTGGCACTTTACAGGCTATTAAAATGTCAGAGCACTTTCATAAAAAAATATATTTTGGTCAGAAAATGCTGAAGTGGCAAATGAAATGTTTTCAATGCACACTTTAATTCTGACAAGTTTCCAAAGCCAAATAATGATTTTAATTAGACGTATTTATTATTTTTATAAGTAAACCTTGACATACTTTTAAAATACTAAATTTAAGAGGATCACAATTTAATCATAAAATATTTCACTTAATTTCATTGGCTTTTCTTATCTTGGTGCCATCAAATCTTTTCCAAGATTTTTTTATTTTTCTTTGAACGTCAGGATGCAATTTTTTTCAGATTTTTTCATAGTATTGATAAAAAATTTCTGATCTTATCCTAACACAGCCATGTTTTACAAGGTAACTGATTTATAGTAGATAAGTGATAATAAAAAGTGAATTCTATGAATTTTGCAGAAACATAAGGAAAATATTTTCCAAGTGAGTATCTAAAATTAAGGTCCTAAGTGTAAATTCAACGCCCTTTTTCACTTCTGAGTATAACTTTTTGAAGATGTATTTCAAATTGCCTCTAACTCTTTAGAAAAGCTTTAAAACTTTCATTATCTTCACAGATAAGCTTTCTACAAAGTTAAGAAATTCAGCTCAGAATCACATCTTTAGTCTAAGGAGAGAATACATTAATTTTTTATCAAATTCTGTGTATTCACCTATTTAATCTTCAAAAAAAAAACAGCTCAAAAAGTGTAAAAAACTTCTTGGTCCTTGTTTAAAGCTAATTATGACCCTACCATTGAAAGTACTTCCTAAATTTCAGTCCCTTATTCTGGAAATATTAACCATTCTGATTTTTAATTTTTTTCCAAAATATATTTTCATATATTTGACTACAGATATTTACAGTATTGATAGACCTTCCACTAGCCCATACAGGTAATTATTTTATTTAATTAATCTATTCTTTCATTGAGAGGCAAAAGACTACTTTTGTGCTTCAAGCTGAGAGACTGGCCTAAATGTGTGGCATATTATTAAATTTCTCTAATTTCTTTCCCATGCAAGTAATTTATACCTTTCTGTTTCCACATCTGTAAAAGGGAAATCTTATAGCCTCCCCAGAATTCCCAAAGCTATTAACAGGAGACACCAAATCATCTACAGGCATATAAAATTTTGGATCTTATGGCAGAGTACAACTCACAAGTGGGTTTAATATGGTCTTACAATATACCAGCAATATTGGGATGGAACATAAGTACCTCCTGGACAGCACTGTAGTCCAGAAAGGACAGTTCTATAGACTGTGTCACCAGGAGTTAAGTGAAAAGTTACAGTTGGACCTTGCAATAATATACAGCCCATGAGAGTTTATGAGGAGCCTTTGGGCTTTGCAGTCCCAAAGCCCAGCAGAAACCCTGTATCCCTGAGCTCTCCAGAGGAAATATGTAAAAAAACAGAGGCCCAGATCTCCTGCTCCTGTGTTACAGCACCTTGAAGAGAAGAGAATTTCTCAAATCTTCTGTTGCAGCACGTAAGAGAATAATTATCTTTGCTGGAGCCCACAGAAAGAACAAAGCACGAGACACTATTATTCTCATGGACAGACTGGAACCTTTAGCCAAACCCCACTAATTTATGCCTGCCTTCACTGCACCCCAAACAAATTGTAAAAGCACTTAAACATAAAGTGATGCGACACGTTAAAAAATGAGTTCATAGGTATGGCTGAATGAAACAAACAGGACATATATTAGCACTAAAAACTACACCAGTGCATTTAATATCATGAGATGTTTGCTTATTCCCATGGATCCCAGGCTGATTCCTGTAGTCATAGTTACGCTGAAAGCACAGGTTTTTATCCAACTAGCACTCGTCCAGTTTTGGCACCAAGCTTTACAAGATAAACACTCTACAATCCCTGAGTACCACCTGACGGACTTCCATTGCCAGACCTTTCCACCAGATCTCCTTGCACAGACTTAGTGCCTTCTAGAAAAGAATGAGAGCATTTTAAAGTCAAATCTGAAAGCCACTTCAATGGCTAGACTGAAAATAAGTTTGTAAATCTGTAAATTGTAGATCCAGCAATTGCAGAAAAAAAAAAACAAACCCTGTTCTACTTGGGACAAGTAGCTTACTTGCCTCATTTAAGTACTACCATCATATTCAAATTATTACATATTTAATGAACCAGCCATGACTGATAAATGCTAAACAGTCTTGAAAAACATATGAATATATTTATAACAATTATTTTCATAATGTCACACATCTTAAAATGCTGTTCAGTACTGCAGGGATGCGACACAAAAAGTACCTTATAAATGTGCATTTCTCTGGAAAGGTGCTAATAAACACTTAGCACTTATTTAGGTGCTACACAGACTTTAGTATTTTCATCTTAAGTTTCTAAACAAAGAAACTAAAACGGACTAATTCTGTACTTTTTGCAAACCCTTACCTTGTAAGGTAGGCTGTCAAATCATGTCTTGTCACAGTGTTTTTGCACAAGGCAAATGATGTTACAAGGTGTGAGGCAATGGGAAGTCAGGCTTCAGAAAGGCTCGGGATTGCACAAGGTCATAGAAACTGAAATCAGGTGTCCTGGCTAACAGTTCCTGACTGAATCATCCGACCACCGGTGTTGAAGAGATTCATTTTATGAACTATAGTTAGGGATGTGTCAGCGGATTTATTATTATCCTAAAAATATTGTGCTTTTTAATAGAAACATGGACCATTAGCTACATTCTTCTAAATAATATTTATCTCTAGTAATTATAACTATGAAAGAAAAAGCTTTAATTTGGTCCAGAATCTATTTGAGATGTAGGAAGAAGTAATGCTCAGAAAAGGAAGCAAGAATAGCAGAAAGAGAGTGTTGAAAAGAGATTAGGAGATGAAAGGACAGAAAGAGGCGATGAAAGGTTGCAAAAAAATCATGAAAAAAAGGTTGAAGAGAGAAATACTGGTTAGACACAAACCAAAGCAAGCTTGCAGAAGATCCCTTCTCAAAACCAAACCGGCAATATTAGGGAGAATCCACCATTCATTGGATAGCAATCTTCTGCTATGAAGGGGCGACAGCAACCTAGTGCACCACTCCCACAGATGGAAAAACTGGCTCCAGCACAAGCCCCAAGAGGCCACCATCAAGTAGCTTCAGAGGTGACTTATGCAAACATAAGAGATTCCACTTTCCAGGAGGAAGGATTTTTCTCTGCCTAACAGAAAAACATAGTGTATGTGTAAAAAAAAAAAAAATCCTGTTTTGTCTTTGCATGAATTTTTGCTGAATTTTTTTGAATTCATGTCTTTGCATGAATTTTTCAAATACATGGGTGCAGCCTGCATTGGAGGGTGTGATTAAAACTTATTTGCCACACAGGTCCTGCTTTTTCAGTAGAAGTTTGCTGCTGCTGCAGGGGGCTGTGGCTGCTGGGAATCAGGGCTCGTTTCAGAATCAGAAACAGGTAAGCAAAGTTACATTCATCCCTTCTAGTAAATGCTGCAAAAAGAGTAGAATATACAATGGAATACTTAACTTCCACATTATTTTAGAAGTCCCATGTAAATGCTTGTGCCATGGCAGTCAGACTGCAGCAGCTGACTGGTTTAAGCATTAGTTTTGCTCCTGGCAGGGAAGAGGGGCAGCAGCCCCAGGGATTCTCAGTGGGCTGAGCACGCTGCCAGCCCTGCAAATGGCCATGGCAGCAACTTAAACCCTGCTCATTTCCACTGTGATTCCATGCCAACTCCAGGGAAAAAAATCCTGCTGCATCTCTGCTGCTGAGAGGGCCAGAGGAGCTTGTGTGGTCAGCACAAGTGAAGGGAAGTTGAACTTCTGCGGTGAAGAGAAGGAGAATTTGACACATCAGTAGGCTGGAAAATGCTAGCATAGCATGAAGCGTGGAAGCTGTGACTCATACTGCCGTTCCATCACTGGGGAAATGAGAAGGAAACACGCAGGAGATGCAGAAGATCCATCAGCAAGCATGATGAATAGGTTTCAGACACACTACACCATTATTTTTGGGCTGTCTGGGGAACAAGTGCACTGTATATTGTCCTTGCAGACCTCTTGAATGGTATTACTGATCTTTCCTCAAATACTGTTTAGAAGTTTTCATATAACCTCCTTAACATGAACCTATTGGTTAGTTGTTCCTGCAGTTAGACTCTGAGTTAGGATGAAAGAGTTGCCAATTTCTTTCCTACTGCAGCACAGGAGCCTTGATACAGCCTCTAGGCATGTTGTGATGCTCAGTAAATCATTAGACAAAAGTAATCTCAACACACAAGATAATTGCAATTGATACAAATAATCAAAATTAATCACAGAAACCCCTCATTTTGCATATGCCAATTTAGCATAAACCTGACTGTTCTATAGACTTACCTGTACCCATTTCACCCAAACATACTGGGCAACCAACTTATTGAGTACTCTAAGATGTTTGTTACTAATCTTTTACCATTTCCTCTTTACAACCAATTTTTCTCTCTTTTCTCCTTTTCCTTTTGCAAAGATTCAGCTTCGCTAATGCAACAACCTCCTCCTTTCTGGTTTTATCTGTGACAGAATTCATGCAGATTCAGTAAGTCACTATTCACTCTTCATATGGACACCTTCTCCTTTGGACATTATCTCCTATGCTATGATTTGCCTCTTCAATAGATTTAATGCTGCAAGTTCCATATTGCATCAGAAGTTCTTCCAGGACAATATTCTCATAAGAGCAAATAGTCTTAAAATAAAGAAGTGCATGATCCTCATAAATATGGACTAGAAGGCTGTTGTAGCTCTTGGTAGAACACAAGAAATCCTCTGCCATGCTGGAGAAAAGCCTTGTTCAGGTCTTGCTCAGGTCTAGAGACCTATCATAAGACAATTCTGGTTGATTAGTTGAGTTTGGTTTTGCCCTTAGTTACCCCAGGCAGAGAAGGATTTCAGAACCACCTCCAGATCAGTGCACCCACGGGCAGCCTGGACAAGGGAAACACACAGCTTGCCTAGTGTCCTGCACAGCAAATCCTCGCACACCCCGGCTCCCTCTATATTTTTCTCTGGCATGTGTCTCAGATTTAGAATTGGACAGAAGTATAAGAATTTAAATTTTAAAATAATGAGCTTTGAAATGACAGCCTGATCTAATTTTTGCAAAATTACCCATATTTTCAGACATAGACATGATGTAGAACTTTGTGCATTCCTATGTAAGATGCCTCTGACCAGCCACCCCCTCAGCACCAATCGAGGGCAACTTCAGACCTGCTTTCTGCTATGTGCTCTTGATTGACTATTCTTATTTCTCCAAGCAATGAACCCTGCTCGTCATAATAGGAAATAAAACCATGCTGAAAATACGATGCTTGGATTCCTTCTCTTCCCTGAATTACTGGGAGGGAAATGGATGTCTCTCAAGTGCAGAATCATATGCACAATGGTCTCTTAACACTTGCTCAGAGGTCTTTTCCTTTTTCACATAAATCTCTTTTATGGTGTACTCCCACCAACTAGTCATTTTATTTTTGGCTTCACTACAGTAAACTTAATTTAACATTATGGCTTTTTGGTAGTTGTTGGTCTGCTTTTATGACTAATGAGTTTTAGACAGGAAATTCATAAAAACAGAACAAAAACATCTAGAATAAGCAAGCAGTAAAGACAGGTCTATTTTTCCTTAGAATAATTGTATGCCTGAGCACAAAAGAACGTGGAAGTTGCATATTAGGCTACAAAATCACAGTGGAAGGTCAATCTCAAAAACTTCAATTGAGATCTCCAAGCATCAAATGAATGATAGGATAGAATAATAACACAGAATGTCTATTCAAGTGTGCAGCCATTTAGCCCACACATCCTCTACCTTGATGAGCAATTATTCTACATACAATGGGAAACCCACATGCTTGTCATGGCAGTCACTTGTACTGTTAGTCAGGTTTGTTGGGTTGGTGGTTTTTTGTGGGTTGTTTTCTTTCTTTTTTTAAATGAAGTGCAGCTTTTAACCATATTGTATTTCAGCTGCTGGACTACAGACTATTTATAGGTTCAAAGAGAGAATTGACACAAGTTTTCAAAGCAGCTTCAGACTGCATGATGCAATGTTTTAGCAGACATGCATGCAAAAAAGTATTCAAAGACAAACGTGTCTGATCAGCAAAAGCTGGGGATTCCTTTCTAGCTCTGCACATAGAACAGGGTGGAGAAATGCTTAGAAAGTGTTTGCAAAATTTTCATGGAAATCAAACCAAACCTTCCTCCATCACACTATGTAGAAAAATGTATTTATAGTCTACTGGTTAAGAGAAAGGGTATGCTCAAATAAAACATTAACACTGCTGCTACCTTTGACTTGTTGGAAGGGTTACAAGGAGTTTGAATATGAAAATGACATAGGAGTTACACAGTTTTTATGTAGCTCCATTTACATACAAAGTGTGAAATAGCCCTGGTCTCTCAACCATAGCAGAAATCAGTCCAACTGGAAAGCTGTGCCTCCTAGCCCCTTAAGCAGCAAATAGCTCTAATGCTTCTCTAATAGCCAGTTTCCTAGTGATTGTTCCATTCATGGTTCTAATTTTCAACTGTTTCACTCCCTGTTTCTCAAAGCTTTACCCTACCTTTTTCACGTATACATACTCACACCCCATCAAATAGCATCCATCAAATCCTCTCCCAGCACGTCATGGCTTTGGTGGTGCTGGATGAACTTCAGCTGAGGACGGTGACTCCAGCAAAGGGCTCAGTGAAGGCTCTGACTGTTTTAACCTATCGAGTTCACTTGCATTTTTAGCAAGCTTCCTGATTGTCGACCAGGCAACTGCTCATCAGTTGTGTGCTAATAAAATCTGGGATTCGGCCCAAGATTGCCTCTCACAGCAATCTACCTACTAGCAAAGTATGGGAGGGTGGGCAGGGGGGAAATATCAATTACTGGGCATATTTCTGGTAGTATTTGAAAATTCTGATGACAAACTGTACAGGCCTGTACAGAAATCTTAAGCAAAATGATTCCGTCAGATCACATTAGTGCTCTGGTGGTGTACCACTAGAATAAAACTGAATGGTGACACTGCTTACAGGGAAGGAATGCATCATGGTAGAGATCACGACACACAGACTCATATCCTGCAATGTCACACAGAAACCTTCCTGAAGCAACTACTCACCTTCTTGAAAGGAATATTCCTTAATTCATTCCTAATAAAAATGTAAGATAATTCTGCTCTCTATGTTTGCAGATTGTCTCTAAGGAAACTGATACTTGCGTAGATTATTCTTTACAAGTAAATGTAGTCATACTGCATTTTGACAGCTTCCACTACCAATTGTTCTGCTCTAAAAGACAAATGTCAAAATGATGTAGGACTGCATTTACCTGTAAGTGCTTACAAACATTGCTCAAGCCAGTTGCATCTTGGGAAATCCTTTATACCTGTGGCAAATACGCTTTTGTGATGTGTAATTCATACTACTTTAAATTATCAGGAGTTAAAACACTATATAAGACAGCCTATATTCTTACTACTATCTCAAGTGTTCTGCATTGTTTATCAAGCACCTAAGCATGTTTGTCATCTTGCCTTTTAGTTTGGAAAAACGTGCAGCTATTGGTTATTGTGACAGCTGGGAAACATAAGTGTTCAACCCATTTAACTAATAAGTTAGTGGAAACAAAATCAACATTTATTTTCTCTTAATATGAAAAGCCTGAATACAAACTGCTTACCTGCCTGTTTTTCAAAAGCACATAAATGAAAGGATGGATGCACCAGTTTCATCAACATGAATTAAAATTAAAATATGCACTGAATGGGGGGGAGGGGGGAAATCAGTATGTTCATTCAACTCCTTCCCAGCAACATTAAATAAACAGAATTAAAGGAAATAAGTAATTTCTAGATCCAACAACACACACCCTAAAAAAAGTTAAATATTTTGTTGATACTTTAGTGAAAATGAATTCTACTAACCTTTTCCTTTTGTAGAAAGAATTTACTTTGTTCATTTGACTTCAGATTGGCACTACAGAAACTATGGTCCCTTACGCCACAAACCATGTGCATCACTTCCAAATTGCAATTATATTATTGTTTTGGAAAACAGGGAATACACATCAAATTATTTCCCCACACGGTACATTATGGGATTCCTGCACCATTTTATGCTACTGGCACACAGTAATTACTGAAAAAGACGTAATTACAGAAAATCTGTTGTTTAAAGTGCAGGAACATCCCTTATCACTGCACAGCACTTCAAGGCCTGCATAGGACTATTTTATGTCACAGATCAATGAAAAAGTGCTTCAAGAGGAAAAGTTAGCATCAGAGAGCTTACATAGAACTCACCTTCATTACTCTGCAACTTTCCAAACCGTATCAGAATAACAGTGTCAGTGTCTTTATTTGCAGGTTCATATTACACTAAAACCAGACAGAATGCGAAGCAAACATCCTTAGGAAGTGTGAACTCAATTACAGTGTTATCTTGCCTATTAGTCCATTGTGTTAGAGCATTTAGGGCGATCCTAAGTGGTCATTTGCAGGTAGGTGAAAATATTTTCTACTTGTGCAGCTGACTGACTGCAATTCAGCTCTGAATTGCAAATAATACAGCCACAGTTCACACCCCCATGCCATGATTTCACCAGAAAGGCCCATTCAGAGCAATAAAAAAAGCCCTCTAAAACTCTACCCTGAGAGATTTGTCATAATTTCTTGTCAAAACTGGGCTTTATAGCTTGAGTCCTGTGGTAACCACAGCAGCACAATTTCTGCATCAGAGTTCTGCTGCCAGGAAAAGGCACAGAGTGAATGGATTTACTGCAACTGCCAAAAGATTGTGTAGCCATGACCTTGATACAACTCTTTCCTGATTCTTCGTTTAGACCTCATCACAACTTGTTCATAGAAAGGTAACAGAGAAAAGGAATGTGCCACTTTTAGCATGGATTTAGTGGGGTTTATAGATTATTTCCATACTTCCGTCAGCTACTTCACAGTCCCCACCATTCCTATATTTTCCCTTATAAATTTTGTGGGGTTTAGTTTTTGTACCATTCCTTTTCCACTTAGCACTATGTGAAAAGGATGTTGCTGTACTTTTTTTTCCATCTGTTGATGCACTTCTTTCTCAACAGCATTATAATTCAGTTGAATGTCAACTTCTTAAACGATGGGTAGGGAAGATAAGGAGCATTAATTTCTTTTCAAAACATCTTAAGAAAAAGCGAAGTAGAGTAATTCACATGGACTGAAAATTTCCAATACACTTTCATACTTGTTGTATAAAGCTCACTTAAAAGTCCATTTCTCCGTACCATATAACTGCAGCTCTCAGAGTGGAGGCAAGGTCACTCCAGGAGCTGGCATACCAGCAGATATGAACTGAAGAAATAATGTCAATCCAGGAACTACAATGGAATCTTCTAGCGGAAATTTAATTAAATTGCACTCCAGAACACAAACAAAAATTCTCCCATCTTATGCTGGTTTTGGCTAGGGTGGAATTAATCTCCTCACCAGCAAGTGCTCCAACCACACCACCAAGTAAAAGAAGACAAAGGCAGGGAAAGGGAGAATGAAGAACTTCCCATGGTAGGAAAAGATCATGTTTGAGACCATCTAAGGAACCTGAAGGTACACTGGTCCGTGGGACCTGATGAGATGCACCTGCAGGTCCTGAGGGACCTGGTGGATGAAGTGAGGGAATGGCAGTGTGGTACTTAGCTGCCATGACCCATCTCTTTGTGTGTCTTTATAGGTAGCCACAGTTACATTCTGTTCAGACCCTTAATAGTCACAAAGTCACTTGCAGGAACCTCACAAGATAATTCAACCTTATTCTCATAAGTGCAAAAAACTATGATTTTAACAGTATGAACTGCCTGGAGCTATCCACATTTCTCTTTCCGTTGTAGAGGGTGAGAGCTTGACTAGATAACTAAATGGCACAGAGCTAAAATC
Source organism: Anabacerthia variegaticeps (assembly GCA_035583185.1). Taxonomy (NCBI): domain Eukaryota; kingdom Metazoa; phylum Chordata; class Aves; order Passeriformes; family Furnariidae; genus Anabacerthia; species Anabacerthia variegaticeps. Next base: position 62,315,728 of record JAWWEW010000131.1, on the reverse strand, counting down.
AGGTGTGGCTAATGCTCTGATGACATTGAGGTGAAAGAGTGTTAAATGGGCAATATCAGTTCTTCCACAGATAGGGACTATGATGGGTAAATGGAATGAAAGCATAGAACAATGTTTAATATGCAAAGTATTAAAAAATCCCCATCAATGTTTTTATCTTGGCTTTCATGCATATTCCCAGTCCCTAAATGCTAAGCGGGATTACTTATGTCTTAAATTTAAAGTGCATGCTCAGTTCCAGAATGCACGGTCAGCACCCCAGTTTTCTTTTCAGCACACTTCGAAAGATGTGAACTGGTTGAAGAAAACCCACACCATGGCGATCTGAAGTCTGCTAACATCAGGAACAAGTGAAAACCCAAGACTTCTGCACAGCTTAGAAAAGGGAGTCAGAACTCTAAATGTTCCATTCCATCCCAGTGCAGCTCTGCTGAAAATGATGGACATGGAGATGTGTTCTTTCATCACTCTAAATAACTTAGGTGACATCAGCTGATAGTCTTAGTGTTCTAATTAAATGTCCAGCACCTAAAATTTCCCCTTACAACTGACAAAGCTCTTACAGCATGAAATCTTCCCTCTTACCTTCTGTGTGTGACTACAACACCTCCAAGACCAGTCTGAAGGAGGTGTGGCATGTAGAGGGTGAAGCATGTAACTCCTGTGCTTCCAACGTTTTTGTACCATGCATGCACATATGTACATACATTTGCTTGTATAGATATATCTCCCTCTGGCATCATCTACAGGCCCTGGAAATCCTTTCTGCTCTACTGTTTTTGTTGTTTGTATACTATTGAACAATATTGTCGTAGAAACAAATCTCAGAATAAAAATAGCATATCTAATGATTCAAAGGGACTTTTGGTATTAGATGGATTTCAATATATTAGTTTACTAAGCAGGGTTTGTATCTCTAGGAACTTCAACTCGTGAAATTGAGTAGAATATAGATTTTTCTAAGACGGAGTTAACATGAGTTTTATTGTGAACACTGGTGTGTCCTTTGGGTTTGAAATTTAGCAATAATCTTACTGCCGTTTACCTTGTCAGAAACCTGGCACAATCACACTCTCAACTGACCCCATGTGCTTGGGCAGGCTTTGATATTGTAGCTGGTTGAGCTGGGAAAAATCCTCTACAGGGCTCATCCTGTCAGCCCTTATTCCAGAAACTGAGATGGCCAAAGATTTTGGTTTTATTCTTTTAACTTGAAACCATCAGTAGATTGTATGTCTGAGATACACAATTTGAAGAAACTTTGTGCTTGGTGGTAGTTCCACTTCACAAAACACAAAAATAATTTCTGGCTTTGCAGCAGGTTAAAAATGTATTACTGAGCTCAGACACAGCATAGTTTGGGCACAAAAACTCCAGTGACAATTTCAAGAGAAATAAAATATGTGCTTAATCATTCAGGCAGCCTTGCTGAGTTCTGCTGATTTTTTATTAAGCAAAACAGACAAACACGACTATCATTGTCCTTCCAATCAGTGGTCTCTCCCTGAAATCAGTGCTTCTGTAACACACTGGAGTTAAAAGGCCCTTATCAAGAGAAAATTCTTATTTCCTGAAAGACCTACTGTGCTTGTGTTATTCACATTGTATTTCACAATTCTTGCTGTTTAAATCATGGGCATTTTGCTGACATAGAAGGGTTGTTATTGTGGGGTTTTTCTCATAATCGCTCTTCCTGTTGATTCTAATACAACATCCATTGTAAATATACTCAATGGGTCAATTTTGCTCTCACTTATAAAGCCCACTTAATCTTCCTTGGTTCCACAAGAAGTTTTTTGGTTTGGTGATGCAGGAATATTTTTTAAAGAAGATCTTAAGGGAAAGGTGTTTTTTTTAATTATTTTAATTAAGATTTTATGCAGGATAAACATCATTCACAGTGACAGCCTGCCCAATGCCTATACTTTATATTAAGAAACATGCAAAGAACCTTGTGCATAAAGGATGAAGAGGCTGAGTGTTAGTCCCAGAATCTGCTGGGATGTGCGAGAACTGACATAATTTCCTTTTTTCTTCCATGGAAAACTCCACAAAAGCTGGACTGCCAGGAGTTGATGCCCTCAAAAGTTTTCAGTGATCATCAAGGCACTTTTTTTCTTTCTATACTATTCAGAAACAATAAATATTCCCCTTCCATATATCACAAATGCATCTAAGGTGATCTGCAACATTGTGAAAGCCACTCCTCTAAATGACAAAAACCTGCAAAACACACCTTACATAGTTGCAGAATCTCACCTGCACTATAAAAAGTCTCTTTTTTTGCCACATACCTTTTTTTTGTTGGTGGGACAAATGTAGAAATTGTCAATAACAGTGACAATCCCAGGCTGTAGATTCAACTTTGTGTATAACGTCCCAAAATCTGAAGACCTGAAAGAAATCAAACATCTGTAAGTGCTCTCTTCTAAAGAGTTCAGCATTGAAACTCTGCAAAAAAAAGCCCCACTTCATGGCGCTAACCATCCATTTTCAATGCTTCTATGCCATCCTTCTGTTCTTTTCAGTGCTCAATAGCCACTAAAAGAAACCTGCCACTATTAAGTAAGTTATTCTAGGTTTGAAAAAACATGGCTAGTTCTGTCTGTATTTTGCAGTTCTGTGCAATGCTAGGGGTTTTTTTTCTGTGCAGTGACAGAAGTCCGACATGTACACCTTTCCATCACCACCCACAAGGTGGGAAAAGAGCTGTGCAGAGCACAGGCTCTTTGGCAAGTACTAGCAGAACCTCCTCAGCTATGCAGAAAAAGAAGAGCTGACTTCAGAGCTTGCTGTTGCATAAGAGAAGGATTTGGCATGAGATCTGGAAGGTTCACATTGGACTTCTACCAGAATCAGTACTTGATAAAGGCATCCATCCACTCCTCCAGCTCTTTTTCAGAGGATCACTAAATTTTGAAAGAATCAAACTGAAGTCAGTACTTGGCCATCAGTACACACACATATCTGTGAGTATTTCAAATGTGGGCACTCTGAAGAATTTGTTTCATACTCTTGAAAAATGTGCACTGAAACATGGCATCTGTGCTACTCATTTGTATTGCCAATGTCAATTATAAAAAGAACAGACAAGTAAACCATTAGTAGAAGAAAATGTTGGTGAAATTTAAAGGAAGTTACATTCAAATTTAAATCACTTTGGATGAAACCTTGTTTGTTCTATTTAGGATCAATTTGCACCATACACTCTCTCCATATTTACAGTTATTCATTTTGCATTTGCAAAGAGATTTGGACACATGTAAGGCACTTGTCCCTTCTTCAGCAAGAATCACTCCCAAGGACAAAGAGTTGGTGTGAGGACTTCCACTCTATACTCCCTTTTTTTCACTGGAATAACAATCTCCTTTACCAACAGAGCTGAAAGCACTCTGCCCAGTACCTCTGCATCATTCAAACAATTGGGAACATGTGACAGCTCTCATGTCCAAGAGAACAAAGAGGAGACCTCTGTCTCTCCCAGTGTGACACTGAGGATTGCCTATGCAGTGACTTCTACCCTACAGCCCCATTCTACCATGCTCATTACTCTGAGGAGGGCTTTCCTTGCCCAGAGGAGTCACTGTTGCAGTTTGTAGGAATGGAATTGAATACAATGCAAGAGAAAAGTGAAAAAACAAACGCCTGGCCGAGTGTGTACACCTTGACAGGTAGCCCACTGCCTGAAGTCTCCTCCAAGGCACACGAGGCAGAAAAGTCCCCGAGGGGCTGCTGTCTGCAGGAGGCTTGCCATGACAGCCCACCTGTGTCCCAGTCCCACTTAAATCAGAGGGTATGTCATATGAAGCCAGCAGTGGCTGCTGTGCTTTCACACCACAAGCTTTCCCTGTGATACAAGAACTTTCAGCTGCAGTCATGGAACAGCTTTCTACATCTTTGGAATCACCAAGCATACCGAATGGCAGAGGATTATATACCTGGAGCAGCTCCTAAGGGATACCAAGCAAAGAAGGGTTCAAGTTTACCTTGTTTTAATTCCTTTTCCAACAGTCAAAAAACCCAACCGGTCACAAGTCTGTAACACACAGAACACACTCAGCCTAAAGCTGAGAGTTTAACCATTTTATAGTGATACCTGAATGGATTTGATCTGGGTTTTTCCCTTCCCCACACACACAATGTTGCTTCACCTGCAGATATACAGCAATGCATTACAGATATTAATGGAATCATAGCCACTCAGTTTTGACAAATAATTATGTAGAAATCAAGTACATACAACTGCAGTGTACTGGGCACTCAGCATAGAACTAATTAAAATTCTCAGGGGAATAGGATGGACAGTGCTAAACCTAATTTGCCAGCAGTGTTTGACAGGAAAGAAATTAAAGCAAAGACTAAAACACTGACTTCAGCCAGATGCACTGAAATCACGCAGAACAAGTATGTATGATGAAAACATAACCTAGTCTATTCTCTTTGAGAAAAGAATATCAGGTCAGCGGTTTGCCCAGTAATAGCATCCTGAAATAATTCTCTGAACTTTAAAGATGATTCCATTTACTTTGAAGAGGCAGCTCCAGGATTAAGACAATGGGACCACTGGAGAGTGACACTGCGGGAGGGATGGTGGCAACAACTGTATCAAGGTGTGAAAAGAGTACAGGCAGGAAGTCCAAAGGGGATAAGCCATTTCCAAGATAAAAAGTCTAAAACTTCCTCTTCTAATTCTCATGACTTTTTAAAAGTACTGCAAGAAAAGACTGAGGTTTTTAAAAAACATAGTGCACTAAGGTAACTACGGTATTTTCAGACAAAAGTAGAAAAACCATACAGTCAAATATCTTTTATTTTCTCATACAAATTAGCAATCTCATGGGAGAAAAAAAATCCAGTCCCAACCTGAGACAATAGGTTAATGCATCTCCATAAAAGTACACCATGCCTAAGCAGGAAGACCCAGACTGGAAGAAGATCTGTGCATCTATGGAGAAATCTATTCAGACTTCCAGACCTTTTTTATTAGAGCCCAGACTTGAGGGAGACCAGGACTGTGAGCTATTCTTCGAGACATTTACACACAAGATGACACAGTTCAGGACATCATTCAAGGGAAGCACTGAGCAAAATAACTGGTTTTCCACATCTGCCATAATACAGAGAAAACAGGTCACACCAACATTTTTACTTGAGATATAAATTCCAAATTCCTGGCTCTGCATATATAAAGAACTAACATTTTGTAGCATGCAGCTAGAACAGAGTTCCCTGTAATTCCACTACTAGGCTCCAGGTAGGGTTGAGGGGGATGAATTCTGGGATCTCAGTGCATGCCTATTACATTACAAAATGTGCTTTGTCCCAAATTAAGGAGAGGAGGAATATGGTTTTACAGTCATAAAGATTTTTTTTTTTTTTGTCTGTTAGAAACCAAACTTGTGCTGTGCCAGAAGTGTTAAGGAGATGGGGAAAAAACCATCTGAGTCATCTGTGTTTATAAGTATAAACACATTCTCTTTCCTCCCTAAAATACGTATTTCAAGGTATAATGGAAAGAGGATACACATGTATGTGATGAGAAGAGGAAAATTTTCTCCTATAGCATGGTTTATTTGCAGTGGTAGCACAAAAGAGAACTCCATACACCAGAGCAAGAAATGTGAAGACTAATTTTGTAAAGATGAGCCTGACCTGCAGCTCTAAGTGATCCAGACAGAGGCAGTTACAATTTTGTCTTTCTGTGAGATACTGCAGGGGAGACAGCAGGTGATACACAGGATGCCTCCTGCTGCTGGGTATCCACCTGTGCACTGCAGGCTGCTCATTACGTGGAGGGCAAAGCTCAGTGGAGGACTCATAGGAAACACATCTCCCAGTATCAGGTGATGGGTGACAGAACCCTTGGATGGTGGAATGACAGGATTCCTTGTGTACTGGTGCAGACATCACACAGTTCAGGTCTGACAGAGCTTGTGGCTGGGTGATAATTTCTTTGAAAGCATGTACATCTGCTGAAATATGTGCCATTCTTTTTTTTTCTCTTTAAGGAAAAATCAGTTGTCACTGTAAGAACAGCACGGTCAAGTAACAATCCTCAAAATCATGCAATGATATTACAGCACAGAAATAATTAGGTCTTTGTAGCTTGTTTTAATACTGTGAGCTCAAAAAAATAGGAAAACTTCCAAGTGGTACAGACATGTACCCTAATGAAATAAAACCCCCAAAGCCCCTAAGCTCTGAGTAAATTTGGGTCTCATCCTTAAAAATGTAACTTTTTCTACTGGAGCTAAAATAAATCTATGCCTAACATAATTTGGAACTGTATCTAGACTCTGAATCTGGACATCTTCCAACAGAAATATTGAGAAAGAAGAAGAAATTTAACAGATACCAAAAGAGATGTGAACCAAATGTTTGCCTGTCTTAACTTCACTATCATTATACAGCTCTCCACTGCTGACTCACACCTATGATTCAATATCACTCATAGTTAGTTGCTTTTCCACATTACATTTACAAGAAGATATTAAAAATATATATAAGAAACATATAAGAAACATTAAAATGAATATAGTAGGATGCTAGTGAATATTCTTAGAGAGGAAAATTGCATTCACAAGTCAAATTTAATACTCAAAGAAAATATCAGCTGCAAAAAATGCTTTCTTCCTTTTTTCTTTTTTTTTTTTTTTTAATGAAATGAAGGGACACATTAGAAACAGAATTGTGGGAACACTCAACATACATGTTCATCAAATCTCCTCAACCTTTTCTCCTTGAAGATTAACTCAAGCTCCATTCTAGTCAAATGAGCCATACTATATAAGCCCCATTAACTTAAAATCCTGGAAGACAACAATGAAGAGATTTCAAATGACTCATGGATTACTTAACTGGTGAAACAAAAAGAAAGTCTTGGGGGAAAAAAATACAAAAGATCTGATGGTTTACATCATTGATAAGTTGTTGAAAAAAAAAAAAGATTCAATTGACATGCAGGTTACAGAATCAAGGAAGGGTGGATCTGTGCATAAAACTCACTGGACTGCTTCCCACTTAATTTTTTCCAGACTGTATGGCAAATGTTGTCTTTTTGCCTTCCCCTCCTTGCTGTCGACAGAACAGTCCAGGATTTACAGCATGAACTTTAAAATGCAGGAGAAATTATTTTAGGTTCTTGCTCTATCGCAGGCATATCTAACAGTAGAATTTCCTTTGTGCTCTGGTCCCTCAAATGAAAACACCCGCTACCATACCTCAAATGCCTGTAGGAAAACCAGACATCTATAGGAGAACAGAGGAATGAAGAACTGGCTGATGGTGTATCTAAAACAGATACATCACAATTTCCAACACAAATGCCAGGACAAACCTACTGAAAGGGAAGCAACCAGAGAAATATCATTAAAGAAGCTGAATACTAACATATCTTCTTCACTTAAACAGCAGAGAAGACTTCAAGGGCTCTTACATGTCCAATGTGGAAATTGCAGAGACTTTGGTTAGCCTCATAAAATCCTTTTAAACAGCAACAAAAAACCTCCAAAACCCCAAAGCCTTTCTTCAGAGTACAAACACATTGTAACATTGGATTCCAATACTTGACTCATATATTCAGGAATTCATGCAGATGAAAGCTTCTTCAAAGGCTGTAGAAGAGCAGGACTCTCAGCAATCCAATTAACACCCAGAAATCCAATTAACAGATTACTCATCAGCTATCAGCTTTGCTGGAGTATTTTCTGGAAATACCTCTCTCTACTTTCCAGAAAAGTTGAGCCTTTTGGAAGTGACACATTTTTCCTCTCAAAAACAGAGATACAGAAATGCTTCTTCCTTAATCCAGTTTTACATTAAAGAATCAATGGCAGAAGCAAGAGGTAACATGTAAATAGTTTAGCAACTTCACATTTAGGCTACAGAGAATTTGCCTTCTTTTCCCAAAAGCACTACAAAGATGAGCGGGTCCTGTTTCACTTATCAATCCACTATTCATAACGTATATTGATCATATACCTGATAACACAGCCATTTTTAAGAGCTGTGAATAATTGTAACAGCCTTTTTAGCTGAAGTGACCTGCTCTGTCATGCTCTGATGTGCACAGAACAAGGTGCAACTTTGCCTTTATACGGTTATAGAGTCTCTTTCTAATTTTTACAGGCATTAATGTCCATTTATATTTGATTGTAAAATGCTGACCTAAAAAATTCCACATGAAAAAAAAAAAAACAAATTAAACCAAAAAATGCGTTCACACTGCATGATAACTCAAGGAGTATCATAAAGACCACAAATACTAGAACTGGACTTCTATTCAATGCATTAAGCATATCCAATTCAACAGGCATTACTGAGAAGGAAAAACAGTCCTCTGTAGTGAATAATAAAAGCAAGGATTACCATGACAGGTGACTTTAGGGAGTCAGATACTTCCTCAGGAACTAGGTTGCTAACTTCACACTGATGAATAAGACATGACCTTATTTTGCAATGGACTTAAAAATCGAAGTAGACAAATGTTGTACAACACTACACGTTGGGTTGTGTCCTCTGACAGTTGGGTTCCCTGGCAGCACACGGTACCCAGCCTGACTGGGCCCCACACTCGGAGGCCAGGCTACAGTTTTCTACCCTGACCCTGAAATTACCTTTGAAGAAAGTGTTTCAAAGTCCATGTTTTCCAAGTCCTGTCTCAGAGATGTCTGGACCAATTCACGTTTTCTTATGGGGGAACATGGAAGGTGAAAAACAGAGCTCTTTGTACAGAAGGGGGTGTTATTTGATGCAGATGCCTGAATTATATAATATATACTTGTGTACTGTATCACTTTTCCCCTTACTACTATCTTCTGTCATGCATTTATCGGGTACTGGGTTTGGTTAATTACTTAATCTGCACACTACACGTGCACTCTTAAGCTCCAACGGTTAGCAGCATTGTGTCTTCAGTACCTACCACAAATCTTTCAGTGCTGTATTTAAACATTCCTACTCTGCATAGTCTCACTGTACACCACCAGTTATCTTTTTCAGTCCTTCATTAGTCCTTCAATATATCACAAACATCCTTCTCATTAGCCCATAATCACTGCTTATCAGTTACATTTTCAAGCTCCTCATTACTTTGCTGCACAGCTCCAATAATTAGCCTTCCTATTCCACAGGCTGGCAAAACATCACATTGGCTTCTATTAGCTGGAGCCAGCACCTTTTTTCCCCAGAAACTGTTACTTTAGGTTAGACACCTCTTCTGAAACTACTGCCTTGGTGCATTAATTCCACCACCAACTCAGAGCACTGGTACCTCTTGGAAGGCACAGCCTGCAGCCACGCTTGCAGTACACAGATACTTGTGATGAATGCATTCAGCCATGAAACAAGCCGTGTCACAGTGACAAAGCAGACAAGACACCGCCAGGAAGACAGGGCTATGTCTTACTTTTGCAAAAACTAAAAGCTCTGGGTTATTTCATCCTTCTCAGCTTTGCAGCCACGGCGGGGCTCGGGCAGGCTATCCACTGGAGCACGGGGCTCTCAGTGGGCATGGGGCACCTGAGGGGGCCTGTGGGCAACTTAAAAGTTCCCCACAATGGTTCTCCCCCAGCTGTTTGCTCCTGTTAAAGAGAACATGACGGAAATTATTCACGTACAAATTAATGGTTTTGAAGTCTCTCCTTCAACCTGGACCATTTTGGTAATCCTGCTTACAATCCATTCCCACAAACAGTTGGAGTGACCTACATGAGGGAATAGAAAACAGGACTGAAATTGTGGTAAATAAGGAAAGTCAATTTCTTACCACAATTTCTGTATTGAATTCAATGTATTGTGTAACCAACAGTTAGTATGCAAGCATTTATCCCAAGAAACACTCCTGTGTAGGTTTAGTTTCAGCAGCTGGAAGTCCAGCACTGCATTAGTTGGTCTCAGCAAGAAATGGAGTGGATCATGGAGCATTTGAGGGGTTTGCTACAGAAAGACTGCTCTAGCGGATTAGAAACATAAATAAAATACCAGAACTGATAACTCAGTGCTGCAAAAATGACTATTATTAATTTGGGGTAGGGAGGGGGGTGTGGGAGAGTATTGTACTATAAAAATGCTAGCTGGATTAGAGTAAGGGAAGAATTTTACCACTAGGTATATATTTTTTAGTAAAAAGGCTTCCCTTCACAAGCTCAATTTATTATTTCTGAAAGTGTTGTGCTGAAAAAAACCCACAGCCTTCCCTTAACTATTTAATTACTACCTACAAAAAAAATAATACTTCCTTTCCTATATAAGAAAAAGATTGATTTTTTGTTTTTTTTTTTGGGGGGGGGGGGTGAGGGGGTTGATTTTTTTTAATTTAGGAAAAAGAGAAAAAGAAAAAAAAGTCTTTTCTGCTAAAATGCAATTCTCCAAAATTATGCTTACTAACTATATTGCCAGAAGTGAAAACATCCATGTAACACTTCCAGTATGATTCCTCTTTTATGAGTTCTGTGAATGGAAATGAGTAATTAGAAAGGAGAATTTCTCATCTCACATACTTGTGTTCTTTGGGGAAAGGAGATGGTTTAACAACATTTTCTTGAGGTTTGCAAGGAACATTAAAATTCCCCACTGTGGAAAAATGCTAGGTATTTCCCACAGCCCGGGCTTTTTATTTAAACCACTAAACACAGCTGAAATATTTCTGAGACAACTTTATTCTCAGCCAGGCAGTTCCTTGGAAGGCAAGGAACATGTTGGGATGTATGAGAGAATTTGGCCTAGTGCTTTCTGACCAGAACAGCAAATTTGTTTGTAATCACTGGATAGAACTGGTTGGAATGAGAACATTTACGGAATTAAAAAAGAACAGATAATAATTTAAGAAATTGTATGTGCACATTCACATGCAATTATCTGTTCCTCTAGCACTGGGCTCTGCCAACTACAGCAGTGTGCTACTCACTATTGAGCAAGCAGAACTCTTCTTTAACTCCATTTGTAGAAGTTTTTGCTTCTGATGCAGAAGTGCTGACCTCCATTTTATGATTGCTGTGGGCGAGGTTAAGAGGGGGAACGAACTATATGACCAGGTTGTTGCACTTTATAAAAAGGTAAATGAAGTCAGTGTTTAGTCAGGAATTTGACTTCGGTATTTTGCACCTGAAGCCAAATGCTTGGCAGAACTAAGGGAGTAACTGGACATTTTTATAAAGAGTAAAAATCCTAAACAATAAATAAATAAATAATGATAAATAGACTCTGGAAAGTATCATGTCTTATGCTGAGTGTATCAGAGACCCACAGCTTTCTGCTGTGAGTCTTTCGGCATGCTTTTCCAAAAACGCAAGTACACATCAGGGATGGAGGCTGGGCATGCTCAGAGGCAGCTCAAGTTCATCCAGGATATCAGTTCCCATTTCCCCCATGTCAAGGGAATGATTATTTCAAGTTATTACTGTTCCAGCAGGAACAAAACCTTTAAAAGAAATTTTAAAGCATTGTTTTTAATTCCTCTCCTGCAACAGAAGTTCACAGTCCATGTCAAAAACATCTGCCTCACCCATGCCTGCCCGCGAACAAGGTTGCCATGATGTGTTTGAATCATGAAAACATTCAGATAGTTAAACAAGATCAGGTTTCCCTAACGGCCTTCAAATCAGTGTGTCTGTGCTGCCTGAGTGGCAGCGTGAGGAAGAGCGGGAAGCCTGCAGGTAGGGATGGAAGGCACATGTGAGGGTGCTGCAGCAGCCGGGGCCACCGGGGAATTCGCACGCTCACAGCCACTTCCACAGGATTCGTTTCTGCCTCTTGCTAACAACCCCAGCCATAATCTCCTAATAGCCTTCCACAGTTGCTGAAGGGGTTTGGGGGGGGATTTATTTTGTTTAGAGCTTTCAGCAGCCCAATTTCCCTTGCAGTCGTTCTCCTGTCACTGCAGTGACACCTGTGGAGGGCTGCTGAGCCCATCAGCTGTAGTTTGGCCTGCTGTTGAACTTGGCAAGCCAGCAGCACATAAAGCCCCAGCAGATGTTTCTGCTTTAATAGCAGCTCTTTCAAACCTTTGGCCAGACATAAATCCAAAATAGGTCCAGAAAAGAGACAAACAGTGCCACCATCATGGCTCTTAAAATTAGGAGGCAGAACTAGCCTTTTCTGCAGCATCCTGAGAGACCATTAGCAGCAGAAGGTGCTGTGAAGTGTTCCCATAAATTATGCTGACAGATTAGGAGGGCCAGCTACAGCAAATGCAGTACATTTTGCTCTGTGTCGAAGTTTGCTAGGAAACAGAATCCTAAGACAAATACACACATTTACATAGGAGTTTCCAAACTGAGAAGACTGTGCTTCATAGCAACAAGTACAGGAAGCAGCCAATTTTACGGCCATTAACACCTTCACATAGATCTGCGGTGCTTCCACGCCACATTAATGGACATCCTAAAAATAAAACAGTAAGGCAATGATCCTTGGTAGAAGGGATCTTCTGAATACATGCCTTGCTGGATCTATTTTGTAAAAAGAAAGCTGCACTAAGAGTGTGTTCACAGCTGCCACTGTGCTTTATAGGAGAGAGGGCTGATATATACCAGGGTGACAAGCTAACACATCCATTCACTTGACGATGACTAACTGCCCTTAGCAGAAGCTTAGTCCACTATAAATTATCAGCATGTAATTTCAGATGCATGTGAAAACAACCTCCACAGAATAAGAATAGTTCTCTACATTCGAAATAACTCAAACCACTCAAGAAGCTGAAAATTTCAATCACTTTCTTGTCTGACATTAAAGGAGACTAGGGAGACAAAAAATGTGACGCAGTGTCCAAAAAGGAGTTCTTTTTGTAGAAATGAATGTTATTACACGTTCCCCTGCTTCCCCTATCATCTACTATTGAAGCTCAGATGGAGCTGCCAGCAGTAGATGCAGCTCTGCAGGTCTGGGGCTGCTGGGGTGTCTGGGCTCTCTCACTGAGGCTGGGACAGCAGGAGATGAGCTCCTTCCTTGCAGGAGCCTCATGGTGGTGGAAGGTCACCAAGTGAAGAGCTGCAGAGGGAGGTCAGCAGGCTACTCAGGTTCCAAGACTACAAGAAAGAGATCCATGGGATGATGGAAGCAAATTTGTAGATGATACAAAACTGCGAGTAGCTGATCCATCAGTAATACATCTTGTGGAGATACTGGCAAGTAGGAATCTCATGAAGCTCAACAAAGGGAAGTGGAAAGTCCTGCACCTGGGGAGGAATAACCCCATGCACCAGTACATACTGGAGGCGAACAGACTGGAAAGCAGCTTGGCAGAAAAGGCCCTGGGGAGACCTTACCAATGTGTATAAATAACTGATGTGAGGGACTAAAGATGGAGCCAGCAGTGCTCAGAGACAAGAGGCAATGACACAACTGAAATACATCAAACTCCATCTGAACATAAGAAAAGTTGCTTTTTTCTTAACCCTGAATGTTAAACTGGTTGTTGAACATTGGAACAGGTTGCCTGGGGAACTTATGGTATCTCCATTCTTGGAGATCCTCAAAAGTCACATGGACAAGATCTAGACCACTGTGCTTTGAGCAAGGGGGCTGGATTCAATAATGTCAGTTCTCTTCCAACCTCAATCAATTTGCGACTCTGCAGTTAATGAAAATTGTGTTACATGATTTGCCTTTGTTGAAGATACTGTGTAACAAAAATAATTTTCTGTACACAACAAACACAGTTAAAGCATCACCAAGGCATAGAAAGAGCATAGCTGTATATTTGGTAGGGAAGCCATAACTTCACATACAGTCTTGACCATACTGGAACCAAAACCTTTGTCGCTTTGTTTTGTCTTTAGGTTCAGCAGAATTGAACTCTGCCTGGAGTGTGCTTGTGCCAAAGAGGTTCCTAACTGGCAGCAGTGTTGGTTAAGCCAACAAAAGAAATCTTCACATTTACTGATAAGTACTTACACCATAGGGTCTGCACAATCTCTGGATATGAAGTCTGAAACTGTAGTTTCAGACTAGAGTTTATATCCCAAACTCTACATTTGCGATCTGAAAAGTGGCACAAAAGCATTTTTTCTACATTTCTTTTTGCAGTCATATAACTAAGTTTTATCCAACTGCCCAAAGCAGTCAAGCTTAAATGAAAAGGAAAAAAAGAACAAGTAGGTTTGCCCAGTGAAAGCTTTTTTTACCCTTTTCTGCTGGTGTTGATTCCACTCTAAACCACCACTTTGGGGAATTTAACCTACGAAAGTTTTGGCAAACCTTTTGGTATATGCGGTCAAGCCTCAGGTTCATAGGGAAAGCCCAGCACTGCTCTACAAATAAATGTACAGATCCCAAATTCTAGCCACTGGTCCCACCAGGCATATTTTATTAAGTACCTTTTATAAGTGACACGGAAGCCTGCTTGATCTTATGCCAATAAATTGAAAACCAACATGCCAGTGTTTGGGAAGAGACCAAGATACACTTGCTGTTTGTACTTGCCAATCATGTCCACTCCGGGGCAGTACTTTTGAAAGTAATCCAATCTCCAGCTATCACTGGAGAAAGCCACAGTAAGCTGGTCAGGAGGAGTCACTCAATGCAACGCCTACTGCCCTACATTTGTTGGAACACCCATAGAAAACCACAGACTGCAATCTGCCCTCCGTTCCTCATAAAATCATAGAATTATTTAGGCTGGAAAAAACATCTAAGATCATCAAGTCCAGCCATTAACCCAGCACTGCCAAATTCAGCACACAAGATGCATTTACATATAAATAACAGCAAATTCATATGTAAATGCATCTCGTGTGCAGACTGGATCAGACTGGATCTCCAGGTATGAACTGACTTTCTTTTTACTGAGACAAACTCTCATTATCATCATGAGGCAATGACCAAATGAAAAAGCTTCACTATATATCTGACACATATAACACCCTGACTGTTGAATGTGTCTGAAGTCCTTTATCAAGTAGGTATTTTATATTTCTCTAATTTTTAATATCCTGTGCTAATAAAAAATGAGATATTCGAGTCACAGTTTTGTTATTTCTATACATTTACTTGGTAAACGGACTTCCTTCTTCCAGAGCCATCTGTCTAACTTTAGACTGTGTCCTACTATTACAGTGGGAGACGGGCTGTATTTAACATTACCACTGATTAACCTGTCTGTAACATCTAACTCTGTAGAATATGTGCCACAGAAAATTTAATGAAATGAAGCACAGTGGCACCACAGGGCAGGCTAAAAAATGACAAAAACTTTCAGCACAAAGACAGAGGAAAATGACCTTTTGTATTTGCCAAATGCATCATGAGTGAAGCTTGCAGACTCATACAAAAGAGTACTCAATAATTGAAACAAAAAATTATTTAATGGCTGTAAATGATCATCCTTGAGTTATCAATACTAAAACATGATAATTCTTAAATTAAATTTAACCGTCTTGCTTATTTTAGTTACTTTAATATGTATTGTTCAGAAGACTTTAGCATAATAGATTTTTTCTATTTCTAATTTTCCAAAGTTTTAAACTGCAGAAGAGGTTCTCCTACAGGAGACAATCATATTTCCAGGCCATATATAATGGTTCATCATTAACTACTAGTGCAATGATACCAAAATGGACATCATGCACATATATTTTCCAAGACACTTTTTTGTCATGTTCTTTATTAAGTATTTGCCAGTAAAACTGATTGATAGGTAGTCTTATTGTACCAGGAGGATGTGTCATGCAACTCTTTGACCTTGTCTTCACACTAACAGTCAAGTGTCTTTGAAATCTGTTTACTTCAGAACTTACAAGAGCATTAAAGACAGGATGTCAGCATGTCTCAGGTTTGAAAAGATCTAATAATAGTAAATGAGTTTGGACAGTAGGGTCATCTGTAAGGTACTTTTAGAAAGAGAGACAAATTTCATTCTTCTACCTCATAATTAAAGACAAGTAAAACTATTTTTAAATCGTGTTTTATTCTTTGAACTTTATTTATATTTTTTAACTGGGGAACATTCTTTATTTTTTGAGGTCAAGACAGACCACATTACATGAGCTCAAGAAAAGAGCTTTACCATCAAATAAACCTGAGTCGACAGAAGCAAAACTCTTTCCAGAAGCAGTTACAGAACATTAAAAGCTCACTCTTACCTTTTACTGAGCAAGCTCTGGGCAAGTTTGAGAAGCACACTCCATGACTCAAAGCTGGCTTACTCTTTCATCATTTTGTACAACGTATAGAACTGGATTATTTGTCCCTCTGTCATTAGCATGAAGCTTGCATTCCTGCACTTCAGAGTCACAAAAATGAGACAAGTAGATTTAAGGAGGGTGATGAAGGAAGGAAATATTTTCCAGTGGTAATACTTTCCTTTCTTTCTTCCTTAGCATTATTACATTGAAAAATTACATATGGCAATAATTTTCTTTTGTGTTTGCTAAAGACCCTTTGCATTGCTGCCTGTTTCAGAAGGGAAAGTGATCTTTTGTTCCAACTCTTTCCAATATAATTGCACTCTCCTTATTTACCTGGTCACAAATCCATCTATTCTACAGCATGAGATTAGTAAGAATAATATGAAATATGATAATCAGATGACCCATCAAATCCCATAGAAATTCTCCTCCAATATCAGTACTGTGTCTTCAGGAACTGACTAATCCAGCATAACAAGGAACAGTCACGTCACATCTGTATTTGCATTGGCCACATATGGACTATTCAGCAGCTATGTGTGGGCAGCATTTTGATTAGCACTTAAAGTTTATAATTATTTTTTTTTTGTTATAGATTTTTGATCTGTCTTACTTAGATTCTCCTAACATTCTGCATATTTTACATAGATAAATAAATGTGTATTCAACACAACTGAGCTTCCAATTTCCTCAAATATTACAAAAGGTCAGAGAAACTTCTGAGTTTGTCCAAATAAAGCAGTAAAAGAGAACAAAGTTGATACCTGTTGCCTCTAAGACCCTGAAGGATGTAAAAGTGAAGGATATTACCATATGATCAAAGGAAGCTGTAAATAATTTCAAAAAGAAATAAAATAAGAAGCAGCTTTGAGTCACTTATTCCATTAAGAATGCAAATTATAAGTAAGGGATATTAGCTGTTGGATTGATAAGGAATTTCAAGTGATTCCAAATCATTAACTTATTCACATTGACATTCAAAATGTAATTACTTTCAAACTGCACAGTAGAGTTGGATTAATGGAACAAATACTTTAAGAGTGATCCATGAATCACGTATACTTATTATTATGAGGGTTTGATTACTTCTTATTTCTGTGGCTTTACCAAATAAAAACAACAATAATAACCGGTAACACCACATTCAGATTCTCACATCTTTACACACATACTGTCAAGTATAAGAGGAAGAAAAAGAAGAACATGTATGTTCTATTTTGAATGGAATCTCTTAAAGAAAATACAGATTGGTTACTTTAGGTAGGTTTTTCAGGCTTTAGTTTTATGCTTTGTCGTTGTCTCTTCCAAACTTCAGGTACAGATTTGTGGAAAAAACACATTGCATTTGTTAGTAAATGTGTCAATGGCACAGAAGAATGTGGGAGGGAATTAGTTCTGCTGTTTCTGAATCCCTCGAGCATCAGATATGCAAAAGTAGAGGTATTAAAAAACAGGAAGACAGCAGCATCTTCCATGCCTTGAAGCTGTAGGGAATAAGCAATACTGTGAGGCATAGGATAACTAGAGATACATGTGATTTCATCACTCTAAGACCTAAGGTTCTGAGGAGGGAAACATGAGCTGTTATCCTCTGCTGTCTACTCTGTTCCTACTTGTTGCTCCTCTCAAGCCTCTCCCCCACCACTTAAAAGTCTATGAGGAAGAAAGCAAAATTTGCCTTTGGAGATGGCTGACCTTTAGTAACTGCATTTCAAATTATTATCGTAGCACTAATTGCACATACAATCTTTCTTTTATACCTATCTCTTCTTTGCCTTCACCATGAGAACAGCATTGGGTTTTGCTACTTTTTCTTCCTATTTCATTCTTACCTTTTGGCAGTGATTACACAAGACTCAGTGTGTAGCAGGAGCAAGGGGAGAGAAATACATTAGTCCTTATTTTGAAAACTGGACATGCTAGGCACAGATTTCATCTAAATTGCAGGTACAGCATCACTAACAGTACTGAGAGCAATGTCAGGCATCCTTGGCATGCAGTCGAAAAGGCCTATTTGCATTTGCTTTGGAATTTTCCTACTGTGTTCTCTTTTAGCATATCAGTGCTTGGTGTCAATTTACTGTCCCATCTTAACGAAGAAAAAACAAATGTCTTAAACATCAGGTATGCTGTCTGCAGCCAAGTGGTTCCAAAAATTGTGGTAAGCAGCTCTCTGTCAGAATATTTTGAATATTACTATACTTCATGCTTCCAATTGAAAACAACACACCTGCAATGATGTTCCACAGCTCAGCTGTGAAGTGTTGGCCCATGGACTAGCAGACCTCACTTGCCACCCTTACAATCCCAGTTTCCATTATAACAGAGAAAAGGTGAAACTCTGAGAATGGTCAGACTAATTGCATTTCCTGAAAATGGTAAATATTCTGCAAAGGTGTATACAGGAAAGGAAGAGATGCTGAAGCAGAGAATAGTCCATCTTTTACTACCCCAATAAGTACCTTAGTAAATCACTCAGAATCAAGCTCTGTGCTTTCTATGTATATAACACTAAATTCATCTCAATACAGCAGTAGATCACAGAACATTGTATTACACTATTCACAAAAATTACTCTACTCTTTGCAAATTATCAGCAATAGCTGTTTAGAATATTTGTAAAGTTATTCTTGAAGTGTATCTTGTTAGGTATAAAATAACGTGTTTTCTTATGCCCTGTCAGAGCTCAGGTAAATTTAGTTTTGCCTGATCGACTTGTGACTTGTAGAATCAGACAAGAGTCCTTAGCATTTGTGATTATAAATTCAAACTGCCATCCTCAAGAATTCTGTAATGCATAGTTAAAATGTATTGATTTGGCAAATCCTGCCATTTGCTGAAGTCTATTTGTAGAAAATGAACACAAGACATGTCTAGACAGGATTGAAATAAATTAATTTTCAAATATGAGCTAATATTCACAGAAAACAATATTCTGATGCTTGACTCAAGCAGAACAAGATATTCAATTATGCATGTGGGTTCTTTGATGTCCTATGTCCCAGCTTAAGTCTTGGCTCCCCAGCCTGCTGCCATATGCTTCCTGTCTGAAACCAAACTCAACTGCAATCTCAAACACACTCAAATACGGCAAAGATTTCTGAGGGCAAATTAACAGCCTAAATCACTCCTCTGGGCTGCAGCCTCACTAACTCCACAATGGTATTATTTGCCTTGTCAATTAATCCAGTGTGAGAGAAATGCTACCGTAGTGTCCATCAAATCACACCATCCGCAGAACAAAGCAATGCCAGCTCCCAACCTCAGAAGAAACACCTGCAGACAGAAGCAGACAGTACCAGTGCTGGGTCCAGTCTGCTCCTAGAGAACACCTGGTTTAGAAAAACAGTGATACGAAAAATGGAATGGATCTACATGCCATAAGGTACATAGTAACAACTATTAGCAGAGCTGATTGTGTTTAAATGCCACACTGTGAATCCCAAGAAGGTCTAGGAGCTTGGCAGAATTTGCAGGAGATGACATCTACTGCCCAGAAGTCACAGAGGTTTCCCACAGGAGCCAGAGATACTGGCCACTTTGTGCTCCAGAGAAAAGCCACTTGCTCATCCAGAGACAAGGAAATATTCCAGCATTATCCTTCCGTCTCTCTGCCAGCTACCACTATCCCTGCTGATGACGAATACTTTCTAACTTAACAAGTCATTATCTAAAAAGCGTTTCAAAATGTAAAGGTCATTTTCCTGTTGTCACCAACTATAGAGAAGCATTTATAAATACACCATTTCATCCTGAAATCTGCTTATCCAAGTGGTTAAGAATCATTTCAATTGAGAACATGCTCCCATCCAAAGCAAAAGTTATTTCCATAATCAAAATTCACTGTTTCTCCTCCCCAAGAGCTTGAGTCCATCTCAACAGAAGTGTGCAGGGAGAGCAGTTCAAGAGGTTTTTTAGTTCCCCTCATGAACTGCTTGCAACAGAGCTTTCTACCCTTTAACGAGGTCTCTCAATTAGCCTTTGTGTACTGTATATGCATTCAATAATGCATAATCTTTTGCCTAAGTACTCCCCAACGCACTGCTTCTCTCCCTGGAACTAGTAGTGACTGAGCAGAAGCATGAAGAGGTAATTTGACTGAAGAGAACTGTAAAACACAAGTGATGTTTGCTGCACTTATCAGAGATGCAAAACAGTCACTGTACCTGTCCCAACAAACCTAATCACAGAGCGAGTCCTTCAGCTGGTCTGCACTTGTGTTTTTGTGGAAATGTTTTGCCACTTGAAAACATCCCACACTCAATTTTAACCTTAGAATTATTTGGTCTAATGTATTTTGGAAGACTCCAGCCTTCATAAAAATTTGATTTCACTGTGGAAAATTACAAGTGACATCAATCAGTATAACAAGGGTTTTTTAGCTCCTCTTCTTCGCATACATTTGGAGAGTGTTCATGTCTATCTGAAAATGTTTTCAAGTGGAAATGGCTGTACCACATAACAGTCATACATAAAGCAGCATGGTCCTGCAAGTATTGCCATGCATGATGCTCACATCCTCCAGTAACTGTTGATACCATAGCCACCAATAGCTTTTCTTTTTTTAAATGGATCTTAAGGTCAACAATAAAGGGATCTGATTTCAGTGTTTTACCTTTATAACAGAGAGGACATCTGTGTACAATACCAAAATCACTTACAACTTGGCCTGTGGCAGGGGGTTTGGAACTAGATGATCTCTACGGTCTCTTTCAGCCCAAGAACCATTCTATGATTCTACGAATATTGTGCGGGGACCCAGGAGAGCTGGCAGAGCTGTTTTCTACATTTGACAGCATAAAACCACGAGGTAATGCTGCTACTCTGAACAAATGAGCCTGGTAGAAATTGTTCGTTCTTCCAGATCTAAAAGATGCAGGATATTTCAGGTAACAAAGAGAACTGAGAGTGCATTAGGGCAGAAATGTGAACATAATGCAAAGCATGAAAAATCTAAAAGAACCTTCTTGATTTCAGCATAAATCACAATTAGCAGTGAAGTTGCCAATTTCCTGTCACAGTGCCTAAAAATATTTATTTTTTGTATACAGCTGCTGTAAAAATAACTTTCTTAGCAAAAGCGTTTCAGTTTTCAATCCTTCCATTACTGAACTGTGGATCTAAACACGTTTCCAGGACACATGAAATCTGCAATGACAGAAGCACCTCACAGAATCAAAAACGTGTTTTCTCTATGAAAAATGAAACGTCCTGGGGGCAGGCAGAGCAGCTGCCAGCTGTTGGCTTCCTGGTGAACCACTCACCTCCAGAGAGGGTTCACTCAGGTGTCCCACCCACCTCAAACCCCCCCAGGGTGCCCTGCCTGCTCTGCACGTCCATCCCCGCCCTGGCAAAGGCACTTACAGGGATACAAGGAACTGAAGCTTTGCCTCTCTTGAATTCCCATCAGATCCTGCTGTAGGTTATAAAAATGTCACACTCCTTTTCAGTGTGAGTTTATCCTGTTTACACAGCAGTACCTTGCCACAACATCTGTAGCAATGAGACAAATTTTGCTTTATTGTACAAACTGCTAGAGAAGTAGCAACAAACTCTAATGACATGTAGGCCAATGTGCTGGTGCACAGAGTCAGTTAAGACTCTTAATGTGCTTTCCAAATGACCACTTTCAGGAAGTCACAATAGTAATCAGAATAACTCTGATGCATAAGAAAAAAGCCAAAATACTAACAACATATTTTACTTACCATCAAAGTGTAAGAGCAGATAGAAGTTGTTTATTTTAAGCATGGTCATAAAAGAAGCTTTTCAGTAGGAAGACACAATTTACCACAAAAGGATAAGAACATCTGATTTTAACCCATCACAGATATATTAAATAATTATCAATCAACATACCAGTATTGATCTGCCTAATTTAAGCAACTTTTTTATCAAGTAAATTTAAGCAACATTACCTGCAGATGAGAATTTTTTCAGGCTTTAACTACACAAAGCAGCAAGTACTCCTAAAGCTCAAATATGTTTTCTGATAATATCAACTTCCCATTAGAATCATAAACAAAAAACCAAACAAAACCAAACAGAAATCCAGAAATCTGCAAGTTTCTTCAAAAGAAATTAACTTCATTTCCATCACTGCCAAGGCAGGTGGATTATACCTCTGTTATCCCTAGCAGATGATTGTTTATAATTAACATCCAGTAATGAAGATTTTACAGCTTTCTCAGGCAAATAATCCAAAAGGCATATCACTACAAAGATTTCCCCAATTTCTAACTTGAGTTTTCTTTGCTGACATGCATGCCTGCGACTCATCATCTAAGCATTTGGAGACCGTATCCTCTTTGCTGGTATTTTTTTATATATTTGGTGACTGTTAACACATTGCCCACTGACTTCTATTCTCTAAAATAAAAACCCCGCATTCTTCTGGTCTTTGTCACAGGTCACGTGTCAGACCCTCCTTCATCCCTGACTCTCTTTAGACTCATTCCCATCTCATGCCCTACAAAGCTCAGTAGAACTAATCTGTACCTTTTGCATGTAAACTCAGATATACATATATTCCAGTGTGAAGTTTGGCTTTTCTGCATCGCAAAGACAAGGCCAAAGTTCAGTTGGTGGTTCATTTTAAAACTCAAGTTTTATTTCCGTAAAATTTCTACTTAATTGGTAGCTGTGAAGCTGTCTATTCCTGCTGAAGTGCAATAGTTTGTACTTGGACCTACTAATTAATCTCCTCTGTTTTTCTGAACATTTCCTCCATTTGCCAAGATCATTTTGAATTCCAGTTTTGTCTTCCAACAATGCTTAGAAACCTCTCAGACTCCAAGACATATATGAATTTAATATATGCACTGTCTAGTCCATCAGCCAGATCACTAATAAAAATTGATTGACCCTGAACACACAGTTCTCTAGAGAATCTCATTCATTTCACTTTTCTGTTTTCCCAGTGAAGCAGTCCTGGCTCTGCTTCATTTGATTATCAACCCCTCGATGTTGGTTTGTTTTTTCAGGAAACCATCAAAATCTTTGGACAAAAATAAAGAACTGGGTACTCTAAAATTACTTCATGGAAAATGACCTACTAAAGCAATAAAATGTACATGCCTTTTACTGAACTCGTACTGATAATCCCATCATCCTACATGCCAGATTTCCATTGCCTTCTGTGTTCAGCATTGGAATATCAACAATTCACATCATATTTCTGGCATTGTGCTTACAAGAGAGATGTGGCATACAGCAGAAAAGGAGATGATTTACTGTAGGCCTTTGCATGATACCCACAGAAAGAAAAATTAAAAACTACAGCAACTGTGGGGAAAATATGTTTTCTAGACCCTAACTCAAGGAGGCCTCGTGACTAGAACTATTTTTGGTGGAGAAATCTGATAGTGGATTTTAGAGCTGTCACTTGTAACAAGTATAATCCTCTGTAATGCAAGCTCAGGAGATTTCAGATCTGGTGCTGCAGAGGAATCCAGCTCCATATGCATGACAGCCTTGTGCCCCTGGCCAAAAGAACTGGTCATTCAGAAGCCAGTTTTGAATATGACCAGGATGCATTAGAGAATCTATATGTGCTAAATTTCCACTGCTCACTTTTCTTGTGCTGACTTTATTCAAAAGAATTACTCACAATAATTTGTTTATATCAATGACTGTAGGATGAGTAAAAGAAGAAATAGCAAGACATTTGGGAAAAAAAAATAGAGAGCAGATGTAGTTTATACTAAAACTAAACAGAACAACCTAATAAGAAGAAAGATCTGAAGAGCTGAACCCATATGGCTTGGGAAACAATGAGTTGCAGGGATTTTGACAGAGTAAATATAACAATGCCAGGCAGTATATCATGCCAACTGTTTAACAAAAGCAAACAGCCGACAGTATTGACGTATTTAGGTTTCAATAAGTTCAAAATACCAAAGCTTCTCTATATTTAAAGCAGAGGTGGTTTATTCAGTATTGAAAAGGCATCTTCTCTCACTTTATCTTTACTGGGAGAGAATTTCCCAGGTTTCCACAGTGCCAACAGTATGTGCTCAAACTAGAAAGTTTAATCAATTCTAAATACTTCTTCAGCTTACAACTTCTGTACACAACTAAAGGGAAAGGAAGTACTTTCTCATATGACATGATGGAAATTTAAAAGTGATTTCTAAGAAGGTGTTTCATGATGTAAGCAAGAGGAAAAGGCAACATTCTTATTTTTCCTTCCTGTCTAATTCTTTAAGGGGGTTTCTGTGATGATGCAAACCTAAAACGTGTCTGAACCACACTATTGCATTATACTTGATAGAGCATATCCAAAAATCCAAAGTAACAGAAAGTATTAATAGGAAGTAGATTTAATATGTGAGAGAAGGAAATACTTCTGTAGTGCATTTCATGCTAATCTTCTCATATGACAGAACAAGGCACAGTGCAACACCTTTTGGCACAGTTTGAAGTTCTTGATCACCCCTATAATTAAGCTTTTCCACTTCCCCTACACACCGGAGGATGTATTCTGCTTGATCTATAAAGGGCGAGACAAGACTTAGATACACACCTTTAATCTGGCTCCCTAAGGAAACAAGACTTAGCCAATCATTTGTTTTCCCTTCCAGTTCCTCTCCCCATACAAAATGGCTTTTGGACTTTGATCTCAGAGGAAGAGAGACTTCAAAAATCATGAACTTCTACAAGTTTTATGAATAGCAATAGTTGGGTAAAGAATACAGATCCAATGGGCATCTCTACCAAGGGAAAACCAAATGGCAGAGCCCATCAGGGTGTCTGGCAGGCAGCTTATCATCAGCCACAACCTGTACTGCCTCTTGTCCTTCCCAGAAGAACATGGAGATGACATGGGGTATTGCAGCAGTCGAAGAGAAAGGTAAGGGGAATGTAGCAAGGAAGTTCATTATTATAGTGCATAGAAAAAAACCCCATAAACAAAGTGTTCTGTGATTCTAACACCAGAGTTATTTCCATATGAATGTGGTGTAAATGACTACAAAGTGCAGAGGTTTACTACAATAAGAAGTAGAATGTAAGTAGAAAGTAAGATATGGGGAGACACTTCCATGGACTGTATGTGCAGTGAGTGGTGTTACCTGATGTCCCACTGGTACACAGCAGTCTATAATCACAAACAGAAGCTGAGCGTTCTCTACTTATTTGTTTATGATTTCCTTCTTAATAAGTATTTGAAAAAATAGCTATAGCAAAATCCAGAAATAATCAGTTCACCTGTGGTAAGTCATTGCTTTCAAACACTAGTTATTTCACCTTATAATAAAAACACCCACTTAAAACAAAACATTCCAGCACTTTGTTACTGATTAAGTACCACTTGCAATCTCACGCGGGAAAGGAAAAACAACAAGAAACAAAAAAAAATCATAAAAATTTCTAAAAGGTGATTTTTTTTTAAATCCAGTTCAGGGTACCACAGTATGATGGGTCTTCTGTACATGCTACTTAACATAGTACATTGCATCTACTAAGCTCCCTTAGGTTAATTAAATGTTACATCACGTATCCATCTAAGTGATTCTTCTTGATCAAATCTCAGAGCAAGGTGGTCTACATTTTTGTTATTAATTTGGAAACTGGGTAAACCCATAGATGCATAAATTAATGAGATTGTATAATTTCCTTTAATATTTCATAATCTTTCTCACCTTATAATGATGTCCTCACAGCCAGGTAGGAATCTATTTTCTTATTAGAAAATGTTGGTTTGAGACTCCATAAATTGCCATGGTTTGTATTAAGATGAAACTAAGGATGAAATAAGGCTTGTCAAGGTTTCTCTCAAACAAACAAACAAAAAAGCCCTCAACACCCAACTCCCAAAACAAAACACACAACACAACAAAATCAACAACCAACATAAAAACAATGCCAAAACAACAAAAACAAGAAAATGAGCAATATCCCAGGACTAAAAATAAAAAAAAGGAAAAAAGCCTTATGTGAAGATACCCATTAGTCCTGTGGAAACCTCTGGTTCACCTTCTTGATCCTACACTGCCTACAGGACCACTTTGCTTTTTCTGGGATAGACGTTTGCTTGTCTGTATGTGGCTCCCTCTCCCTTCAGTGTAGAATTTCCAGTCACAAACTAGAAATGATTTTAAAAGGATTCTTGGTGAAACCAGTACAGTGCTGTAAAAAGCTTTATTTCCGCAAATGTAAATGTACGTTCTAATAAAAAGACCATCAGCCACTTTCAGAGTGATCCTCATTTTATGTTCTCACTGAAAGCTGGTGAAAGCACAGAACCAAGAAGAGAGAACACACACTTTATCCCAGAGTGACTGCTGGCATAGTGCGAGTCAAGTCAAATGGGAAAGACATCTCTGTGTAAGCGTGTAACTCAATATTTTGTTTTAAACCTATTCACAGCTACTGACGGATAATAAGGAAACAAATACTGTTTTAGTTCAATTTCTAAAATATTTAAGTTTTAATATAGTGCTTTTTAAGTTGTTTATTTATTGTTAGCTCCCAAACCTGTAAAATCTTTATTTATGAGCTTTTTTTTATTTTAATCACCCTAGCCATCTGCAGCACATCTGTTACTTGCTAGTATACAGTAATTAACTAAAATGTGGAGTGGGTACTACTCTGAATCAACAGATATCAAAGCACCTGCTTTGATAAGAGACCAACACCTCTTTATCAGCTATAATAGTTGCTCAGGTTAGAGTTAGATTTTCCATCCATCCCCTGAACATATGTGATACATCTCTATGCCGTAATTGAAAACAAAGCCTTGATTTTTGAATGTTCTCCATTTCAGTTACAAAATGGTCTCTCTTTAGAAGAGATCTGAAGTTAAAAGACAGATACTCTGATATTAGTATTTATTTTGTTTCAAACACACACAAAAAAAGTGAATGTTTCACATTCACTCAGAAATCTTGTGTCACTGAAGTTTGACTGCTGAGTGAGGAGAAAGGGATACATCTTTGTGGTCTCTGCTGGAAAGAGAACATTTAATGAATCCACTATAAAAGTTCTCAGAATCTTAATCAATCCATTAGGTTTTGAAACACCCCTCAGGATCATACTGAATCCGCATAACTACCCTTGGAAATGGCTAGGCATCCTTGAACTGGTCACACGACTGCAGTCATTAGACTTCCTGGCCAACTTGATCTGTCTTTAATTGCATCCTTAATACAAGTCACTTTTGACAATCCTGTTACATTTTAAACAAGACATAACTGAATCCATCATGAATCCCTGGATAATTGCATTTTGTTACCTTAGAGGTCTGTGGCTCCTATAATTAATTGCATTCCTTTTAAAGTCAGCCCAGAAGAGAATGGCTTTTTGCCAAGAAAGTTTTTATAATGTTCAAAGACTCATTCTGAGGAACAGCAGGTGCTCTTTGTTTTTATTTCTCAGCGTGCTCATGCCAGAGAAGCAGGGCATTCAATTGCCATGTGTCCACAACCTAATGCTCTCTCCATCTCCATAAAAGAGAGAGATTATTGTACCATTCAGAGCTATACCCCAATAAACACAGTAAGGATCGGACTATTAGGTAGGCTGTTTCGGGAAGTTGTTCTCT
The DNA here is from genome assembly GCA_035583185.1 of Anabacerthia variegaticeps. Taxonomy (NCBI): domain Eukaryota; kingdom Metazoa; phylum Chordata; class Aves; order Passeriformes; family Furnariidae; genus Anabacerthia; species Anabacerthia variegaticeps. The sequence continues at coordinate 62,288,059 of JAWWEW010000131.1, read as the reverse complement.
TGGGGAACCACGGTTCATAGGTGCCTGTGAAAAAACTCTGCTACAGTATTTGTGCATCAAACCTTTCATCACATGTGTTACATCCTTAGTGAGGGTGCTCAGCCTGTTAGTTCTCAGAACACAAAGCATTTCAATCCGCCTTCCCTGGGCAGCAGGGAGCTCATTAGTACCACCAGCTCACCATCTGTCTCTGAAGGAAGAAGAGACGGAATTAATATAGGATGGAGGTGCGGGGAAAAAAGGCAAACAAAAAAATGGTTGGGAAGCAGCAGGATGTCATCCAGAAAGGCATAGAATATTTCCTTTGAAATAGTTTCTCCTTGTCTGCACAAAACACAGAGAACGGTCCAGGCTTGGAGATGAAGTGCTCACAAAAGCATTTGTAAAAACCAAATTTTGGAAATTTTAAATACACTGTCTTCCAAAATTCTTCAGAAGATCTTCATTGAATACAGCTGTCCACAGGTGAGTCCTGTGAAACCTTCCTTACCCTGTACAGTCTGAACCCCAGGAGCAGACAGCAGCTGAAATGATGCCTTTCTGGCTTCGAAGGTGCAACAAGAGAAAAGGTAATGAAAGAGCAGCTCCTGGTCCAGACTGAGCAGCTGTCCTGCAGCACAGATGGGTGGGTGACAGGGGAACAGCCGCTGACTGCTGGAAAGGGGCTGCACACTCGGAATAAAAGCTGTAATCACCCAACTGCAGAACAGTTTCCTTCACAAGCCTTTACACGTCATTGGGAAAGCAAGAAGAGGCCACATGAGAAACTCAGGGTGGGACAAAGTCATGCATAGTCACAGCCAAACCAGAATTGAAATCCCAAATTACAAAGTCCAGGGCAGCCTGGAAGTTAATCGCTAAGTGAATCCTCTACCTTCTGGTCCATCATGAATTTCAATATAAATATTCCAAAAGAGAATATATCTTACTGAAAAACCAGGAGTGGCTGCACAAAGCATTTAGGGCTTTTTTAAAACAGTGACGTAAGTATCTGCCTTTCAGCTGGCCCCACAGACCTTTGGATGAAAGCAGCACCTTCACAGGTGGACAAAGATGAACAGCTCAGATATTAAATGTCTAAAATCTGAGACTCCTTCACTTCTGCTTTCTTTGGCTGTTAAATTCTTCATCAGGGAAAAGGCCCTACAAGCCATAAAGACATTGTGGGGAAAAAAACCCCAATGGAACCCTTAAGTCAGACAGTGGCATTTGCACTCATGTACCTAAGCAAATGGCTTCTTTTTCAGAATGGCTGAGCTGTTGCTGACAGGTATTGTCAGGCAGCATTACTTTTTGGAAAACCAAATCACTGACCTACAAGGTACTACAACTGGATCTAAGGTTTTTAAATTTATTTATTTCAAAGTTCTGTTCTGCTAAAAGGGGAAAAAGATGTGTCTAGCTATGCATGCCAAAAAATGTTAATGGTGTGACCTCAGTTTTCTGCTGATCATGAACTATGTGGGACTTGTCCAAAAAACATAATAGAGTGGGAAAATTAGTAACTGAGTTTTTGAAAAAACAAAGTGAGTATGTCATCAGCACACAGAGTAAATGCACTTTTGTGCTGCTTTCTGGGTCACAGACACTCTCACAGCCCACAGTATCCTTCTCCTGACTGTCTCATACCGTTCTGTGAGTCTGACCTACGTTGACAGCACGTCTTTGTCATATTTGCAACTTCAAAGAGATGAATGTAGTCACAAAAGCTGCACACTATAGTAGCACATTGGTGAAACCAAATCTTACATCTGAAAAAACACGTTAATGAGTCAAATTCAGCTCTGTTTTACAAAGCTGTATAGCTGGACTAGCTCCCTAAATTTCATTGGAACTGCCCCAGAAATGCAACCACAGAACCCTTTTTATCATCGGTGTAACGAAGAGGTGAGTCTAGTTCACAGTACAAGTGCTCTCACATTTCTTTGAGAAAAGGTCATCCAGGTTAGTTATGGAAAAAGATATTTTCATTTCTGAAGTTCTGCTGGTGAGCAGATTATTTGGTTGCATTACATTATTTTCTGGTTCTCATGGAAAAATGTGTAACAATGGAATAGGGGTAAGGCAACTATTGGATGCAAATCCCCTGCCATAGAAGAAAACACAGATATAGTAATCCCAAAACAGTAAGACAAGACACAACTGCAAATACTGGCTTTGTATCAAGAATGGAGTGGATACAGCACCAGAAGGCATATGTTACCAGGGTGAGGTATATAAAACTGGAAATCATGAAAATCATAAATATTTGTAAATAGTGAAACACAGGGCAGGTCAGCACAGGAAATAACTTTGCTTGTTACAAACAGGTATTTGCTGCTTTTGAAGACAGTAACATGAGGTTTATTCATGTCACCACTGTACACTCGACATTCAGTGTCGATGTCCATTCATTAAAAAAAAGTAAATGAATGAATACTGGCTTTCGTGATATATTTCACAAGCCTCTCAAAATCGGAAATCAATAATTTTAGTGTTACCCAACTAAATCACCACACTGCCTGCCTCTAACACAGAACAGTTAAGATTTTCTAAATACAATAGTTGGCCACGACAGACAATAATCATCTAAATCTCTTGTATCTGTTGGCACACTAAGAGCAGCTCTGTAGTATTTTATGACAACTGATGCCCCGAGGATTAGTATTTGGATCCTGCTCAAGAAGTAGTCTGTTAGGTAACAAATGAAACATGGAAAACTATGTCTGAAAATTAACCTTCCCTTCTGGTTAATTCTGAGGGATGGCAATTTTAAAGAACGTCATTGCATTTTTTGAGTAGGGAGTTTGATTAGATAGATGACCTCCAGAGATCCTTTTGAGGACCTAGAAAACATCCATCCTCTTGAAACAGAAGAAGAGCATATGCCACCCCACAATGAATGTCCCAGAGTAATCACTGCTGTTGCAGAATTCTATCTGCTGAGTAGCATAGTAGCCCCAAAGCTGGGAAATACACACACACACACATAGACCATTTACATGTTTCTATCTTATCTGGCATGATTTTTCAAAAGAAGGCGGTCTCCACCTTACTGGTATTTTGTCAAAGTAAAATCCCTTCTTTTTCTTTGCTGAGCTCTTGTCTTGAAGAATTTGTCAAAGCTTTTTATTTATTTATAATCACGGTAGGCCTCCTAAAGGTTTGGAATCTTGTTTGTTCTAACAAATTGCAATCATAATTAATAAATGTGCTAAACCTGTTGTCAACCTCACTGATGAGGAAAATTTGACTGGGTCCTAGCAGGGAAGGATTTTTCCCTGCTGTGCCCTTTTTAAAAGATCTACTTCTGGTTCAGGATTGAGGTATTTAAATGAGAAAAATTATGTCAAAACATTTTAATGCCCCAAAGAAGATGAAAAATTATAAGATTTTAATTGTAAACTCAAATGTAATGCAAAACTTAGGTCATGATTAGAATTGAATTAAGCCCTTGGAGATCACTAAAATGGCAATTTGGAAACAAGGTGATTGTCCTGTTTTAGCTGTTGTTTCTCCTTCTGCTTGATCTGGCCTGCTGATAGCCCACCATATCCTTGTTAGCATGTCTTTCTCATGGACATATCCAACTGCTTTTCCCAGAACTACCTAATGCCCATCTGTGAGTTTCCTGGAGAAGAGAGAGGATTATCTCCATTTGGTTACCCAGTGGCCAGAACTTTGTTCATGTGGCAAAAGCACAGCCCTGACTGACATTGCAAAGGCACTAACTAACAAAGCAATGGTTGTTTGTAACCTGTGCTTGACTTGCCTGTTTTACAACATAAGTCTATATTCCATACAGCACCCTCTATATCATCTCATTTTATATAATGCACCAATTGCAATACAAATGAACCTTATTTAAAACCAATGCTTTAATCACAGTGAAAACTGGCAGATTCCATCAAAATTAACCCACCAAGACCTACACTTGGTAACATATTTGGGCTTTGTAAAACCAATGGTAAACTAGGAACATCCATAGGTGCTAGCAGGCTAACACAGAGCTGTGCAGCAGTACCTTGCAAAGGAAAACTTCACAGTGATAAATCAATGTAAATCAGTTTTTCAGTGTTGAAGGAGTGAAGTATAAATTCCTCTAATAACAAGTGACAGTTTAATATGAGTGGTTTCACCACTGGTGGTTTTAGTAGAACCGTGTCAGCCCAACCATTTATCAGTTCAAAACGCAATGAACAGCTTGAGAGGGAAGTAACACCAAGCACTTTGGGGGTAAGAAGACTCTTGATAACAACTACATTCATTTTTAGGGTGAAGAATAAGGGAAATAAAAGGGAAAACAAAATATAACATAAAAACCCAATGCTCCTTACCAGGTGTCAAAAATTCCATGCACTAAAAGCGCCAACACCAACATCCTTGGCTGTTAAACTTGCTAGAATTTTCACCAAATACACTGCAATAACTAGTCATGAATAGATAGTAATGCTGAACCCCTAGGATTCTAAAATATGAGCACAGCATACATGTGTTAAATATTTAATTGGTATATAACCCATTACATTAATTAGGGGAACTTTAGGCTGCTGTTCCAGTGGTAATTGTATTTGTCAGGACAGAGAGAGACATACTCCACAATGTCAGTATAATACTCTTCAGAAGAATACATATTGATTAAATCTAACTGTGGTTATCTAATTGTGGTTAGAGGAATTATGGTGCCATTTTCAGTGTAGACAATAAGTAAATGAAGAATATGCCTGTGATAAAAAAAATAAAACCAATAAAGCTATTAGGTTACATGTGATGCCCTAGAAGCTTGCCTGGAGAATTCCCTCAAGTAAAGTTGGGGATACTATTAAAACCAGTGAATCATAACAACTGCCATAAGGGAATTATCCAACACACTTTCCTGCTTTGGTAGCCTTGCACTCCATGAACAACAAGGTATACAAAACAACCCTCTGGGGAAAACTCATTATTTCTCTTTATGTGTTGCTATGTAAAAGCCCGAGATGACAATTTACTATTTTCTGTTCTACCTAATTTTCCCCCCTTCTTAACCACTAAGCCTCTCTGATTTCATTTGCCATCGATGATGCTTAGCTCAGGGCCATAGAAATGAAAATCTCGAAGGACTCATTTCACATGTATTTTCCATAATTAAAGATATGCCTTTGCTGGGAAAATCAGGGCAAGCTTCTGACTTCCCAGTCACACTCCTATACACAAACTATTTATGGATGCTCAAGCTCCATAGCAATACTGTGAGTCAAACTAAACCATTGGGTCTGACAGGTGTTTATCTACCAGCAAAAATATTTTCCAATTCCTCATGAAAGATAAATGGTCCGCAGCTCCAAAGTATCTGCGTTTCTAAAGAGAAAGGTGGCCGAGCAATGTGGTATCTTCATACAGCCCGGAATACAATACTAAAACTGTGTTAGGCAGAAAGGTTCCACTGTATTTCAACCAGTGTTATTCAGTATAGTCTATCCCTGCTAAGAATATCTCTCTGCTCCAGTAACCCAGAAAGTGGAGCAACACACTGTGCTTTAGCCCTACGGCTGGTTATCCCATACGGCATTTACAAAGGCTTCTGTTTAATCTCTTTGCCTGTACAGTACAGTCACAAATTAAACGGGGTAGTGAAAACAGGACAGATGTGACAGGAGATAGCAATAATCAGAAAAAAAATTAGCACTGCCCCCATAAGAGCAAGTCGCATATATAGCAACTATATGTAAGAAAGGAACTAAATTTTAAGAAACAATTACTCCACTGTACAGAACTTTTAAAGGTTGAGGCAAGCTCGTGAGAATTCACTTCGAAATTTCTTCTTTTATTAACTTTCTCAGCAGCTTTAAACATTTTTCCAGTATAATTTTATGGCTAATAAATTACCATTATTTTGAATTGTCTGAAAATCATGAATCAATTTAGTCACAAAGCAGATCTGTTCAATTTAATGTTCTTGTTCCTTACTGCCTCAGTCTTGCAATTTTCCCCCTTTGCTTCCTTTATTTCTGCCTCTCCTCACATCACCCTGTTGTAATGCCTTTAATATAAAAGATGGCCTTCATTCTCATGTACTATTTAAATTCATCATGTCTGACCTCTTCAAATGCAATGAATGCATAATTAATTTTCATTATAAATTTAGAACACTTCCTCTCTTCTTGCCAGTTCAAGCTTCCTTTAGCTTTCAACAGCTATCTTGTTTTATTTTATATTCCCTATGACATTCTTTCTTGCCGTCTTCCTTTCATATTTCCCTTCACATATAATTTGACTCTGCTAGACACAGCAGGAACTCACTCAGAACCTGATGCAAGAATCACCAATAAAAGAAGGGGTGTTTGGTCCATCACTAAAACACAGACTCCACTCATGTGGCTGGAAAAACAGCTGGCATAGCAACTGCTGTGTGCATCACCCTCCCCATAGAGAGAGGTTTTAGGATTAATACGCAGAGTCCTTACTGTTAACACCAAGTATTTAAGAAACAGATACAGCACAGAGCTAAAAGTATACGCTTATTTCTCTCTTTAAATTGTGTGGTTGCTTCAGCAATTTTTCATGTCTGTGGTCATCAGGAATGTCTTACTTCATACTCACACAGATTTCCAAAATCCTGGTATGCAGGCTTTATTTGGATATTGCTTCTCCTCTTAAAAGAAGTTAACAATTCTATTTCTCTAAAATGCTGCAGCTGCAGCATGACAATGGGTAACAGAAATTTGTGGAGACAGGGTTATCAGCCAGAGACTACAGGAAAGGGAAGCAGCTTGCTCAGTTTGGGTTTCAGCACCTTCCATGTCAAGGGGACTACCACTTAAGGGAACTTCCTTGCAACTTTATGGCACTAAAAATTAAGAACTTTGCTGAGCAACACCAGGCTTATCTAATAGACCAGAACAGTTTTGAAATGTACTTCAAGCTGAACAAATAGACTTGTGAAACTGCAGCGTGTTTTCCCATGAAGGACACAGAGGTGGAAGGCTTGGTTAGTACACATTTATTTCTGCTCAGTATTCCCAGTTTGTAGGAAAAGCATAACAGTATACTCCAGAGTTTTCTGATTTGACTGATTTTTTTTATGACAACTGCATTAACCTTTTTGCTGTAAAACAATGTTCAAAAAGAGTCTTTTAAAAGATCTGAAACTATTGCCAAGGCTAGCCATCACTAAAACATCACATTTCCAAAACTGCTGTCAATTTAGTTGCCCTCCACTCTGAAAAACACACCATTTTAAGACTGAAGCTTTAGTACATGCATCAGATCTACTGTAACTGCCCAGGAAACCTTTTTGTATGCAACTTAATCTAAATTTTAATTACTTTGTAGTTTAGTTGTTCTTTTTCAGATCACCTGTCCATCTCTGCTAACTCACTGACTCAAAAGGAGACCTGTTTCAGACCAGTAAAGTGTGAATTGTCCTCGAAGTCTTTGCAGGCTTGTTTTGTTTAATGACTTTTTAGGGAAAATAAGTAGTTTTGCTAGCATTTCCATCTTCCTGTCCAAACAGATCAAATTTTACCCTATAGGCAAATTCATGCCAAACAAAGTCCCAGTGACATGACATCAAGGGGCAGAAAGGTCACACACTAAGAATGCAATAGTGGCAATTGTTGTTCTGATGGATTGTTTTAAGAGGCAGGAAGTGTTGAACTGTCCTGTTTATGTATTAAAAAAAAAAAAAAAAAAACAAGGAAAAACAAAAAAGCAAGGAGATTGCGCAAATTCTGTGAACTTTACCTTCTCAGTATAATTCAGATAAAAAAATATTTCCTATATTGTCCTGGTTTCGTCTGGGGTAGAGTTAATTTTCTCCTTCGTAGCTCACACTGTGCTGTGTCTGGACCCAGTATGGGAATAAGGTTGATGGCACCGGGTTGTTTTGGCTGTTGCTCAGTAGTTGTCATCCTAAGGCAAGGACTTTCCAGTGGTTCATGCTCTGCCAGTGAGGAGCTGCACAAGAGGCCGGGAAGGAGCATGGCCAGGACACCCGAGCTGAGCAGGAATATCCAGAGGGACATTACACCCCACAGAGCACCATGCATGTTGTAGGAACTGAGAGAGCTGGCTGTGAGGGACTGATCACTGCTGAGGGTCTTGCTAGGCATCAGACAGCAGGTGTGAGCAGCTGTATGTGCAGCACTTGCTCTTGGGTTTTATTTCTCTCTCTTTTTCAGTGAAATTCTAATTATTATTATCATATTTTATTTATTTCAATTATTACGCAGTTCTGATCTAAAACAGTGGGGTTTACCTTTTTTTTCTTTTCTGATTCATCTCCTCATCCCATCGTGGGAGAGGAAGGTGGAAGATGTGAGAAATCAGCTGTGCAGTACTTGGCTGCTGCCTGGGCTTAAACCATGTCACATGCACACTACATATCACTGTTCCTATCTACTTTACTTGGATTAAATTAAACTATAATAGGAAACTGAACAATATTAAAAGGAAGCAACACAAAGTCCAGAGATTTAGCTTATGCAATAGAGATTATGAAAAAAGAGAAAGATGGTTATTTCATACATAGCATCCCATATAATGAATGGATATAATTCCCCTCAAAAAACAGCCTAAACAAAAGAACCCTTAAAAAAGCGATACCAGTTTTTTAAACATGTTCTTGGAAAAGCACTAACACACGACATAAACTACAAGCCTGAAGGCTATGACTACATGCCAGGAGTACACTTGTATCATTTTCCTGGTTCTACAGAGAGCTGGTGAAGTGCTTCATAAAGAAAAGGGCATTACTGTATGGTTAGGTATTGACACAACCACCCTGGAAATTATCTTGAGGAGAAGGAGGAGAAAGGGAAATCCTTGAGTGGCAAGAAGATTTATTGGATAATTTAATAGGATTTTCTCATCACTAAATTCTATTTTTCTTCTGTCTCTAATCACCTTTCTTCTACCTCATTAAATCCAATTTTACTTCATCTTATCTTTCTTTCCTCTCTAATTTCATAGGCCATCATGTAATTTCTCTCTCGCCAAACAGCGTACTTACTTTTTGCATCAGTCTTTCCACATCTACCTTCCCCCACCTTATCATTTAGCTGCCTCATTTCTTCCTGCTCATTACCTCTCTTGCCCTAAACCACTTACTCCTATAATCCTGTCCACCCTGTCTTTCTGCAGTATTGTGTCTTTCTACTTTGCTCAATTTCTTTCTTTCTTTGGCCAATTTGTTGACTGAGCCATTTTGAATTTCTTCATTTTTCTTACTTCTAGAAACATATTTATATAGAAGGATAACATCAAGCTATACAATCATTGAATCATATTATAGGGAATTGCATCCATGGTCCTGCACACATTGTTAATTATATTGTGGGCTCACTGTACAAGAATAAAGATAAATTTAGTACTTCCACATAGCTTGGTTGATCTGCATTTTACTCATGACCCTGAATTGCACTTTATGTTTCAGCAGTAAACATTTCAGTAGTTCTGCACATTTTCTGATTTTACCCATAATGTTCAACTAGTCTTACTCTTTATGTCATCTTGGGAAGATTCAACACCACACTTGAAGCAGCATTGTCTGCATTGGAAGACTGAACCTGTCAAAAAGTGTTCCAACACAACGTTTTGCAATTTGCCCCCAATGAAAGTGCAAATGTGTATACACAGACAAAACTCCTTCTGATACCACGTTCCACATCTCTCAAGGCTGTAAAGGAAAACACAGAAAAAAAAAAAAATACCAGCAGTAACTGTTTTTATCACCTCTGAAAGAGTCCCTAGTCTATAATGATGGTAGATCCTTTCAATGGGTCAATTATCATCTAAGGCAAGGAAGGGGGCTGGCACACTCCCAGGAAGGGCAAAGCCCCAAATAAAGAGACACTGTGGGAGGTTTAGCTCCTTTCTGTAACAAACGTACCTATCTGTAGGAGGCCGGCTTGGTTCAGGTGTTTGCATTACATTACCATAGGCATAGTATCATGAAAGGGAGCAAATGAAAATCCTCCTGAAAAGGGGAGCATGGAAGAACATGCAGAGACACCCATGAAGGACCTGGATAAGTATCAGCTTCATGACATTAGGCTCACGCATCAAAAAGGGAGAGCTTATAAAATGCAAGAAGCTCTACCAAAGGCCCCAGGTCAGGGTTGTGGGGCAGACACCAGATATTCATCTGGTCAATGTGGTCAGGACTGAGGTGGAGTTTGCAACCTTCTTTGACCAAGCTGGTGACAGACTGCACCGTGTCAGTTTACAGTCAGGTGTCATGTCCATCTGCCATGTCCTGTTGTGATCCCCCCACCAAAAAAACTCCAAAAAGTATAAATGAGTGTGTGCAATGTGGTCCTGAAGTCCTAAACTTTGATTGCTCTGAGTTGTCCCTGCATAAAGCCAAGTCCCAGGAGATAACATCAATCACCAACCAGCCTGCCAGCTCTTCAGAAATCCATATTCAATCATCCCCAGTGGTATGGGAAACCAGGGAAAGAGAGTATGTACCAACCTCTTCCCCAGCTATTTTTAATGAAAGAGGGGAAAGATGTTCAGGGGACAATATGACCAGCAATTATTAATTATGGGTGACAAAAGAATAAAATATATTGACCGTCTTCTGATTTAAAAATAAAAAGAACCTGGGGGTGTCCAATCATCAGACGATCAAAACAATACTTTCAGGAGGACTAGCAGTGTTGTCCAGAACTGGACCTATTCGCAGTTTTTGACAAATGGGTAAAATGCAAATTACCAATAGCCAGATACTGTCATTGTGTTCATATAACCACACAGAACAGTTTAAAATGTAGCCTTCTGTATTTACCAACAGAAATTGACATGAAACATTTGAATGTACCAGTCTCAAAATAAACCCTGCACAACTTTTGCAAAGAGTCCCCAAGAATGGTCTGCAAACGAAACACAAAATCATTTCAAGAACATAGTAATAGGTGAAGACAAAATAAATTTTAGTCAAATTCATTGGTTAAAAAATGCAGTATGTGAATAAATTGGGTTCTGGGACAGATGTCATTCCCACTGGTCTTTTTCCTGCTGGAAGTGTTCCATCTGCTTATACTATCATTTCTTGACTGTCCAACAAAACTTTAGTCTTACCATTCTTGTTAACAAATCAACTCAAAATCAACACTCAGATTCCCTGCTTCTTGGGGACCATATGTAAAATGTAGGTGCAGAAAAAACCACAAACCAAATCAATTCCAGTTTGTTCTGTATGGTATTTTCCAGTCTTAATGTTATGTTTTATCATGTTTAACAACGTATGACTCCATTGGAATCAACTTAACTAATGAGATGTCAAAAATACACTTTGTTGCATTTATCTAAGTTAGCAAGAAATTCAAAATTGCTTTAATGACAAGCTAATATATTTTCATTTTGCTGTCAAAGTCTTTGATGTTCTACTATAAGTGAATGCATCTCTTGTATTAAAATTCTTGCATAAAGCTACATTCATCATTTGCTTTAGAAAATAACCTCTCAACCATAAAACTGCTTCGTCTGGACATTAAAATGTAGAACAAGAAGAACAGAAAGAGGAAGAAGGACTCATTTAGATATGAAGATAGAATAGTAAACCCTGATTCACTGCTACATTAAAACATGCTAGTGCTCAACTTTCTTTTTGCTTTTTAATCACTAGCTACTGGCACAACAAACTCAAAAATACAGATTCATTACACTTGAATACTATGCACCAAGAAAATCAATATACTTCCACATATCTCTGCTCCTGATTTTATCTATATAATAAAGAAAACTTTTCATATTTCAGGGCATAAGTGCATAGAGCATGTGGAAATCAACATACAGATGGCATCAGTCAATTCAGAGCCAATACACTGACAGTTTCTCTGAAGAATGGGTTTGTCTGGAGACAGATACCAGGCTCAATGGTCTCAGAGAAATTCTTATACTGGACCAAGGAGATAAAAATGCACCCCATGGGACATGGAACTGCATTGGCACAGAGGGAAAAAAAAAATCAGAGAAACAAATGCAACATCTGTGCTTCAACCTTGGAAAATATTTTTGATTTAGGGCCTGATATGACCAGTCCATATTCAACCATCACAAAAAAGCCCTGTAAGTTTGCCAGACCTGGGAACTGACAAGTCAATATTGTGGCAACCACTGAATGAAATGAGTGAAAATACAGAAGCAAGTGGGTTCTCATTTGTCACAAGCGTAAGATGATGAAAGCACTTAAACAACACCATTTTAATATTTTACCATGTAATTTAGATTTCCTCAAGAGCTCAGAAAGTTTGACATCTCCTATAGAGAAAATGTTAATTAGTGTAAAGCAATAACTTGTCACTGCTGATTTCTAAAAGCATTTGAGCAAAATACCAGTGGGGAGAAGGGGAGGGATGGAATTTTCATTCTGCAAGATGTACGTTAAATCTACTCTCCTTTCAGGTCATCTTTGTGCCTTTAAAGCTTTGTTCATAGTTGTCTCTATTCTGCTTTCTTTTCAAAGCCTTTTTTTAGACACAACTTTGTATGTCTCTGATGCATCAACATTTTAATAACAGTATAGGGCTGACATTTCCTATTTTCGTTCATTCTGTGCAATATCTTATTATTGAAACGTGGTCATGAATCCCTTCAGGCCTGCTCACAGTCTTAACTGAGAGTAGGGATCTAAGTATTTAAATCTCTGAAACTGTCAATTTATTTGGAGAAAACTGATGATAAAACATGCAATTTATGCCATTTGAGGCTCCTTATTTTCTATAAAGAATTTACATGAGCACTGAAACAACTAGCCAATCTTCCCTAAACCAAGGGTAATTAAAACCACAAAATCCATACGGAATACCAATCTTTTATTAAAGACGAGTTTAGATTAATCAAGCCATTGAAGAGATTGGAGGCAAGATGACAGCACTGAGGACAATGTTGTTTCCTAAAAGTTGAAGTATTTTTTGATATGAATCTTAATATCCCTGTAGTGTGCCTCATGGACAAGATTAGTGTTCTATAACTAAAGAGCTGGAGGAACAGCAGCAATAACAGTGCTGCTATGGAGGGGAGTTCTGGCCTCAGAATATCCTAGTTCTGTCACTAGAGCTTAGTTCTGTGGCCTCGAATTGCTTAATTTCTCTGTTCTTCAGCTTTGCAGCTGTAAATGAGGGTAAAACTTTGGTTTTTCCCAACCACAGCTCCACTTAACCAATGAGCACACAAAATCAGTTGCACAGACACACATATAATACTTGCACACACCTACTCACTCTGGCATAGAGGATTCTCTCTCCCACAGAGAAGCACTTCATGTTAATATAGAGTAAGAAGAGATTAAGAAATATTAACCAACAGGCATTGGCTTGGCACATGGGAATCAATATTGTTTTCACTGCTTAACAAAACTGTTTTTCTCAGATTATAGCTCTACTCTACTACAAACACAAAATATTAAATTAATTGGTTGCATATGGCCCTATTTCTTCCTCTTGAGACAAGTGTCTAGTTTGGTGAGGATTACAGAGTAACGATGGCCAGACTAATCTAGAAAGAGGGATTTATAAACCTGACAGACACCGAAAGGTTCAGTTCCACCATTCCTTCTATCACATATCCTAATTCCTCTACCGTTACATACTCAACTCCTTCTAAATCTTCCTTGATTATCCCTGTTTCACATCCTCAGTTGAAAGAACATCACCTCTTGAAATAGAGGGTGTGTTAAACCACACTTCATATTGAGCACTGCTGTCTCCCTCTGTAATTGCATTCTCTTACTTTACCTGTACAGAAAGTGGTGTGTTTGCTTATAACTGGACAATATTTTGTTTTACCACACTAGTCAAATATAAGAAAAATATTACATATTGTAATATTGTACAAAAAGAAAATGAAATGTTACAGATGCCACCTTTATTTTTTTTCATATTCACATTGTAGATGTAATTTTTTCAGAACTATTCTACTCAGTGGATTTCAAAGAGTGGCATTTCTGCTGATTCATGTGCCAATTTATGCGCTTTGCCTTTCTTCATAACCAATTAGTTTATGTAGCAAAGTTCTTCATCCCTGCAGAGATTAAGATTTCAGTGCAAAGTCTTATGGAATGGAGAATGCACAAATATTCAGACGATTAGTTTTGTTTAAAGTTGTAACATTAAGAAACGTGCTACCGTTTTCAAGAGACCAGACTTCATAACTGTTCAGCAATAACTAAATACACTTTCAGCTTCCTAGGAAAATGCTATCTTTATCAACATTTAACTTTTTTTAATGTCACAAGTTGTATTACCCCATTAATCAAATTGATAGTGGTGACTCGAATTTCACATTAAAATCAAAAGTAGTAACTACACAACTGTGAAGACATTTTAGATTATATGTCAGTCATTCTCCGAAGCAAACACAGCACATCAGTCCCTGCATTTCATTTAGAAATCACTCAATCTGTCTGTTCTAAAGTCTTCTAAATCAAGATTCAAGAGCCATGCCATCAGTACGTTTTGTCTAAAATGCTTCTGCTGACAAAATACCTTGTTTGTTTCATGGGGCTAAGAATAAAAACAGCTGTAAGATAGGTTTTAAATACTTAAAAAGGGGAATAAACTTTACACGGGTTCAAATTAAGAAACGCCCCATCTATTAGTCAATAATAAAATGACTCATTTAGTGATGGGAACATGCTCAGAGCTGCATGCAAAAGAAAGAAGGCAGGAACCTGCCCCAAGGCAGCCATAATCACATACAAGACAGACACATAAGACACTGCAGAGCTGAAGACAAATTTATCTCAAACTGTAAATCATTTTAAGAATACCTAAAATCATTTGCATGACTTATCAGTATCAATCACACACAGGAGATGAGTTCTCAGTAAGGGTATGAATGAAGAGAGCTTATTTCCCCACTGAACGGGGGAAATCTTCGAGGTGTAAATAAGAGATCAAGGTTCAGACTGGGAAAATAAAGCAAAGATAAATGATTGAATATGAAGAGCATGCTGAGGAAATAGAAAGTGAGAAAATCAGAAATGTAAACAGCATCAGAGAGCAGCATATAAATGGATGACATTAGTTTGGCTAGCAAAGAGATCCAGGGAAAAATAAAATGAACAGTGAGGAGGGCAAGAGGAGGGACAAAAAACAGAGAGATGACAAGGGCACATCTACAGAAATGAAAATAAGGAAAAGAAGTTCTAGCTTTGTGGACAGAAACGCAATTCCATACAAGAAATTACAGTTAAATTAAATAAATAAAAACCCATGAGACTGAGGGAAGATACTTAAAAAGAAACTCCTCTTGTAAATAGGACTTTTCCTTTAGTATTTACTGCTACAACACAAGACACATCTGTGGATATTGATCCATAGGTATGTTGGGTAATTGAAACTTTAATTTACAATTATTGGTCCTTTTATTAGAAAGGTCACTTAATTTATGTCAGATCCTGCTTTCTCTGACATTATTTACACTTGTTTTCAACAGCTAGAGAATATTTTCTGTATGTAGCAAAGAGAAGAGATTAAGATTTATTGCACATGGGCCTAATAAGTTAAAAACTATGAACAGAAAAGTGTGTAGGTGCTATATTTGCATTTTTATCAAAATTTTCTATTTCATACAGCAATTCATGTGAGTCTAGAGAAAAAATTAATAAGTACCTATATTCCTGAACATAAAACAGAGCTATTGACTGTGTAAGGCTGCTAAAACCATGCAAAAGTCTATTTCATATACGAGAATGCTATTTGCTTTGGGAGAATTATATTGTTTGGATCAATGGCTAGAATAAATTCAACCAATTAATGTATTCTAAAGATTCTTTTCAATGCCACATCTTTTCTATTTCTTCGTAAGGTACCGATCTTTCCTGAAGAAAGGAAACTGGGCTGGCAGGACCCCTGCCCTGATCACAGCAGCAGGTCTTCTTTTCCTTCCTGAGCAAAATCAGGACATCCTGAGCAAAAAAAAAAAAATGACACATTCTGAAGAGAATAGCTGCTCAGAGGCTGTTAAACTTCAGAGTTATCAGGAGGAGGAGGTACTGACCAATGCCCTTGCTAGAGATCTTGCAGCTTTACTGAAATGGGTCAGAACATTTGTAAACCTTTAAAAAGGAGAGTTAAGTTACTCGAAAAAAAAAGCAAACTTAAGGCCAAGAGAAATAGATATCAAGTCCTAGCCCCATTTCCTGCTAATGACTGCACACAAATTCTCCAGCTATAAAGAAAATGGAATTTAAAAAGGCCAACTTTTTTTGCATCTTCGTATTGTAGATGTAATTTTACGTCTATAATAAGCTATAAAAGGAAGCTCAAGAAACAGAATCATCTGAGCTAGAAATTGGGGGGGGGGGGGGGGGGGGGGGGGGA
>JAWWEW010000131.1:62210840-62271760 GCA_035583185.1 Anabacerthia variegaticeps | reverse complement strand
CGCCCCCCCCCCGCCCCCCCCCACGGAAACAAACCACATAGTAAAAAGTCATTCATATTTCCAAAATGGTTTTCTGAAACATATTGTCTGATATTTCAGTGCTATATTAAATTCAGACTATTAACAAGCCCTGTGCAGGTCTATCCCTTCCTTTTTGGGATCGCTGGTGTTAAGTCTGGAGAAACTCCTGAAGTGACTTACTTCAGAGCTGAGCAGGAGTGCTTTAAACTTTTTTCCCCTTCCCAAAGGAATGGGATTACAAAAGCTACGGATTAGTTTTGACAGTCACCTGGGGGCTGCATGTAAATCCCATCCCCAAACCCTGTTTTCCTAATTATGGTAACAAGATATCCTGTGTCTTTCAAAATGAATGATATCCTAAAGCCGAAAATGAAAATAGAGCCTTCTGATTAAAATCCTAAGGGTAGAAAAAGATATTGAAGAGCCAGCCTAGATGAGAAAAAGTCAACCTTCCTGAAACAAAATCCTGGCTGAAGTTCATTAATAAAGGTGAAGAGAATTTCATGTATCTGACAGGGTAATGGTTTCACTTGAATTTTAAAAGAGGGGATGAAAATTTACTGTTGGCTGACTTCAGATGCCCCAGGTTAGGACCTTATAGGTTTTAAGGAAAAGATGGAGTCTAGGTATAGAATATAGCAACTGACATTACATGAATAACTGGCTGTAGTAAAGCAAGGAAAACCTAGCAGTAATTTATTTTATAAAGGTCAGTCAGAAGCTCCTCTCTATCTGGGTTTTATCCACAACATAGTTCTTCACTTTAGAAATTCCAGCTGCAGTTGAACTTCACGCAGACAAATCTCAATTCTGTTACGAATGGGTATGACCAGCATCTCCAAAAGGAGACTCTAGCTGTTCAAGTCTTCCTTTTACTCAGAGTTTTGACAACTTTCCTTGATTTGCTGCAGGCAAAGGTCTTTGTGGATATGGGTTTAAGAAGCTCTTGCTTGCCTTGCGCTGTGTTCAGGGGCTCCCACATTGCAGTTGCTTTGATGAATTCCTGCCTAGTGATAGTTCCCCACTTGGACCAGCCTTAAAAACTGAACTCATAGTTTGTCTTCTTAAAATATGTCATGAGATGCAGCTCATTTCAAAGCAAGCTCAGTGTATTACTGCAATAAATTACTTCAGAATTATATTCCATGTGGCCTTCCCAGCTGAGAAGAGAGCATGCATATTAAAATCAGCAATCAAGTGAGGTTTAGGGGTTTCTGACTTTGCCATGCCAATGGTGGGACTCATTATACCTTATACATTATACCTTTACAAAGTAACTGACAACCTATGAGAATCAACTGGGCTTACCTTTCCACCAGTGAGGGCAAACAATCATACAAGGGCTCTGGTTTGCAAATCTGCTTTAGGGTTATGTTAACAGCACACAGACAATCTTCATAAAAACACAAATAAAACCGAAATCCAGACAATGATCCAGACAATGAACAGGAGAATCTGTGTCACTGACATGTAGATTATATCACAAAGTATCTGATGGCAATGCCCTCCCACTTAAAAGCAGGTTTTGGCCAATACTGCCAATTTATTCCTACTTATTTAAGTTAATTAGCTGGAGTAAAAAAGCCAAAACATGGCCTTGAATAAACTTTGACCATTCATGTTTAGAAACTTCCTGTGCCTGCAATGCCTTTCTACACCACTACAATCCGTAAGATATTTTACCATTTGAAAGTCAGGTGAGAGCTGTTGCCTGAGCGCCAACAGTGAGTCCTAGAAACACGGTGCATGTTCGCAAGCTCTCCAGAGACAATGCACAGGCATCTCTTCTCTCAGAAGCACTTGCAATGAAGATCCACTTTGAAAGACTGGGTAATTTTAAAATTACAATTCTCAGCCACTTGTGAGCTGCCTGCTTCAGTTACACTGAGAGCATTTTGCTTATTAAAGCAACTATACAAAGTGCAGTGTAATAAGCTCAACTCTCATTTCATTTCCAACACGCTGCATTGCATGAGCTCTGTGGACCTGGCAGTGAATCATGCCAAGATCCTCGAGGGAATGCAGTCAAAAATTCCAAATCTTAAGTGTTTTAGTAAAAAGGAAGATGGATTAAAATGCTGTTAATGAACCCAAAACATGAAATGAGCTCAAATAAATATGCTTCACAACTAAAATCAAAAAGTTAGGAGAAACATTTGTAAGGACGTATCAGTGAAAATACCATATATTTTGCTGCGAGATAACCAAGGTGCTGAATACTTGTTTGATCTCTAAAATGGGTAAAATAGTAAATCTATGTCTTAAAAGACCCTGCAAGGAGGGCATTGACAATGAAATAAAGCTAGCCTTGAAAATGTGTGCTATGCTGAGATGTGTAATTAGAACTTTTAATTGTAGGAAGACTTACATCAACAGATGGCTTAATCCTTTATCATTTTCTGGTATCTATTACAGACATCTGGAAGAACCAGTGGAGGTGGGAAACAGACAGAGGGTTCACTGACGAAGCAAAGCCTTTCTCCATCACCGTGAGACAGAACAGAAGGAATTTGTTAAATTATTACTAGTCTACATACACACATTTAACTGAATTATAACTGAAGGAATGTCCATAAGAAAGTAATTCTCCTCTGAGTGACAATCCCATGACTGTAAAATTATTTTCTAAGACCTTTTCCCATCTGGGATTATAAACATTTATCCCTTAAAATCATGACCCCTGTAAAAATTAGAGCTCTTGTCTGTTGCACAGACTTTTGACCACCCACATTTCATGGACTTTTTCCTTCTCTCCAAGGCAGAACAAATGTAATTTATACTTTCCTTGTTTAAGAGACAGATATGATTTTAGTTCAATTTACGTATTCATTTGAAACTTGAGCGTTGTGACTCTAAACCCATGTGCAGATTAGATTAGGGCAAGCAGACTCCTGTAGAGCACAACTGTTTTTCCATTCAGAAACTATAAAGGCAGAAATCAGTAATACGTTTATAGATTTTAAAAAGGACCCAAAATTCAAAATGTCCATCCCAATCCTCCCCTAACACTCTACAGCTGTCTTCTCAGTTCTTTCCTTGTAATTTTAGGAATCCCACAGTTACCTTTCCTTTCTTGAAAAGAAATAAAAAATTAAATAGAATTAACAATATTAATTGCAACTGATGAATGTGACAAAGTGGAAATGTCATCATAGGCCACAAATGAGTTTCCTTTACTAAGAGATGAAAAACAGAATTCCTAGAATACCTAGAGCTTCTTTCTCCAAAGAATGTGGGGGTTTTAATGGGAGTGAAGTATGAAAACAAAAAGATACAGCTCACAATATGTGCTACTTAAAAGAAAGAAGAAATAAGCCTTAAAGTCAACTACTTTTGCATCATCCTGATTCCTATTGAACCTAATGAGGAATTTCTCCACTGGCTTCTATAGATGAACACTTATTATGGAACTCAAGATTTCAAGAGCAAACTGCATCTCACCACAGTTTTGGCAGTCAAACAAATGGAAACATCCATAAATGAGAATAAGTCTAAATGGAAAAAATTAATCAATTAACAATACCTTAGCAATAAATTAACTGATGGAAATTCTTTTGAAATTACAGTCAAAACAATGGCAAATATCAGTGTTTCTTACTAAATTATAATAGCCATGTCCCTATAACTTCCATTCATAATGGACACTTGGGGGATTATGAATGTTGGCCATACACCTCTATCTATGGTCATGAATTACAGATATTAAAACTGGTTTGCAGGGAAGAAAGCCTCCAAGATTTTATTTTCTTCAGAATTTCCACTTCTCCCACCTTTTCTTAAAATTGAAACTCTGAAAATTCTATTTAACAGACATTTAAAACAGAAGAAGCCAAAATATTCTGAGACAACTGTCTCTGTTGCTTCAACAAACCTACAAAATTTTGGTCTCCTAGAAAGCAATGGGGTTTTTGAAATTGCCATTGCCTTCTACAGCAATCTCCAAGTAGAAGAAGAAAGGAGATAAACACCTTAGTTACATTTTTTTTAGATATCTATCAAACTAACAAAGCCAAGTAAAATTAATTGAAATGTTTTGTAACATATGACATGAAAATAAACAAAGTTATCTTTAAAAAATACAACTGAAAGAAAGTGGTCTTTTCCCATAAGCACTGGGTTTGAAATGCAGAGGGCACAGCCATCAGGGTTGGGCACTGCCTTTTCTTCTTTAATGTGATGCCTAATTGTGTATTTCACAAAACAAAAGAAACCTTCACAAATACTAGTAGGTATGAACATAATTGTAATGTGACTTAACAGCAGAGCTGTAGAGATGAAGATACTTCAGCAGCACATTAGGTTACATTGTTGAGCTTTACTTTACCAGTATCAGCATTACTGAAAATGACTGCGTTTTTAACAGCAATAAACTACACATTAGCAGAAAAGTGCAGCATAAGCAAACCAGTGTGAAGAGAAAATCAGAAAAAATTCTGTCCAACCAAACAGGTAGGACTGGAATGTTTCTTGCCTAACAGCACAATGGAGACACAACAAACTCATATCTAAATCCTCTGCAATTCCAATGTCAAGACCACTTTTTTTAAAAATCTCTAAATTGCTCACATTTTTGAATCTTTTTAGGATAGCTATGGGTCCAAAAGCACATTTATAGTATATGTTTCTTATTCTTTGATAGTGCTTCCTCTTATTATCCTGACACAACGGCACTTTCTTTGAGCATTTCCTTCATATTTTTCAAGTAAAGTTATTCCTAATGCCACACTTCCATAGTCTGCACTGGGGGAATTTCATCTACATGATAAGAGATCTGAGAATTCAGAACTCTGAATTATGTCTGCAAATTTACATTCATCTTAACTTCTTTTTTCACATCTGATTCAAGGTGAATATCTGATTAATCATAGGACTATAGTGAGGAAATAAAAACCCAAACCAAAACCAACTGAAGGACAGGATTGGTTCTATGGACTTTTACATATGATAGAGTGAGGAAAAATTGGTTCAATTACCTGACTTGAGACAGGTGCCTTCCTAGTAATAGGCCTTGAGATGCTTTAGAGGGAACCTCTATTGAAAAGTTTAATCAGGATGCAATACACAGGCTTCTGCAAAGGGCATCTCTTGTTATTGTTATAAATACTTCTACTAAAATCCCTAAAACTGCCCAATGATAATGAGACATGAGATCCTGTTGTACATTTGCCAATATTAAACAGGGAACCTCCTGGAGCTGTGAAAAAGGCATTATGTTTCATTTTATCCCACAAGACCAGAGTCTGAAATTAAAGGTCAGACCTATTATTTCACATCAGTGCTAAAGGCAGGAGAATTTATTCACTACAAAATTAAAGATTAACCAGATGCCTCACCAGGTATATGACTGTCATAACTTAGCAGACAGTACGAGAAAGCAGAAATCTGAGAGCACTCAGTAAAAGCTGGTGCTGCCTCCAAACTTTTGCTGGACTAGAGAAAGAGGCTGGGGGAGCTGAAACACTAAAGATGTTTTTTGTCTTTGTATGTTCAAAGCCAGTATTTTCAGCGTCACCCAGCTCTGGCTGCAGTTGATGCAGTACATCAACCATCAGGACAAGGAGGGCTCATCTGCAGATTTTGACAGAACAGCGCAAATAGCACAAAAACCTAAAATTACTTGAGTTACCCTTTATATACAGAGAATAGCTGAACAAAAATTAATTCACCATGTTATCCCTCCTTCTCTCCCCCAGAAGATGAGCAAATAGAGCAGTAAAACATTCCACGTTGTCTAAAAATGCTACACTTCAGGTGTTGTATCCCTTTCTTTTGTTTTTCTTTGCCTATTAGATCCACATGGCCTAAATAGTTTTGAACCCAACTAGTCTACCCCCCAGCTGTTGCCCAAAGTTTCCATATTTCCATCTCTAGCCACCTGTAGCCTAAACACTGAGATCAGTGTGATCCAGTTTAGGCAGAAAACCAGTAATATCATTCTCTACACAATCACCTCAGTCTATTTGATATTAGCTGGGTTGCCTAAAAAATTCAGTCCTGTGCTAATCTTTGCTTGGTTTAAAGGCCAAAATTTTAGAAAATCTAGTGTAATTTCATAAACTTAGAAAGACAACCTCCTTCCTGTTAACATTCTTGTTCTCATGCTCTGACAAGAGCATCATTTCACACCACTGCTCTCTCCTGCATTCAAATGTGTAAAGCCCACAGAGGCCAGACATTGCTTCAGTTGCCGTACTGGAAATGGCAAGTAACTCTAACAAACAAAACAGAATGAGACTAAACTTGCATCAGGTTAACTGAAATCATAATCCAGGCATCTAATATTTTAGCCAAAAAAACCCTACAATGTATAGTTTGGGAAATGGACTCCACACTAAGGCCTTAGCACAGGAGAGCTTTACACAGTGTGTAACTTGTAATTCCCTTCAGTTTTTGTTGCATCTGTCTTCCCTTGCTCTTGAAAAGTGATGTATTTCCCTTCTACTGCAATGGATGAGCAGCGCTGTTCCATCCATAACCGTGTCATTACATTTCCAGCTCTTAGACGCTTCTTGGATACTCCTTCAGGCATTACATATTGTTGCAGAGCATGACCCATTTCCATAATTTGCGCTTTCCACTGTTGTGTCTCTAAATGGGATATGTTCTCCTTTTCTCTGAGAATCTGCAGTAGATGGCCCATGCATATCCAAGGTGTTCCTTCTTGCTTACAAGCTCCATCACTGGCTCACTCATTACAATATACCAGCATCATTATTCTCCCAAATAAAAAGGTCTTTTGTGACAGTCAAAGGTGTCCCTGGTGATCTAAGGCTGACTCACCCTTAGACACAAATGTGTGGACTGTAAAATGATGATAAATTGATTTCGTACCAATGAATGTACATCGTGCATCTTAATAATCTGTTTTCAAAAGCAATCACTTAGGCAATCCATTCATTTTTAGAGATAAACTACTAAATCAAATAAGAAAGCATTTTCTCCCCTTAAAAACATATCAGAAAGCATTAGTTTCCCATCCTCAGAAGACAATCCCATCCAAATGTGATTTAACAGAGCACACCACTGGTAACTCTTCTCATTTTAGGGCCCAGTTCTGCCTTTCTGCCACGTAACACTCTCAGAGCCACTGCCCAGGCACTATGGCACGTCTTGAAGCCCCTGTGAGCAGGCAACAGCACATTTGTTCAGGGCAACATACCCCAACTTGCCTCACCAACAGATGCGATTACAGAGCACATTTTGGTCTGGAAACCAGGAGCATGGGGGTATAACGTGGCAGTTTTACTCACAGTTTCTTCACTTACAGGGAACTGGACATCAGTCTTTGTGACACCAAAAGCAGGGTCTATCTGCTGTTTAATTTTTCCTCTCAATTTATCTTCCAGCTCATTAATCCGTTTCCCAGCAACCTGTCCCCACTTTCTATTCTTACATGCAATTCTTCTCTGAGCTCCTGCTGGGAGACATCCATCTTTCAAAGCAGCCAAGCTTTAATTTCTCCTTGTCTAGCTTGAGCTGGATCAATCCTTCTTTTTTTCTGTCCTGAAAATTCAAGACTTGTTCTCAGATTAAGAAAACAATGCTGGAAACAGGACAATTAGCCTGAGTAATAGACACCCTTCCTTAGAGAATAGGCTTTCAAGTACCTAGAAAAGGAACACTCCATATTCTAGTAGAAAAATGATAACACCTCAATATACAGAGCCTCATTTAGCATGGCAATTCTTCAGAGAACATAGCAAGTGTCTTTAGTGTCAAACCACCATCTAGAATGCGGTATTGAAAAACAATTTTAAATGATCCCATCTAAAACACTAATATATATAATATCAAGTTCCTACATTTGATGCTTTTCATTTATCCAGAAAACAACTGAACAATTGAGACATTATTAGTTTCAATTCCCACCACAATGATAGCAGTGTATGTAAATAAATGAAAACCTCTTTTTAGAGCATTTGCATATACTTGCAATGCACATTTGCATCTTGACTTCCGTGCAGTTGTTTGCTTTGCTTATGCTAACAGTGGAAATATTTCTAACACAAAGTGCTCCAGGTCACTTCTTGTACCTGATGCAGAGAGATAATAAAAAGTGTTTTCATAAAGACTCCTTCGCTTTCAGTCCCAGCCCAATTAAGAGATGTGTTTTCTTTGCAAAGTTCTCCTCTCTGTCCTGTATCTCATTTTGCACACCAAAGGACAGATGCCTGACTAACCACGCCAGCCTTACTGCCATCGTAGTGACTATAGGGAAAGCAGGTAATGTGATCCCCAGTTGCTTCAGTACAAGATGCAGCTGCTGCCACATTTTGCTTTCTCACTCTTGTGCTACTATCTATATTGTATTGTTTAAGCAGACACATGCCATATAAAAGGAGACAATTTTATCAGCACCAAAAGGTGTGTTGTTTTGTTTTTTAATTTAGGGGGTTTTCCTGCTTTCCTGATTTTATTTGGTGTAAGTAACTCCAATGCAGAGCTATGCCTATGAAGAAAATATGGTTGGAGAAAAGTTAACAAATACGATGATTGAGGGAAAAAATTAGTTTCTCTCTCCAGTACTCCCTTTATATTACTTCTTTAGGATTTGAGGCAAGAATTAATTCCCTTACCTGGACCAATATATTTGACTAGAAGTAGCTCAAATAATAGAGGCAGAAAGGAAAGTTACACAAAAGAATACAGAGCAAACCATTGGAGACAATACACATGGGGAGGCTCTACAAAGGCAGAGAGATGGTGGATGTAGAAATCCACAGGAGACATCACACTGAAAATGAAGAAAAAAAAAATAGTGAAGATGAATAAGAAGCAATAGCCTAGCTTGAACCATTTTTTATTTCCTCTATACTCCAAGGCCTGGGCCAATTTCTTCTTTATTATTGTTGTTTCTATTTCATCAGAGACTCTAACCCCACTAGAGGTGCTCTGGCCATTCCTGAACTTAAGCTTGCATCATCCTTCCATCTTTCCTTTATGGACATGCTTAACTTGTGCCACCACTGAAATCCACCTACATTTTAGGCAGAAAAACTTGGTGGTCATTTAAGAGGTACTGCATGAACATCTGTTCCACATGTGCCAGAGCCACAGGAGGCTGCCAGGCTGCAAACAAATAAACACACTCTTGAGTGTGCACTGGAACAGGAGTTCCCAGAAACACTGCTGGGTTACCTTAGAGGCAACCCTGAAGGCATTGGAGAAAGTGAAGTGTACAGATGATGAAGTTGGCCTCAAGTCTGGCCTCAAGGCTGCTCCTGCACAGCAAAAGGATGCAACCTGCATGTACAAATGCTTCCTGCTGTGTAAGTTGTATCACATACTTCTAAAGCAACATTGTCTGCAACCCCAGGCACTATAAAGGGATGCAGTGTCTTTCAGTATTGGACAGCCCTAGCCAGCCTCCAATGCTTGGTGACAAACTGTGTTAACCATGACTAATATGGAGGCAGAAATATGAGGGTAGCCTTTATCCCCCACGTATCTGAGCTAAATGGTAGCTCACAGAGGATATTGGGCATTCAGTGCCCTGTTTACAGAAATAAACTATTAAGATGCTAACAGCATCTACGTTAGAGAATACTCTTTTTCACACCTACATAGCATTCCATTATTCACTGACCTTGTGTTATGAACAGCTCATTGCCAGTTTCATTTGGAACACTGTTACTATGAACAAGCAGTAACTGGGGAATTTTTGAGTGAGAAATCCCTCCAATACTTCTTTAAAGTTGCAAGGTCATAATTATAACCAAGATGGATGTCCTTGTTTTTATTCATTTATCACAATGATCCTCTGGAGAAGACTTTTTTGCTGTGAACGGCAACAAAAAAAATGAACAGACGAGCCAAAGACCTCAGGAGTTTGACAGAATACAGGACTCAGCAGCCTGAAACAGTATAGACTGAGCAGGCAAGCTGGAGGAGAACAAGTCTGTTTTAGTGCTTGATGGAGTGACTCTCACAAGCTCTGTATCAATTTTTCCTTCTCTTGCTTGTCTTCATTTTACTGTTTGTTATAAACCTTTTTTGTGCTCGATATTTGGTATATTTCTTTTCTCCTCCATTGTTATTTTTTTCTGTATAATGTGGAATCAACTTACTCTCATATAATCTGCAAAGGAAATCAACAAAGCCTGTGATTCAAGACGTGAGTCTTTGAAAAAACACAGAATCAAATATCTATAACACAACTGTGTGCCCACATCTATATATTTCATACTATGACAGCATCATAAGTTTATTACAGAGCAACTATCCCTCCACAGTAGCAGTTGAAACCAGCTTCCAGCTGTAAGCCCTCTAAAATATTTCTTATAGAAATAAGAGTTCAAGAGCTCATCTACCTCTCTACTACAACATAACAAGTTATAACATATTATGTTCCATCAAAATGACAAAATATATGTGACAACTTCAGCATAGCTAATTACTAGGTCATAAATACACTTCCAATTGAATACACTGGAGGCATGAAACATTTCTGTCAATAACTTACTTAAGCCTGGAAGGACACTATGTGACAACTAAACAACATATTAGTCAAATCTACTTGCTTACATGCCACCAATGTATTTCATAGCACCCCCAGCTAAACTACTGCCATTACATGAATCAAAGTCTATTTCTGGCCCACACAAAAATCTGTCGCTCATAAACATAAGGCACATCTTGGGACCATGTCCCTTTCGAACTTTTTAATGCTTATTTAGGATCAATTCCAGACCTTTTTAAGTCTTGGAAAGATTCTTATCTAGTTTTACAGTGCTTGTTTAACCCAGTGGGCGGTACATGCTGGCTCGGTCCGTGGCTGCTACGGCTGAAGACCCTGGCTCAAGCTCAAGACAAAAGTGTGAAGGTTTCCATTACCATCTCCTGCATGAGCCAACAGGGAGCCATCACACTTTGATAAGACTCATAAGAAACTCTCCATGCTCTGTTCCGAAATGTAACTGTATATTTAAAAGAAAAGAGGATGAAAGGTAAGACTTGACAGTTGATGTATTTCATTGGCATAAAGCGTAATGTAAGAGCACATCATAATGAAGACCTGGCTGGATCCCTTAAGGCCCAGACAACTCTAAAATAAGTCTATTCCACCTGATCTTTACCATTAAAAGAAATAAATTGTGGAGAGGAGAACCAAAGTATAATCCAGCTTGAAATACAAAGACACTGAATTAGCAGAAGTCAAGATCTAATTGTTAGTGGCTGATTGTGAGGCTTGGGCAGAGAGTAAGAGAGGGAGAAACTTCCTCTATGTTAACAAACATAAACTCTGAACTCATATAAGACTATGAAGACTTTGGCTCAGAGATCTGAGATATTTCTTCTTAACTTTCTCAGATCATAAAGCAAACCATAGAACCAGAAAACCCCTATATTTACTATAAGCAACCCCACCTTGAGTTTCAGAACAAAACATGGAAAGTTATTCTCAAACTCATATGGGCTCTCAGAATATGGTCTCAAGCCTGCTGATGGGTCAGTCACAGACACATGGCAAGCTTCTATAGTGGCTTCAGAAAACCATAGTAAATAGTAATTTCTAATGAAAAAACTAAAAATGTTCATAAGGCAGCCCAAGTCAGATGAAAACGAAAACACCTTGACAATATAATTTCAAGCACTACATGTAGGAAGATTTGAACAATATTATACTGACTCGTGTGTTACTCTCCCAGTGAAAGCAACAGGATGACTTTTAATATAAGGTTCAAGCAGGTTAATAAAAGACACATATTCTTCTACGTATTCTCTTATAATGATGAAGTCCAAAAAGAGATTAAATTATTCTGAAAGGCTTTTTTGTCCTTTCCCAAAATTCATATTCCTCTTTTCAATTTCACTTTGAGTTACACACTTCATGCATTCAGTTTATGAATACAAATGTAATCTTACAGTATGGATCATGGCCCCTCTGGAGCAGGGGCAAAAGAGCTAAAAGACTAAGCATTGTTAAGCAGCAGTAATGTGCAAGAACTCAGTTCTTTCAAGGTGCAGAAAGGAGAGCAGGCTGTGATAAGTGACTGCAAGTGGCTTCACTAGCAGGGAAAGTGCTCATCTAATGCAATTGTTTACAGCAGCTCAGATTCTCCAAAATGTTTGAGTGAGTCAGCAATTACAGCTGCATCTCAGTCTTCACATTGTAGAGGAAATAAGTAATTTTTTTTCTCAGGGGGTCACATAAACACAGAGATCAGGATCTCACAAAAAGAGGTCAGGAATTTCAGTTTGAAAATACCAATCAGTCAGTTCCAACACTCTGGAAGTCTACAACAGGAATTATTGCTGGGCCATACACAATGATGCAGATTCTATAGGCACAAAAGACAGGAGCTGAAAGTCAATGGAAGCTATGCTGCCATTACACCCTCACCAGCAGTATGACTACAGCAACTTAACTAATCACCTTCCTCAGTCCCAGCCACTTAGTCCTGCCCTTGCACGGCATGCAGTGCTGTGCTTAAGGAGGTGTTTGTGTGCCCACCTCATGACTAGAATGGGGAAACTGGTCAAAGTGTAAAACAACTCCATTAGAAGAATAACAGTGATTGTAATTAGTAGGGCTGTGGCAGCACACAGAAACAAGGAGACAGAGAAGAGAAGACACTGATTAAGTCATGCTGCTACCACCAGGCTGTTCAGCAGTTAACCCACCCAAAAAGAGTTGCCGCATCCCCCTGAAAAGCTCTACCACATCTTGTGCCTGTGTCCTGGTTGCTCAAGTTCCCACTCTTTTTTTGACAGGAATGTAAGAACGAAGAGTGAATACAAGTAGCATGCTGAACATGCCTGCAGTGTATTGGTCTCTACACAGTCACCTACAAAAACGTTCATGGATTAGACTAAGAATTTATCAGCATTTACCTGGACAGACAGCAGGCTGTATCTTCTACTATAAATCAGTCTAAATTGCCATGATCAATATACAGTCTCGCTTTGTAGAGCTGCTTAATCATTTGCTTTCCTTATACAAGAGAAACCTCTTTGCAATTACTCCCGTGTGTGTGTTTGGCTGTTTGGATACGTTTATTTCAGGAAAAAAAAAATTAAAGTCAACATTCCAATGGCCTTACAGAGTCAGAAAATACAGCAGAAAAATTATAGAATCACAGAACGGGTCAGGTTGGAAGGGACCAGAGTGGATCATCTTTAAATTGTTTTGCAAAAGCAGGCAACAGAGTGTATAGTTTGTGTATTTTGTCTCCTTTCCTCCCTCATCAGGATTTATAATGGAATGAATGTCAAGCAACTACAGAAACACTGGACTGTGATCTTTGAATTCAAGCAGAGATAGTTCTTCTTATTGTAAAATAAGTGGAATTATCCATAGGTTGCCAAGGTGCAACACGGGGTGACTGCCCCCTAAAGGACAAGGTCAGCAGGGCAAGAACCTCACTGAGCAGGACTCCATCCTAGCAGTGCAGCGAGTGAGCTGGGTGAGCTGTAGTTCCTGTCCAGGTCCAGCCAGAACAGGCAATGTGAGGGCGATGAGGCTGCAGCCAACGGGTCTGGCTCCGTGTCAGAGTCCGGACCATCACAGCCCATGGCCAGGCAGGGGCACACAGCGTGGCGGCAGAGCTGGAGACAGGCACACCCACGGCACGGTTTGGGCCACGATGACCCCCAAGGAGATCGGTCAAGGCCACCAAGGCCCACTGGTGCCTTCAGAGCACACTGTTTTAGGAGGATTGAATAGGTTTTGTTGTTGTTTTGATTCTGGCTTTAGAACCACTGAAAGCTGAGGAGATCACACCTAAGCTCTTCTGAGTACTTTCCTGAGCTGAGTTTTTAACATCCATCTAATCTGGAGGATTCAATTTGCTTATCTTTTAGAATATACTGTTTTTTAGAAATAATAATAAAAAAAATAGGATATATGTGTTTTCCTACAGAATATTATAGTATTTGCTATTGTCAATTTATTATAACATAACATAATCAGTACAAAATTTCAAAGACTTTTTTCTGAAAATAACCCTCATACCCACAGGCCTTTAAAAGATAATCCTGGGGTATTAGGCAAATGCCCTCTTTAATCAGAAGAAAACAATCTTGCATTTAAGTCATTCCATATTTGAAAGTCCGTGTTTAATTGCCCTTAAAAGATTCTCCAAATGACACCAAATTAGTAACACTTTTTTTTTTTTCAACTTCTGCCATCCCTGAATCCTTTAAAGCTTCACCTTTTTTCGTCCTGAAACATTCTTTGTTTTTCTCTAGTTGTCAAATCATAGTAAAGCCAAGCCACACCTTTGTACTAAAATTCAGTGTTGATGTGCTTGGTCTTTATTACACTGACTTAGACCTTTCCAGGAACTATTTGTAGAACATCTCTCAGTTATTTTCTTCCTCTTGGTCCAAGTGTGAATACCTCTTTATACTCCATCCCACATTATTGTTTCTCATCTTTATGCCTTAGAGCAGACTTTTGTGTACTTGTATACACTTTTTCAAGTTTTTAAGCTATCCACATTTCAGCCACAATGATTGAGATACAAGGTACTTCTTGGGACATTTAACCTTTGTTGACAATCAATTCCACAAAAATTACTTATACTCACATTATTGTCATAAAAAAAAAAAAATTAAAAAAAAGAAATGTCATGGACATATGGTTCTTTTGAAGCAATGTATTCTAAATGAACTCAAAAGAAGCAATGCTAGCCAATCAAATGCCCGGATATAACTCCAGATACTCTATTAATTCTGAATTATAACCCTCCTTACTAAATCTTCTTTCAGATCTCATGTCCTTAACATACAATAGAAGAACACTTACGGGAATTGGAAACAGAGAATTCATAGTTATGGCTGCAATTCATTTTTTTTATTAGAAGTCAAAATCAGCCCATCAGTCAAAGAAACACCATCTCCTGTAACTGTTCATGAGGGATGGGAAAGAATCTTTCTATTACTTTTGAAATCCATTATGAAATGGCCTCCTTAATTGATAAATCCTCAAATCAGATGTAGTAACCAAAACCAGAATGATGCTTCGATTTGCTGAAAAAGGAATTGCAACTGGTTTGCCTAGCTGAAATCTAACATTCAGGACCCAAGTCTGTTGCCTTTTTCCCTCAAAATATAGTATTACAGATACTTTATCTCTAAATTCAGATATATTACATGCTGTGAGACTGTTTTAAATTTATAGTTTGTATTTAAATCTATAAAGAGTGGCTGAATTAAAAAATGCAAACTATCACAGAGCTAAACTAATACAGAATGTCAGTAAGACTATGCATCTGTAGCACTGTATTATCTGTATCACCCAACCTGAGGCAGACAGCAGAGCACAGACAAGGAAGATGGTCTTGACACAACGCCTTACAGTGTAGGTAATTATGCTATTCAATATGAAGTCAAAATAACAAATTGCTTGTTAAATAATTTTAAATGATACTTTCCTTAGAATACTCTTGTAACAGCTTGTTACAAGATTCAATGTCCCTGTCAAAATTCCATGTCTCCAGTCCCACAGACTGTGGCAAGCAGATTAATAACTGAAAGTGTAATGCACTGTTATCCTTCATTGACTCACTGACAAATGATGAGCTCCTAAATACATCTCTTTATTTAAAAGGTCTTGTATTATAAAAATGATATAATCATGAATGAAACTGTTCCAACTTTTACTCCTGACACTTATCTCTGAAAGACTGTGTTTATGTTGTTACATGTTGCTTCTGCTTTAATTCTTTGAGCAGGATTCCAATTATGAGTACTGGAACATATGAAGTATTCTGGTACTGAGTCCTGTATTTGCCTATTTTAGCAAGCCTGGTTTCTTTTCGCTGATTGGCACTCTATAATCATATTTTCTTGCACTGAAAAATTTCACTCTTGGAATCCAGGCACATGGGCAGGACTGGGCTGCAGAATTACCTTGCACTACTGCAAACTCTCATTTCAGCTTAAGCCATGTATTTATTTCAATTCAGCTGAAGTTGTGTAGGATCACATTGAGGGTAAATTAAGTTTAGACACGCAACCAAGAATACAGATACATGTGCTGAAAGCTTGTGAGCAGCAACAGCTGTAGGCAGGGCCTTGAAATAAACTTTTCTGAAAGAGAGGCAAAAATCTCATCTCACACCTGTGATGGACTAGGGACACAGATTCCATTGACCAAAACAAGCTGATGAGCTGAACCTGTAATACTACTAACATTCAGAGCATGTTAAAGTGCTCTTAAGACATAATTGCCTCAGTTTAACTAAGGAAGACTGTGGTAAGACAAGACCTTATGTTAATAGTCTTACACCACCAAAACCAAACAGCTGAACTATTCAAGATTCTATCACCTGACATTTGTTTGTACAAACAATTTGGAGCACGCTTACGAACAATGGATGCTTCTGGGGAGGCAGGATCAGTTCATTGACAGAGTATGGACTAAATTATTCATAGAAAATACATTATTTAGCACCTATGCTTTAAAGTACTGCATGCCACTTTGGGCACTTATTACAAAAAGGACATTAATAAATTAGAGAGAACCTAAAGCAGGCAAGCAAAATAATGAAAGGGTTGTAAAGATAAAGCCCAGAGGAGAGGGAATGAGAATGCTTCGTTTATACCTGGCAGGAAAGGTGAGAGTACTCCTTTCAAGAATAATCCCTTCTGGCAAGGGATTATTTACAATGTGGAAGAGAGACCTAAAAGGAATAATAGCTTGAATCTAAAAGTGGTCACTATTAAAGCCGATCAAAGCCTCAGAAGGAGGCTAAATAGGTCTAAACAATTACTGATAATATAAGCCTACAGTTAAGAGAAACAGAAGCAATAACAAAATTGTTAATGACTTAGAAATACAGAGACACGGCTGAGATGGGTATTTCAGATATTCTACTACACTCCACAGAGAGGCCTAGGCTACAATTAAAAAAAAAAAAAAAAGGAAGAATAACCTTTGTAATCATCTGCCACAAGACACTGGGGAGAAGAATCTAAGTGACAAAAGTCTGAAAGGAACAGATCAGACAGTCTGAATCAGTGTCATACTCAATAAAAGGAGACATGTTGTGAAAGGAGGGGAAAAGCTGGCCACAAAAGGCATTAGAGGGATTCATTCTACACAAAGACTTTTCTGTATCGCATATAGAACATGCTTCTCAGGTAGTGAAAGTGTCTCATGGGCAGTGGGGGGAGGGTGTAAAAAATACTATTAAAAAATATACCTGGGCATAAAAATAGCAATACAGCACAATCAGAGTGGGGCAAGAAGGGGGGAAAACCAGCAGGCTACTGATTCACTTCTTTCATAGGAAGTCTTTTGTTCTGCACACTTTCCCAGCTGGTCTAGTGAGAAATGACAAAACCTTCCCCTCTCTTACAAACAGTAACGCCCCCTTCACTTGACTATAATAATTACTTTCATGAAAAGCTTTGGGATGCAAATAAAATTGTATTTATAAAACAGATTTGAATTCTTGAGATTAGTTTATTCTAAGTTCAATACCTCTATTAAGGCTCTAGCATTAACAGTAAAATCTCACTTTCAACAGTGTTACCTTACCCCATCCTTACCATCTGAAATTAAATTTTTGTTTGGGTTCTCTGGAATGCTTTCGCTTTCCTCTTTCAGATACAAATTGTGCTATGCTGAGTTTCTATTATTCTAATATTAACACAGTCAGATCAAAAAGCAACAATAACATTCTGTTGTCTCTTCAAGGAGTGAGACTTGAATATTTTACTTCCCCCAACCATGTTTTACATCAGGAGAAACTCTGCCCCTCCACCACAGAGCAGTTTGCAGTCTGAGTAGCGTAAGGAGTGAATGAGTCATTTAATCATTTAATGCACCCAAAATTTGATAGAGCAGATCAAGAAATGTAATCTTATACGGTAAGCCTGTTCAGTTTGGCGTTTTGTTACAAAGTATGTAGGGCTGAAAAATCATTAGAAACACTTAGCTGATCCTCAGATTGGCTCAAAATTTCCAGTTGGAAAAAGGTCTTTCCCTACAAAATGGCCCCAGGTGTGTCTCACAGCATCGGAGCTGTGAACTGAAGTCCCCTGAGGCTCCCAGAGCTTCACAGGAGCCTTGTAGGATGGTATATACAAATGGTCCCAATACATCAGCCTGGTGACAACTGTCAGAGGCCTTTGCCTGGCAGGATGAATTGCTATTGCCAGAGAGAATTAGGAAAGGAATTTCCAAAATATTTCAGACCATTCTGTATCAGCTGGCTAGGCAACAGGGGAACCTTGCAAAGAAGACATAAAGAAAGGCTGGAAGCGAGCTAGAAATTACTTTTTCCAGAGGCTACTGAAAATTGTATTGTGCTCTAAATTTCTAACAGCTGAGCTTGCATTCAGTGAAATTGATAGCAATTATCTCACTAACAACAAAAATTTTACAATTCTGTTGTTGCATTCTGTAGTTGGACTGTTCAACACTGTCAAGTCTTTGAGCCAAATGTCTGCTGTGGTTTGTATCAACAGCAAGTCATCCTGATCTTAGGAAACATGAGATTACAGCTTCTAGAGTAAGCACACTGACCTGGGCAGGGGGAAAATCCAACTTTCTAGTTGTTCCAGATTTGGACAAATCATCCCAGAGGCTGCAGCCAAGCCATGGACTATAATTTTACAAAGGCCTAAACACAATATGGTCAACTCATAAAGCCACAAACATGCCCACTTTAAATTAGTTAAAAGTTTTTTTCAATACAAGAGCTACTGAGAGATTTTCTTTGGTGCAAGGCAGAGATCTCATCAATGGCTAATTAGGCAGACTGTACTTTTGTCCCAGGAAAAGTACAGGGAGCCATATCAGAGGGAAGTGCAACATGATAGTGACCGTGAGAAGCCCTGTACGAACATTTTTATACTATTTATACTTTCAGCTGTCATGATTCATTTATTATTCCAACACATTTTTCTGTGGTAAAAACATTCCAGAAAATTTATTCTCCCTATTCTTACTCTCCCAATTCAGCTTCCTGCTGTTCAGAAATGTCACAAATATTTCTTTTCACTGCATATAAAAAGTAGTTAATGCAAAGAAGTAGCATTAACAGCGGCAGCCTTTAACTACGTTTTAGGGTTTAAAAATGCTTATTATCTTGATATTGCAAACTGATAAAAGAAAAAAATACTCTGAGTCTTGTTCATTAATAGAACAAAAGAAACTCCACAGTTCTTTCAACAGAGTTTTACAAAACCACGGTGTCTTATTGTTATTAAAAGTCTCACATTAAACCTGCTCTACTGACAAATATTGCTCGACAAGGAACAATTTCAGCTCATTTAAAGACTAGTGTTGCCTAGAGCTCACCATCAACCCTGACTCAAGTAATCCTTTCATTTGTTACACACAGATCATAGCCTAATTTACCTGAAGTAAAAAATTAGAAAATTACATTTCAATTTCATACATTTTCAAAGTCAGTAACTGGTAAAACCAGAAGGATACATTTCCCCACTGGTAATGCTTTCAGTCAATGAGGCCACAGATCCAAGAAGTGCTGATTGCATGCCACCTTTCCACACACATTATAATTCCCTGCAGCAGTGCTGCTTGCTCCCAGTATAGCAGTAGTGTAACCAATTTCATGCCACTGCTGGAAGAATCAGTATGCATGAAGTGTTGGTTCCCTACTGAAAAATTAATTAGCACTATTTGTATGCATCACTCAACTTTTTCTAACAGTGAACAAGAACTGCATCGCTGTTTCCTAAATTTCACTCTAACTTTTTTGTGCCGTTTTAAGATTCAATAAGCACAAATCACTACTGTTTTACACAGCTAAACAACAAATTGCCTTGCTATGACTCCTACATCTATTTACTTAATGGAGATACTTAAAATGAAAAGTCCTTTGAATACCAATGCTTGTTTCCATAGATGCTCTGCCCTAATTATAAGGGTTGTGAAAGAAGTATTACAAAGGAAAAAAATAAATTACACTGTACCCTAAATTTCTCTACAGTTTCCATATATCATTCCTGTAACTTCAGAATTTGCACTTCAAGCAGGGATATGGCTCAACACCTCACATAAAACGCCAAACCAATACGGCAAGATGTTGAGACAATTGATGTCCATTACTCTAAGTGGGATTTGGATCTGGTATCATCTGGCACAAAGAGGAGAATGCTACCAACACTGACTGACAAAACTCTGCACAAATCAGCAGTATTTTTATTTTACAGGTATTAAAAAATAATTCCTGTCTCACTTAGCATTATTAACATTCATAGCATTATAAGTAGTGCAACACGATACTGAATAGCCAAAATAAGCAGCCTTACTAAGTTTTACAGCAAACACAAAAAAAGCCCAGCAGTGAGACGCATTTCAATAATAAAATTTAAATACAACACCTAGAAGTCCTATGTATGACTGATTGTTATGTTAACACAGCTATAAGATATGAGTTATTTACTTAAGCCTTTAGTAATCTTTTATCATATCATTGATGGCCTTATCCCATTCAAGATCAATCTTAAATGCTTAAACCTTTCAGATGGGCTAATGTTGCCTCTCAGTCTTCATTGCAGCGGGAATGAAGGGCAAACTAAATGATTAATGGAGCATTTCATTAGTTTTTTCATTGCAAACTGTGAATAGGAGTTTCCATTTGACTGCCCAAATTCAGCCCATTTGGAAGGAGATGATATTGGCTGGATCGTTTGGGACACATGGTGAGAAGCAATTGCCATGCAATGTATTTGTGGAGACTCAGCCATCGACCAGAAGAATAGTAACGACCATTCTACCACCCACTACACGAAGGCCAAAGTGTCAGCAAAATTAATGTATGGACACTCAAGGATTTCCAATATCCATCATTTTTTCAAAAATTACATTCTGAGAAAATGCTGCAAACACATTCACAAACAAAGCAGGTTTAGGGTCTAGACACAGGCTACTGAAGTCTTCTAAAGCAATCTCTATTCTGACATATATCCACGCAAAACCCACAAAAATTAAAAGTCTTGGAATTTGTGGAAGTCTGAATATACCAGCTGAAAATCTTGTTCGTGAAGGCAGTTGGCAAAGCAAGTGTGACTGAAGTTAAATGTTTACTTAATGCTACATTGATAATATGTAAATGGATGAGCTGATAACTGTCTTTTATAACACCCCAATTATTACCTGATGATACCACGTCTCTTTTCTGAATCTCAAGGTCAGCAAAGTTTCTAGAAGCTAAAAAGTTAAGAGTTAAACCAAACCTCTGAAAAAGTTAAAAAGTTAAATTCTGCTCTTGATAGAGCAAAATACTAGGAATAACCTGCTGGTGTTCCAGATACAGTCAGTATTTAAGCAATCAAATCAAACTCTAAAATTAAAAAGATGTTAGGATTAATCTGTGGCCTCATATGATTGTGGCAGTATCTGTAATTCTCAAGAAATTAACACTGAGTTAGATACTGGGCTAATTCTAGAGGGTTTAAGGTTTGGGTTTTTTCCCACCCCTTAGTGCTACAAACTTTGATACTAACTTCAGGAAGAAAAGGGAAGTATATATGCTACACTCTACATGTAAGGCTCCAAATGTCCTTTATCAGCAAAAATTAACAAACAGTCCTTCTGGGAAGAGGTCTCACATCTCAGCTCAGACTTAAATGGCAATTACACTCTGTTTTCACTTGATTCTGGTCAATACTGTTCAACTGCTAAATTTTGAGGACTTACTCCCCAAACTCCTCCCCATCCCCTATCAGTCATTCAAAAGAATAGCAGTAAAACACAGGGGAACATCTGGGACAGTCTTACAGACAAATACCTAATGAGTATCTCTAGCAGTATAACAACCTTGGCTGGATTCATTTTCAAAGTGACTTTTATCAGCAAAGACTAGGAACTGCTAATTAAGAAATATTAATTCAGGCTTATTATTTTTTCACAAAGGAGGGCTAAGCAAATTCAACTATATTCAGCTGAGCCACAATGCATGTTTAAATTCTATACAGAGGACAAAAACCAAGTAATAATTTCACAGTGACTAAAGCAAGGTGATACTTACTCCTCCTGGAATAGGAACTAGCAGAGCATCATTATAATTTTGAAAAAAGCTCAGATGAAACACTGCCACTTGATCAAGAAGGTACCTGCTGAGGGGTACAGAAATACTTCTAAAGAGATCAAAAGAAGGCACATGAAACTCAAGCAAATAGCTATAAAACAGAGACCAAAATCAGAGGGGACCTGACACCACTTTCCAGTCAGATACACCAGAGAATATGTAGGAACGAGAATATCAAATTTGCCAAAGCACTATTTCACTTTTTTTTTTTTTCTCAACCAATACATTAAAATATCACTCCAGCAGATCACACATCATTCTTAGTGAGTACCTAAATTCATTACCACTGATAAATACCATCCCAAACATCCCATGTTCTCCAACCTTTCAGCTGACTTTGACATCCTACTTCTCAAAAATACAGCTTACTGATGGCTTCTTTGGATGCACAGGCTGTTCATAGCCCTGCTCTCCTGCCACAGGCCATGGCTCTCACATTCGTACCAAAACCCCGGACGAGAGAAGTGAGCTGGGGCAGGAAACTGCTGCAAAAATACTCTGCTGCCAACTGCTGCTCTCCCGAGGCCATCGTAGGGGTAGTGGTTTTTTATCTTCTTCAAAAAACATGCAGCAACGTGAAGGCAGTGCTGCTGTGTGGCACATGTCCATGCAGGTGCTCCACTGCCTTCTAGAAGGGAAGCTGTGTAATAAATGGTGATCAGAGACAACTTATTGGACATTCATCTAGCCCACATGGGCACCCTTTCATATGCAGCTCCACCAAATGTGTGTGTGTGTGTGTGCAACAAAGCAAAACATCCACATTCACTGCACAAGCAACATTATATTCAAAGTCAGACTTCTTTTTAGGAAAGATTAGTTTTAATGAACTTACAAATAAAACCAATGAAAGCCAGATAAATTGAAGAGATTAAAGTGTAAGAGCAAGACAGGCTAGAGAAATTGTGCTGTGAAAAATTAATCACAAATAAAAATCTTCTGAAGCTAATTATTTTCCTAGGATTCTTTCAGTTGTGACTATCCACTACTGAGTGTCTTATGCCTTTTCCATATGCCTCTCTGAAGCACATTAGAGGTACCACTGGCTATATCAAAGACAGCCCTAATTCAGGACAGAATTCCATGCAGCAGCAGGGATTGGGGGGTGGTGGCATTGTTGCTCATCGATAAATCTTACAATTAACTCCTTAGAAGAGATTTTCAGCCATGAAAAATCTATTCTTTTTCAAATACCTACAGAGGACCTGTATCTTCAGATATCCTATCAGTCCTTAATGACAGGATGGTCAGAGGCTAAATGAAATAACTTTATCCAAATCTAATCATCAGAGAGTCCATCATAGAACAGTCTGGGTGGGAAGGGACCATAAAGAATGTCCAGTTCCAACCCTGCTGCCATGGCAGGGACAGCTTCCACTACACGACGTTGCTCAAAGCCCCATCCAACCTGGCCTTGAACACTTCCAGGAATGGGTGATACTGGAAGGCTCCTAAATTTAGCAGTACAGAGGGGTGTTACACACTGCCATGGAAGTGCATGGATTTCTACTGCAAACATGTGCAGCTGTAGTCAAGTTCTCAACAGCAAATTGAGAACAATGACCTTTTTTTGCATCACACACTTTTTTACAACACACATTTGCTTAAGCAATTACTGTCTGCTGTCTTTTGTGTACTAAGCATTTGGACTAGCCTGCTTTTTTACTTCTCCAGTACATCTTCAAAAACAAGGTCTCAGCAGAATCTTCTCTTTTAATTGCCTAGTTTGATGCTTTAGTCTTTTAAAGTGTTCCCTGTGTTCTTTAAATATTTAAGGCAGACACAAACCCCTTCATCTTTTGAAAAGGCAAGACTGTCATCCCAAATTCTCCATTCCAGTTTGAAGCTCCATTGAACTTGAAGCACGCAGTCCAGGAAACTCTCCTGATTTCTCACAAAGTTGTTCCCCTGCCTCTCTCCTCTGCCAACAGTGTGACTTCCCCCCTGCTTCCCGCACCCCTTACACATGAGAAGCCCTGTTGAGCAAATGATTCATCTACAAATATCATGTTGCTCACATCCCTTCTGAAGACCCCCTACTGCTGTTTACTCTGAATTTAAAAAAAAATAATAAAATAATAAGTTAAAAAATCTTACTCTCTTAGAAGATTGTTTTTGTCCAACATACTGCATTTGCCTGGGATAGCAGCCCCTTTAGTCGACAGCTTTCTCCAGTGGTGCTTTTCAGCCTGTAACTTTTCCAAGGAAGTGTCTCTACTGCATGAACAAAGCACACAGCCCCAACAAAAAACACAGGCTAAATACTAAAATGCAGAAAGATGCATTAAGATGGGCTTTTTTTTTTGTTGTTGTTTTGTTTCCTTTCTGACTTTAAGGGATCTCAGAGGAGCTTGGCTCCTGAAACACTTTACAGATTCATGGTAAGGATGCGGGGAAGGATATTTGATGCTGAAAGATATCAAAGGAATTCAAATTAGAAAGGACAGGGGGAAAAAGAGAGAAAAAGATACAAGGACATACAGAAAAAGTATATTTGGAAAGGAAATATAAAGCCTGGGCAGGCAGGGAGATGAGAACAGAAAATGCAAATAGTAATCTTAGGAAACCACTGAACATTGGAAGAAAACGTTCATAATGTAAGAGCCTGTCTAAACACTTTGAAAGGTCAGTACAAATTGGCTCATCATGTTTTCGCTGTAGGGCAAAGCTCACATCCTATCTGTACAGGTTATCCAGTCACTTTTTCCTCGGCTGGAAACATGCAGGTGAAATTAAGTGTTGTTGTACAACATGCGAACAAACTCAATGCATCACTAGACCTATGCAGAAAAAACTGCTCCAAAATGCATGATCAAGAAAGGATGTGTATGGAACACATTTGCTTTATGTTTGAAATATTGATCTAGGATATGCTGTTGTTTTCTTTATTTTTCTTTAATTAAAGTACCTCTCTCTTGAGCGATCAGTAACTCGGATCCAGTCTTGGTTTGAGAAGAAGCTTACAGCAGCAGCGAGTAAGCTTTAGATAAACACATAGAGTGGAGTTTGTTTTGCCTTACAGATATAGGGCAAGCATGGGGGAATCTGATGATTTCACAGCGTGGCAACACTTCTCTCTCAGCAATTCACAAAGCTACTATTATCGAATCACAAAAACTGCAGACTTCACAGGTTTCTTTGTTTGCTTTCCTGTAATTAAAACACACATTGCGCCATGTATTTTCCACACTGTGAAACATTTTCACTTTTACTTCTAGTATCACTTCTGAAGGCTTATTTCTTTGCAAAAACTGTCTAGGTTTTTTAAAGTGTTTACTGAGGAAAAAGAAAACAATTCTCACCTTTCAGCCTCTTACAAAGTTCCTCTCTGAAAACCTTTCACACAAGGCAAGCCCAGCTTGCACCAACTCCCCTTAACAGCAGACCTCACGAGGCAGCTTGGGAGGAAAGGCAGAGGATAGACACAAGAAACAAGATAGAAAGAAAGAGGAAAATTGGGAAGAAAGGCGCAGGTTCAGAAAGCTGAAGACCTGGCTCAGTACACAGCCTTTTGAGGCCACCAATGCAGCAGGAAGCAGGTTCAAGAGGGCACCACGCTGCTTCTGGGAGCAGTCATGGTCACTGGCCGAGTCAGGGCAGGCCAGAAGCAAAAGATGTCCCCAGTACCCCTCCAGCACATTGGCTGCCCAGCATGCCCACCCCCTGCAGCCTCAACGAGCAGCTCTTCAGTACGTTTAAATAGAATGACGTGCAGGAGCAAAATTAAGGGTAAAGGAAGACGAAACAGAAAAAGGGAATGTGCTTCATTTATTAAACTTTTTTTTTTTTTTAAGAATAAATTACATGTCAGTCCCTGGCCAAATGAATTACATGCACACACGAAAAAACATTACAGAGACTAAATTCAATATGAGCTGTACAAACTTTCCTAGGTGCTGGAAATTATTTTTTTTCTGCAATGACTGGAACCAGTTTTGCCTCTCCTCTGCCTCTTTTTCAGCCCTCTCCCTTAGCAATCCTTGTGAAACTCTCAAGCCTGGTTAGTATCGCTCATCCCTGTGTCCTGAGTGACATGAGTTGTGCAGGAATTGAATGACCCTGTGTATCTGCTAGTTCACTGCTGACTATAAATAGGAGAACATATTGCCAAGAGTTTCTCCTACAATTGCACCATTTAGCACTGACAGTGGCTGAGAAGCTGCTAACACTTCTAGAAGCTTTCAGACCCTGTTCACAAGGCTCATGATGACAGATCTGAGAGACAGAGACTGTCGACTCACGACCAACTGCTACACGCTGGTTTTCAGCAACCACCTCCTCCTGAGGTGTTGTTCAAGACAAAAACAATTAGAATTAATAACAGGGACAGGTAAGGAAATCCTGAGGAAGAAATCTCTTAGAGTTAAAATTTTGCTTGAGGTAAACCCAGATGTAACAAATCAGTGAGGGATATGCTTGTAGTTAGTTATTGTTGTGATTAATATTGAAGTTAATTGTGATTATCACACTGTCTTTTGCCTCCTTAGTGTGCTCAGAAACCATAAATTGGAATAGAAAAACATGCAATGTCCTGCTTATCCCAGATACACCATATTGGTGTGTATATGGCAGTATTGGGAAAAAAAAAAAAAAAAAAAGGCATTATTTACAAAAACCTAAACTCTTTTTATTTAAGTGTTTTGATTAAAACAGACCTCCTCTTTTGGGAACAAACCTTCCAAGACACGAGGCCATTTTTTAAAATTGAGATAAAATTAGAAATATGAAAAGTCATCAAATATAATAAGGGAATCCATTAATCCAATCAGAGAGATGCCCTCCTTCAGAGGCATTGCCAAAACCGAAGTACCCCACCTGAGGATGCACAAGAAGCCAGAAGCAGAGAGCAGATTCAAAAGGTTGACTAAAGCCTACAAGGGGTCTTGGCAATAACAACTTCAAGATCTCCAAACTCATTTGACAGCATTTTTTTTTGTCATTCATTAATGGGTGACTCAACTGGAGAATAAAAAAACCCAAAAAAAATGACAAGTGTACATAAGCAATGCTCAGTATTTGAATAATGGATCACTTCCACAAAATTGTAAGAAGAATGTAAAATTGCATGGTGATCTATTAATCTGATTTAGTGATGGATAACTAAAATGATGAATATGGATTATACATTTTTAATGAGTGTTACATTTAACAAGCATGAACATTGGTGAGTGTGAACATCAGTGAATGAATAGCAAGGCTTATAAAGTTTCAGATCTGACAAATGTAACTAGAGCTCTTTCTGGCATGCATATTATTAGCATTTTGAGATTAAACAGGACCTATCAGAGCATGTAATTGTTGACAGATAAAAGAGATCTTAAGTTGTGTAAGCAGTATGTTTCCTCTTGCTTGGTGAATACATTTGAGTCCATGTTGTACTGCATGGAAGTATTTTTCCCAGAGCTAAACTTTACTGATCTCTTTCCTGTCGTTTACCAGGCTGGCAATGAAAAGAAGAACGAAAAATACAGGGGTTGCTCATATTTTAGTATAAGCCAGTTAATAGGTATGAAAGGAAAGCTCAGGAGAGGCAATAAAGTTGAAACTCGGAGTCTCATTAGAAGACAACCAGATGTCAGCCTGTCCATACTCCAAGTAAACAAGTACTGGAACAGAAACACCACACGCACCAACCCAGCCACCCTTCCAGCTGCCAAGCGTGCCCACAGCTGTTGATTATCGCATCTCACCTCCTCCACAGTCTCCCAAGCTGCTAATATCCAAATTTGAGCATGTTATTTTTCATCCATACATGCACAATGCAATAAAGATTCTTCCTAGTAGAGCTTTACTAGTTCTCTACCCATTTTTGTAGCAAACACAAAACTCATTTTTTTTATCACTTATTAACTTTTGTGGAATAAGTCTGCCTAGAAGAGCCCAGGCTTGAGCCTATTCAACACCACTCTCTTTCCTTGTTTTTCCCCTTTTGCAGTATTATGTAGCTGCTGCACTAGTGTCAGCAGGTGAAACACAACATCATTCTCCTCAAAGCACCAATGATTCCTTTTGAAGCTGTATCAAATAGATAACATCTGTAGAAAACATCTAGACGGCTTAATGGCAATAAATTGCAAAGATCTTCTTACACTTCCAATTACTATTTCATTTCAAATATTTGCCCTTCACCAGTCCTTCACTCCGTTATTCTCGCTACTTTTTTGGCATCATGATGGTTGCGCACTTACAAGGCGGAGACGTAAAAGTAATGACACAAGGTTATACAATGGAAAATGCTTCTTTGAAAAAGAGAGAGGAAGAGATCTTTAGGCAAAAGGCAGAAAACTATTCCCTCTTTGTACGACAGAGTACCTCAGAAACAAGGTCCTGAGAGGAGCCTCTTGTGGAGCCAATTGGCTTTCAGTAACAGGATCTCATCACCTGACCTCCTCATGCAGTACCTTTACATGGCAGCTGACGTGCTCAGGGCTACTTCTCTGCTTTGCTACAACACAGCTTTTTAGCCCATCCTTCATCTCAACATTTTTCATGCATTTTAATCTAAAGTACCTTTTTTCCCTATCGCCTGCCTCAGTCTGCCTGAAAGATATTAGTTACAAAAAAAACATAGGACTTGGATAAATCCGTGACAGTTC
Source organism: Anabacerthia variegaticeps (assembly GCA_035583185.1). Classification (NCBI taxonomy): domain Eukaryota; kingdom Metazoa; phylum Chordata; class Aves; order Passeriformes; family Furnariidae; genus Anabacerthia; species Anabacerthia variegaticeps. The sequence goes on along the minus strand of JAWWEW010000131.1, from coordinate 62,243,130 downwards.
CAACTTTCCTTAGTTCCCCAGTTCTGTTAATTCAGCCAGAGCCCAATAAGCAATGATAACTATAATGCAGTTCTTTTTTTCACACATCAGTGAATACTCTTCTCAAGAAGGTAATTTTCAGTTTCTTTAGCACAACTGAGATTTGTTTCTTTTTCATTTCTCACCCTAGGAAGAACAGTCTGCCCTGAACCTCACTGGTAAGCAATTAAAACCTGGAAGCTTGCCAGCCTCTGTGGTACTGTGAATTCATTTCCCAAGTACACATGTAATTCTTGGAGCTGAAGTCGAGACAATAAAATGTGTAAAACTTGACTATATTATGACTCCTCACTAAACGACAAAGCCCCTTTCATACAAAGAAATTGGAGCAAATCAGTCGATAATGAGAAAGTGCAGGCACTAATTATTTTATAAAAAATGTGGAAATTATGTATAATTTAATTTCTGAAAGTTAAATGTTTTACTGATAGAATAATCACTTTTTCTGGCCTGACAACATTATGACTCCAGCAGTATTTTAATATATCTCCATAATATACCTCTTCTCGCTATTAAAACTGAGCAATATTCCAAATATCTGGACTTCAAAAGCTCATATTCTATTTGCAACTATCAGTTTGATACTCTCCAGATACTGCAGAAATGTGAAAAACCCAGTGGTTGAGGGGAAAAGACATGGTAAAAGCAACATTTTAAAGGTAGCATAGCCCAGTAAATGCAATTAGTGAATCTTTGCCACATACATGGAATGAAATGCAGAAAAAGGGCAATAGACTTGCTAGAGGGTTCGCAGGAAGGTCACAGCCACAGATGTCAGTGCCCCAGACCAGCCACGTTTCACTGGAAGGCCAACCGACTTCCATCAACTTATCCCTGTGGATTGGACGTGGATTTGAGAAAGCTTCAGGTTTCGGGCTGGAAACCGAAGCAAAAAGGGAGGGAGAGGGGGAGAGAATGAGACCCGTCAGCCAAACCGTATTACATTTCCCACTGTGCTCCCACAGCTCAGGCCTTGAAAGAAGGTAATCCTAACAAATCCACATTATAAAACTTTTTTCACCTAATTCATACAATCATTTTATTGTTTGTGTATGTGTACCTATCCCTCACAAAGATTTAAACTGTGGTGTGCCTTACATATATTGGAAGATTAACAAAGCTGCTACAGCATGTGGCTTGTTGGAATCAAAGGGAACAGATTTGTTCCAATGTCCTATAACTGTTTTAAAATAAATTCAGTGATTTCACATGAAATCCTATATGGTGTTCTATGCTATATAGTCATGATTATGACATTATAGCTAAAGGTCAGTCAAGGTTTATTTTCTAGCCTTTGGTAAGTGGAGGATTTATTTTGTTGAACTCTTTATATGCCAGAATTTAGCACTGTACAACTTGGGTCCTACAGCAAACACAAGTGTGTTTCTGAAATGTGGTGTGGATCCATTATGAAGCAAAAGAAAATTTATGATCTGAAAGAATCCTCACACACTTATACAGCAGTGCACAAGAGTAAAAATATTAAAAACAGTTCTTCATGAAAAACTCAGCAATTTTATTAACCTAATCCAAAAATAGCTAATACGAAATTAATATTCATTCACCAGTGTCTGCATCCTAATTAAGAAACATTTCTGAATTAACCAATGTATTCTTTTAGGCCAAGTTTTATCAAACATAAAAGTACAAGTTTAAATCCATTTTTAGCTGAAGAATTAGTCTGCTTTATGCTTAATCCAAATGGCTAAATCCATTTATTAAAGAGCTGAAGGGGGTTTGGGGAGGGGAGTATGAAGTAATAGCAGTATTCCCTCAAAAAGAGTGATTTACAAGACTGAAAGATTATTTTACAAAGATAAAATTTGAGGAAACATGATAAGCGCGCCATATAACAAAAGCACAGGCTATGGAGCGCTGATGTAATGCCTTTTTCTTAATGCAGCACCATGACAAAAGTATTCTGAATGAACAAAGAATGTATCGAATCAAATCTGATCAAGCAAAACAATCTTTCTCAAGCAACCGATCCATGAGTTTCCCTGTCAGATGGTGAAGAAATCAAGCAGAGAAAGATTAAGAATGATATTTAGGTCATGGAATGATATTTAGAGAAATAGCAGTTTCTAGAGTTGCTGGCAAATTCGTCAGCACATTTTGGAAACCTTACTGAACTCAATTATTCAGTGTCTCAGTTCAGATACCAAAGAAACCTCTTAACAAATTCTGTACTTTCCCTTATGCATTTGGTACTCAGATGTTATACACTGGACTGGCTGCATCACTGGTCCCTTCCTAATCATGAGCTGCTTGAAGATCAACATACAGATTTTCTTATATCAGCAATGAAAAGTAATTTGGTTACTTGAAAGTATAACTGCACTGTTGACAAATTCTCCCTTTCTCATTCTCTTCCTGTGCTTATTCACAATCTTGTATCTGTTGCTCTTACGTATTTGACTTTTCTTCCAAGGTATACCTCAAAGAGTGGATTTTTCTTCTTTTGACCAAGAAAGAACAGCTGCCATTCAGACACGGGCCACAAACATGCAACAGCCTCCAAATAACATGCTTACAAACATCAGTGGTCAGGAGATCAGGTATGTTCAAGTTTGGATTTTGTCATGACAACAGCATGCCTTGCAATTGGCATTAATTATTTCTCCTGAAGTAGATCTGGCAGCTTTACTCAGAATACATTCAATCTATAGCACTTCATGCAGCATGCAGACTGAATACTGATTTTGAAAATCCTAATACCAACAACTCCTGTCACATCAGCTAAAGTCAGCCCAGAACCACGTACAGTATGCTTAGCAGCTTGTTCTCAGTAAGGTGCCCAACCCCACACAAAAAGACCAAATTCATCACTGAGTATATTTTTTTTATTACATTTATTTTTAAAATTCACTACTTCTCCTTTTACAAAGCATCACAGTAGTGCAAAGTAATAGTGTTTTTCCAAAATCACTAACAGCAGAAAAAAGATTAGTGTTAGCTCAGGTCTGAAGACCGTGGAGCAGAAGGAGCAGAGCACCCTCCTAGGCTATTTTCTCCACAGGGGCTATAATATAGTCTTTGTTTTCTGCTGTATCACTACAGGAATGGAATGGAATGCAATGCAATGAACTTGTGCACAATTTATGTTAGAAACCAATACAGTAGCACCAGACTCCTTTCCTTCAGTAGAAAAGGCAGAAGATCCTAAGATCAGAGGGGCTAAACCTTTCTTATTTTCCAAAATGCAAAAGCCATCAATATTATTTTAATATAGTGCAGACCATGGAAAGGATTGCAAACATCACTCTTAGCTGAGTAAAAATTGAAAATAAAATGGTTTGTGTTAGGTGAAAAAAGGAAACTTCAGACACATAATCTCTTTATTATAGTTATTTCCTTTTTAATATAGAACTGCTTTTCTGTGATTTGAAGGTTAATTTATAGGTTTTACTTCTGATAAACTGACATAAAGACATCAAATGAAACTGTACACTTTATTTACAGCAGAATGTCAATTATTAAAATCATAACACTAATTTGAACTTTCACATTTTTATAGTTCTAATTACAGAAATTTTTTCATAGAAAAAATGCTACAGTAGCATAATTTTGGTTATGTAAATAAAGCAGTTTTGTATTCAAGGACTCAGCTTGACTCAATTAAAAGTGTCTATTCTTATATGGCTGATATCTGTTTGAATATGCTTTATTCTACACAGTCTAATGATTTGAATCCCCTCAGAGATGCAAAAATTGCATTGTTCTATATTACCTTATCACTTGTGTCAGCTCTGGTTGGTTGTGCTTGATATCATTGCAACTGAACAGTTAAAAACTAATCTACAATTCAAATACTCATAAAAGCAGTGCACATACTTTTATTTTTTGTAATACCATAGTGAAAATATAGTATCAAAGACAGCCATTCTTATAAAGCCCTATTGCAATTACTTCTACTCTTTCAAAAAGAAATGCAAAAAACATTTATGAGAAAGAGTTGAAGAAAATTAGTACCTAATTCCATAAGCACTGGCTCACAAACCCTACCCATCTATCCTAGTCCCCTTGCTCTTACAAAGGAATTCCCAAGCAGTCAAAAACATTTTGTATTGCCTGTATTAAATTTATTTCACTTCTCAGAGATCAGGACTCACAGGTTATACTTTCCCCTCTGACACTGGCTTGTTCTGTAATCTATGGCAAATGGCTCAATGTCTCTGTCTTCTTTCATATGAAAACAGGGGCTATAAATACTTCCTTTAGGAGAGAAATTAGAGGGATTATTGAAGCTTTGTGAAGTGCTCTGAGTTCTTTGAATTAAAAACATTTAATAAATACTACCCAGAGCATAGTGTTATAGTGTAACAATTGCATGACGGTACTATAAATGGAAAATATTATTATTTTGAGAACTAACAAGGATAATACCACGGAGATTTAAATTATATCTTTAAAAGAGTTTTGTGCATAGCTTTATTTAAGAAACTAGGCAACTATCATTTATAATCACTTGGCTTCCCAGGTTGCTTTAAGTCTAAATTGTTTCAAACAATTAGCCAATAATTGACTGTTCTCAAACTGAGCTCAAATTGCAGAATCAAAGCAAAAGACACCCCAGATCCCCACCAATGCCAACCAAAACCAAAGCTCTGTATTAGGAAAACACATACTGGGCTAATGCAAAGCATGTTTTTGTTTTGATCTTCTTTTGACATTTTTTTTGGTACCAATTTTGTCCATTAGGCAAATTACTAAGGAAATCAGCAGGGATTTGCCCTTAGTGAACTAACTGTAAAAACCCACTACAATCTGGAAATTTTTTAAAGCTCCGGAAAAATTCTAGGAAACCTGTCATACCAGAGTCAGTCTTCAGACATGATGTCTTCTGGTCCTAAAGAGGTTATTCAAATCTCCTGGGCCAGTCCCTTCTTTAGAGTCTACAGGAATGGAGATGTTTCAGAGCCCAATTTCTACCCTGATCTTCAAGGACCACCCTTACATGGATGAAGCCTGCGGCACCAGGACCACTCAGAAGAACATTTCTAAGGAGAAGCCCACCTGATTGCCATCCTGAGTGGAATACATGGTCAGAAAACTCAACACACAGTGAGGAGATTGCCCTGTACTCAGCCAAGCAAAGGTTTCCATTTTAATTATTTTTTTCCCCTGGCCTGAGAAAAACACCCTTTGTATGCATAACAAACAATATGACCAGGAGTAAGTACATCACAAAACATTCAGGGTCCATGACTCACAGAGGATGAGACCCAGGCACGTGTACTTGAGCTAGACTTTGCAAGGAACATTGACACACGAGGTTAAAACCAGCTGCATGAGTCAACACAGAAATGAAAATGTTCTCACTGCTGACCATAAGCAAAACATTCCACTATCCTTCCAAAGGAAGGATTTTTCAACCCCAAATTCTAGCTTTCACTCATTTTTTATTCAGCCTTTTCAATTTTTCTCTAATTCTGCATAGTGACAGCAGGGACAATTGCATTGTTTAGTTTCCTCATGTCTTTGTATAATGACTAAACCCTTCTGGCTTGAGTTTGAAAACAAAAGCAGATAGATATCCCCCTCGCACCAACAAAACCCTCAGTTTTGGGCAGAGACCAAGCACGGACAATGAAAGCCTTTGTTGAGTAAGTCTTGAAAAGAAGGAATCAGAATATAAATACCTTGCAACCATGAGCAGTTGTTTCTTCTCTGCTGTCTGCATAACTAGTTTACGTCTTTCATCAAGGAATTTAACAGGTAGTTCAGTTGCATTAAAATATTATCTTCTTTTGCAGTAATACATGGCAAATGAAGATCATCTCCAAGTGTTTTAATCGATACACTGCATAATTCAAAAGTCAATAAAATAACTGCAAAATAACTGATCCAGAGGCCACATCAGATCTTCTCTATCTGGAGTCATATAGTGAAACCCAACAAGTGATACAGGCTCCTGATAAATCAATTCATAATCACGCTACACACAGCACTAGAAATATAATCCACATAGTGCTGGTGTAATGTCACTAGAGCCCTTGCAGGTGATGGAGCATATTTCCTCTGGATAGCTTTGTTATCCCTCTCCACAGGCACACAGTGGTCATCTACAGGTTCCAGAGCCTGACCTCAGCCACATGCACCACAAGTAATGAATGGTCACACCTGGATAAGACATACTGGTTACATTCTCTTTGCTGCAGAGCTTCAGAGAAATCTAGTGTGTAATGCTGGAATAAACAGGCAGCAATTAGATAACTAAGAGTCAAATTCATTTTTTAGTGTCTGGATTAAATTCTGCTTTAATCTCTCATGGCACTGACGTTCAGTTTCCAAAATCGTGCATCAAATTTTGCCTAAAAGCCACACATACAAAAAAAAGTCATGTTTTCTGTGAAACTATGAGTAAATCACTGACTTTTTCATTTCCTTTACAAGTCTGCTCTAACCTCTCATATCTATATGAGCCTTTTGCCTTATCTTTTTCTGTAGAGCTGGGGAATGAAGAGAATAATTTGTGGTTTTTCTTATTATTGATAAGGAGGACACTCCACTTCATTGGCTTCAAAGAAGCATTTGTCCACACCAGGGAAAAAATATCCTTAAACCTTTGTTTGATCAGCAGCTGGAAAGAGTCAAGAACTAACAGAAATTATGAAAATAAACAATTATAGCTGTTCTCTACTGTGGCTAAGTCACCTACAGCGTATGCAGTCACTCCCTGCCACAGTGTGTGTATTTCTGAGGTTCTTAGCACACACAAGCATTTGTACATCCTGTTAGCAGGAGTTTAGGTCACTCAAATTTATTAGGCATTCTCCTCTTTAAATATTATATCTACAAAATAAAACATTGTCAGATCCATTTAATACCATATACATTATGAGAAAGATTAAATGCATCAAACATAAGTATTCACTGATCAATAGCTTCTTTTCCCCTCTCCCACTCAAACAACTTCAGCTCTTCTCCATCTAAGTTTGAGCTATCTACTCTGTATCTCCATAAACTGCGTGTTGGAAAATGGCTTACCCATCTACATCACCAGAGATTACAGTAGCCAACATAAAAACCATTATCTAATTCAACAATCACCATTAAATTCTGCAGCAAGCCATGCCTTTTCTAGATAATGAGATCGAACACTATTTCGATGATCCTTACAGCCTAATTTACTAAAGATTTGTAGAGCATTTATGAAGTTTTCCCTGCAGAGCACTCAACCTGCCAAGACTGAAATCAGGAGCAAAAATGCAAATAAAAGAGAGGAAGTTTAACACGTGTACAAGTCAGTCTACACCATTTCTTAGAAAAATGGTATTTGCACTACCTTGAAGATATAAAACCATTTCTATAATGAGACATCCAGTAAATATTTTCTTTTTCTATTGAACCTGACCCAGAGAAGAACTCAAAATATGTTGCTATAAAAACCTGGTTTGTCCTGGTGCACACAAAATTCTTTGATAGCGTAGTGAAGAATTAAAACTTGGCATTAAACAGACACTAATAAGGAGGACAGATGATCGTCAACACAGCAACAGTGTAGAGGATCAGACAGTACTGCAGAAGAGAAGGAAAAGAAGAGGTGCCATCAAACAATCATAACTACTATAATAATTTGGTGTTAAAGTACAACAGTTCATTATTATCCACACTTCTGGCCCCATGAATCAATAAACACAGTCTAGTAGGAAACACTATAAGTTAATGGACCAACTTTTCCACTCTGAAGGTCAACAATTAGAACATTTCTCAGTTTTGTTCATGAAGAACTTGAAAACAGAGCCATTTCAGTTCAGAGTAGTTCAGCCCTGAGCTGGCACAGAGACACTGGCCCAGCAGCAGCTTTGCACTATTCCTGACTACACTGTTTACTGCATTTATATTCACTGTTATCATTTAAGGAATGTAGTATCATAAAAAAAGAAAAACAGAAGAGAATAGAATAGGATAGAATTAATCATTTAGAATAATGCATGGAGAACAACATAATTTTTGACTAATTTACCACAGCAGGCCATTTATTTATAGCACAGTTGTTTTTCAGTTAATTTACAATGCAACAGAGGATAAAGATCTCTTTAAAACATCCAGACAAGCAAGTGACCTTCCTTTCTGATTTTACATTCTATATTTTCACAATCTTCTAAAAAATGTTGTCATCACAAAAAGAATCACTCTGTAAACCAGAAGCAGAAGCGGCTCTAAAGAGATAACACTCTTTCCACATTTCAGATCAGGGAGAATGGATTCCTATAGGAATCTTACAGCATTACATTTCAGCACTTAATTTAGAAGCATTTGCTCAGCATCACCCACATGCAAGTAGCCACTCACACCAGTTAATGGGAATCATTTTCTATCTGCGTCGCAAGCACACACCCATTTCAGTGTGTGCTTTAGACCAGAAGAGAACATGATGAAAACCAGCCTCTCACACCGTACTTCATCTTGGAAATAAATGCAATAAATCACTATTTCTCTGACATGTTCCAAGGCAAAAATATAGCTTGGTACTTTCAACACTTTCTAGAAGAGCTGGAATCAGCAAACTGACTTTGGCATGCCAGGTTGGGTAAGCAGTCAAATAAGGACAGTACAAGCTGGTGGAACCAAAGTGCTTTTTACATTTTAAGAATGTAAGCAAAATCTGAAAAAAAAAAAAAAAAAAAAAAAAAAAAGGGGGGGGTTAACACCGTATAGGAAGATTTAGAGCATATTTAAGCACCGTTCCACAGGAATCAAGTTCTTTGCATGTACTGATATGGTATGATGTGAAGAACTTCTGCTTACTTCTGCTAAAAACAAAATTTACAATGAAGTGTTGCTTAAGGAAGAAGCTCAATGTATTTCAGATGTAAATTTCTGAAATGCCAGACAGAGATATTCAACTGTGCACTAAATTTTCACCACTAGTTAAATTTAAGCTGGCTCCAAAGCAACATCTTATGATCTCACTGTACCATAAACTGTATTCATCGTCCAGTTCATGAATAAAATACTATGATATAGTGTGGACCTAGTAGTGCAGCATCTTTAAATATTAAAAACTTTAAACTCCTCTCTAGAGAAAAGTAATATCACCTCTGCTTCCACAAAATGGATAAAGAGGCTTGACTAAAATCAAAGCAAATAATTGGCAGAGTTGGCAACAAAGTACTAGGGACACAACTGTATGAGCCAAGCCTTTCTCTTTAAGAAAAAGATAAAGCCTCTTAAAAAACATGATTTGGAAGATGAGGCTTCACCACAGTAGTATAGCAAAATCTGCATGCATAGAAGAGGGAGGATAACAAAGTAGGTTATAAAAACAGGTGGACAATTTTTCAAAAGATGTGCTCATAGCAGGGGCAGCAGATTCCTGTGCCTGAGTAATCCTGGATGCACAGAGAACAGACTTCAGCCTTACTTGTTCTTTGAAGGTCTTTTTCCTCAGTATTTCATCAGCGATGGAGAATTCATGAATGTCTGCAGTGGCTGCAGAAATCCTGATGCAATCTGTGGTACCTTGAATCTAAAACTTTGATTGTGGGTAAGGGGACATTTCTCTGAATCTACAATACATGTTTGTTTGCACATTCTGTCCTAAGCATCCACTGCTGGCCATTGTTAGTGAGAGGATGCTGGGCTTCAAAAACCCACATGCTGAACATTTTCCGGTTTCAACAAGGATTTAGGTTTCTTCAATCACTTACAATTGTGCTGTCTTAGTTTGGTAAAAATGAACTTCCTGTGAAAATGGGCACAATTCAAATAAAGACTGCAATTCTCTTGCACATTGCTGGCACAAAAGTGCACCACCCTCAATTTCTGCTATATAATCTCATTTAGGTATTATGACCATTTAGGGACAGTATCATGAGGACAAAAAATTTGTTATAAGGAACAAGAGTATGATCCAGCAAAAATATTGAGAAGAACTTAAGACGCCTTTTCAGATCAAAATTGACAGGGCTGTAATTGTATCTGCAGTTATTCAACATTACCTTCTGCAAGACTAATGCTAGCTATACAGCTAAATGACTCTGAAAAAGACTCGTCTTCTGATTTCATTTTTTTTTTCCTGGAAAAAGGCCATCTTGAGATACCACAGCAATTGCTGAAGCACAGAAAGTATTTGCTCCATGGTTATCATTATCTGCATCAGGACTGTGGCATGTTGAGCCTTAACTGTTGGGAAATGAAGATGTTATGATGCTAAGTGCTATGTGTTTGCACAGAAACACTAAATAACAGACCAAGACATCCATCTGAAAATAACTGCTTAAGATCATCATCTAACTCTGTTCAACTTCATACCTGGCTGAATTTTCTACCTGATGGCATTGACACACTGCCTTCCCACAATAGAGCTGACAGCCATACACGGGTACCCCTGAAACCAAACCATTTGTGCAAATCTATGAGATGTAACAGTGTCTGTTCACAACCCAGACTATGAGTTATCTCACTGTTGTCTCCTAGACCAATCCATGAAGGATATGCACAGCCTGTCTGCTTTCCTAGAGCAGCCACTGTATTCATAAGTGGTTGAAAGGAGAACAACTCTGCAAGCTTCAACATATTTTCTTTGCAAAGCCACCATGTTCCCACTATCCATAGGCCTTCTTCAGTCCTCTCTGCTCCAACAGAAAGAGACAACAGAGACTTAATCCAGTAAAAGGGACTTATTCACTAGAACTCACATGCAGGTATTAGAATACGCTGGAGGGTATCTTTAGCCTTTGTATATTTTATTTACCATGAAGAGGGCAACACATATTGAGGGAAATTGCTGATCCCTTCATCAACTATATTAAACAACAACTAATTTTGTCACCTGAAGTATTCCAAAACCCCACCATCAGACATCACGGAAATCAAAATAAATGGCAACCACCACTTAGGGCCCATTTTTCCACACAAGTGTGTGCACTTCAGAATTCTGCCTAGAATTCAGATACACAAATTTACCCTTAATCTGTGCCCATTTCATATGTTATTACAGATAATATGTGTGCATTCACTAGATCATTTATATCTTTCCAACCTATAAACTTAAGATAAGAAAAATTAATGGATAACCCTCAGCTAACATCTAGACTCGCATCTAAGTTGTTGGAACAGCATTAATGGAGAAATAGAGCACCTGGGTAAGTTTGCTCCAAGTGAACCCATTTTTACATAGCTATATTTTTTCCAAAACTAGCTGTATACAGCACATTGACCTTTTTTTTTTCCATTACAAGCGAGTTTTATGTGAAGAGGAGGAGGCAAAGAAAAGAGCAGAGAAAAACAGGAGTCCACAGGTCATTGTTAGAACAGGTTTTATTCTCAGATTTGAGCAAAAGCGCATATCAGCACCAATTTTAAAAGATTAGTTGTATCAGAGGGAGGCCTCAGAAGGCAGTCATTTTCCAGATACATGCTTCCTATTTGTAAGACATCAAAGGACAAAGCCCAACTTTTGTCTTTCTATTTTCACCTTTACTTTTATTTCCTTTTTAACCAAAAGCTCTCAGTGACAATCCTGGAACATCAGAAAGATTTAGTCATAATAAAAATCTATATTTATATACGGACACAGATAATGGTAATGTGCAAGGGTACACTGACTTCATCCCTTAGGGTCTGAATCTGAAGAACATTAATTTCTTTTTATTAATGGAATAGGGAGGAAGAAGGGAAAGGAAAACAGCAAAGCTAAAAGGAAAGAAAATGCGGCAGCTTTAACCGGTAAACTTGTTTACACAAATATATGTAAATAATGCTTTACAAAATGCCCCAATAAGACAAAAATGCTGTGCTATAGAAGACACGCTTTTGACAAGGATTTTCTTAGGGTGAAAGTATACGTGTAGAAGACTATTTCCCTCATTCACAATTACTGCTGCCATACACAGGGCTTTCAAAAAATGAGAATTTTCTAAATTCCTTCCCTCTTTTCCTTTTCACATTAGTACAAAGCCAGGTACAGTTCCCACAGAGATGGCATATTTTGGGTGCTGTATTTCAGCAATGGTTCACCAGGAGTTAAAAGTCTTCTCTGAGATGGAAACACTCTGAAGGCAGGGCAGGGACTCCAGTCTCACATGGCCCGGAGTGCTGGCTTTCACCTGACTCCCTGACTCTCCACACATCACAACTCTCCAAGGTTAACCTGAACATTGCTTGAAATTTTCTCATTAAAATAATCAGTAATTACTAATGCATTCCAAACATCAAATATAATTCCCTACATTAAATATTCATATCAGTTAGGTTTTTATTTGTAAGAAATGAGTGCTGTTTAAAGGCCCTCAGTCTGCAGTATGTAACTTTAAAGAAAATAAACATTTCACAGACTGAGTAGTTTTTATGTTGCCCTCAAAGCCTGCGACAAATATATGATATGTCTAACAATCCTAACTTTTTACAGCACTATCAATTTTATTAAATGCTAAGTAGTCAGTGCTACAAAGTGACACACCATCTTACTGCAGAGATAACTTGGGTCAGATTAGAGTTGGATATTCACTTAGTTTCAGCTTCTTGATGTTTGCATATGGTTTTTCCCACCCCTACTGAAGTCATGAGTGTGCAGCTTGCTTATTTAACAGTACGGTGACTGTGCAGAAGTGAGAAAAACAGAGAAAGCAAATAAAAACCTCACACACTAGCACATTATACAGTAAATAGAAAAGGAGAAAAGCAGTCTTGGGCTGTTCTTCGTGCAGAACAAACAAACTACCCTGGCCTTCACACAGGCAGGAGATATAAATATCTTGAGCTAGGACATTCAGACTTGAGGAGCTTATTAGACCCTTGAACCAGAACTATTCAGTTTGCAGCAATTTCAGCTAAAGCATCCTGAACTGAACTTGTAACTTCTGTGACACAATATACTCACTTGGCAATACACAGCTCACGGTACACAGAAGCATAATGAGGCAAACTCTTTGAAGAGGTCACAGTCTCTCTGTACTAAATCTAATCCTATTTCGTACTTGTAATATAGCTATAAAATATAGTAAAGCTTCCTGTAGAAAATCCAAAACAGTTTGGTAAAAATATATTCTTTAATTTCAGAAAAGATTTCCCTCTATTTTTAAATAAAGATTAGTCCAAGCAGTACATCTGCACTCCTGGTTTTCCAACAGCCAAGCATTTCCAAAGCAGCCAGGTGGGCCATGAAGGCATTTTCAGATGGGCAGCAGCTCTGTTGAATGAGCTTCTTTGCCACTCAGCGCAGCACGGGCAGTAACAGCAGTAGCCCTGTGCTATTCATCAAGGAGAGGAGGAATCAAAGATTTTCAGGAAGAAAATGTCCTGCAATCCCCTCAAATTATATCTGATCTATAAAGTACCTCCACTGAAGATGACAAAGGGATATGCAAATAACCTTGTTTAGGCTAGAAGTGAATCTCAGCTCAATTCACGAGTGTCCATTGCTTCTCACCCCAGGCCTGCACGTGGAGAATAACCCTCCTGAATGCAAGCACCATGTGCTGTGGGAAAAAGGCCTCAATTCAAACATGAGTCTGGCATTTACTGCAACATATGGAAAAATCTTGTATAATAACAAAAAATAAAAATTTTACAGTGAACTAAAATGATCAGGTCTGCATTAACTCACATATTTTATTTTATAATATATTTGATTAACTTGGGTGGCTTTGAAGATTTAAATGGCAACATGAAGAAAGTTTTGCACTGAAAATTGAGAAGCACGTTACAAATCCTGTCAGGAAAGGCTATAGGGAAAGCGGAAAAAAAGACAGATGGAGAGGAAATACTGCAAGGTTTAGATACAGGAGAAAGCCATCTCAGTTTGAAAATCAAGCTTGTTATTTAGTCAATTATTCCACTGCCTAATCTAGGCAATGAAATAATTAACTAAACTTCAAAGAGCTGCTATTCACATCAGTATCATCTGACTTTTTTTTTTTTTCAAAGTTTGGAATCTCAGTGAAATTAATTTTTATACACCTTAAAGACTATTCTGGCAGTCAGGCTTCAAAATCAGACAAACAAAGAGTTGATGGTTTGCAGTTCTAACAACTGAAAGAAAGTACTGCAGAAGGAGCTTGACTTGTTTTGGGTTTTTTTTGTTGCTGTGGCTTAGATGTGGAGGTTTTTTTGTTCCTTGCTGATGGTGATGGAGTTTTGGGTCGGGGTTAATAAAATCTTAGCCACAGGACCAGATTTAACCCAAGGAATAAACTGTAGCACCCTAAGTGTTGCAAAAAGAGTTGTAGAAAGTGACTCAATAATCCAAATATGCACATACACTCCAACACCAAAGCACTTACAGGTCAAAACTACCCTTTTGTCTTTCCCACAGAGGACCTGGGAATCAAGGGCAAAAGCTTCTCCTGAACTCCAGCATACAAAGAAGTAGACAAAATCAATGATATTTAGAAGCATGCAGCTGATGTCTTGCAGCTCTTTTCCATTTCATTCCCATCTCCGAAGCACTGAATTTTACCTCTGACTTTGAGTCTCAGGCTTACTTCAAATATATGCATTGAGGCAAGAAATGGAACAGCACAGGAGATACCCTGTGCTTGGGGCTCCAAGAACAAAGGCTACTGGTGAGTACACTTTACATTCAAGCTTCCAGGACTCCAGTTTTAATTTTCTTCTTCTACCCTAGTTGTACAGCAAAAATGCTACCAAGTGAGCCTCTACAGCAAATCAGAAACTCCCTCAATAAAATGAGAAACACTATATAGGGCTGTTTTGCCTATACCTGTAGGTTTCCATGTCACTGAGGTAGGCATTGTTTCCTAAAATCTTTTTTTTACTGAGTTAATTAGAATAAATAGGTTCTCCTTTTTCCCCCCCCTCATCTCTTTGGTGCCAACAAGCACTATAGGGAATTCCTAGCTGAAGCTTATCGATTAGTTGATCCACCAATTTTCTATCAGACACACAAACATTGAAGATGTGATTGGAGTACAAGGTTATTTAGTCTTTGCACATTCAGTGGCAGCTAGAAAACAAAGCAGCCAGCAAAGTGATTAAAGTGATTTAAAAGGGTCAAATAAACCATAAAGAACATTTGCAATTGTATTCATAATAAAGTCATCTTTACCACAGCAATCAGAGCAGCTGAGGATGCTCCAAGATCTGCAGGAGTACTAATGAGCAAGGGAATAAAGCGCAGGAGTCAGAGTCAAAAGCTGAAGAGGTGCATGAGATGTATAGAAAATACTGTGGTACACGTGTCAGATTTTGAAGGTGGCAATTATGCTTAGGACATAAGTCTACAGTGTCTTAAGTTTCCACACGTCTAATTCTAGATTTTATCCTCAACCTCCCCGGGGCTAAAAACAACGTACAGCTAAGTGAGCCCCTTCTAATTGAAATAGATATTAGAGATATGTACCCACAACTCGGATTCTGGAAACAATCCTGGTGGAGTTTCAGGAATACGTGAGATGAGTTGTCATGTGCATATGAGCTTCCCCAATGCAGATGTGCCCTCTGCCTTCAACTCTCAGCCCCTGTTCTGCTCCACCCTGCTTCTTAAAAAATCTCAACAGACCTCCTTTCTCTGACAAACAGATTTCCTCATCTGCCCCACAAAACCTTCCTGCCCGCAGCCCTCTGTCACAGTGGAAGCATCCTGAGCCTACCTGGGGTCACTGAACAATGGAGAAGATGGAAAGAAGAGTGATCAGAGCCCCATCATGAACAGACTCTGCCACGGGATAGCCACACTGTCTGTCTTGGGGTCACACCAGGCATCAACCATTTCAGGGCATTTGCTTTCCCTCTACAGAATTTCCTAAATGTAAATCAAAATCTGTGGGGCTACAAAGCTCTGTAGCTGCCAAAACACCAAACACTGCTGAGGGCAGGAGTGGGTGCCAGAGCAGCACATGGAAGGTGTAGGGGTAAATAGCTCTTTTCCAGAAGATGTTGCTACTGAGGAGGCAGTTGGTTTTCACTAAGGAAGCTTTCCTGTCTGGAACAAGGCATCTCTTCCAGTTTTGGGATGTTGCTCTGCATGCATTGCACAGAAGGTTGCTCCCCGGGCACAAGAGAGATAACACTCACAGATGTGCTGCAAGGCCTTGGCAGCCCATGGGGGAGCCGAGGGAGGGGAAGCAATGAAAGAGCCTGAGGAATGAATGAAAGCCTTGCCTTTGCCTTCTGCTGGCCATATAGCACCGTTAGGATCTATAAGTTTTCAGCATCCTCATCTCTGAAACAAACCTTTTGAATCCTTTCCACTGCTTTGCCATTCCTTGAGGGAATATCTGTGTATATTTTGCTTTACAGAAGGTGCCATAGGGAGCCAATACAGCTTAATAAGACCAAAAAGACACCTCCTTAAGCACTGGGACACTAGGAAGTCATAATAATACCATTGCAGATGTAACACAGAAGGGACAGTGAGCAGGAGATCCAGCACGCTGCTGTAACAGCTCACACACGGAGGGCCTGAATGAACAGTTTTCATTGTAATGCTGTGCAAATACCACTGAGTATTGTTAAAAGCATGTTGTATTTGCAGACAGCGGCTGCTGGAGCTCGCCGGTGGCACTGAGTCTCCACGCTGGCACAGCTTTCCGAGGGCTCTGCATCAGCTGATTTCTTCAGCTCTACTGAAAACCTAAAGGACATTCTAGCAAAGGGAAATATTTTACTTCATCCATTGACAAAAGCGACACATCAGAACCTCAAAAACTCAAGGTTCATCATCCACAGTCCATTTCAGATATCTGAATGAGAAAGCGTTTTAAAAAAACATGATCAACATCAGACTGCAATGTTCATGATGATGACCTCACTGTGCTTATCGTAAAACACCTCCATAAAGAAAAATGAAAGCTATTTAAAAACACAAGCACATATCTTACAGGAAGTTTGAAATCCTTGAAGTATCATTTTTCTAAAATTTAAAGCAACAGTTGGCATTAAAGCTGAAAACAAACAAACAAATTGTTGTAAGTTTTACCAAAATATAAGGATGTCTTTACAAGTAAAAACTACTAAAAATTCCCAAGTCATTGTTACTCAGATGAACATAAAAAGGCAATTAAAGTATCATGCTTAAAATAAGACATGGAATTAGCAATGGAAACAGAAAAGAAACTAGAACATATAAAACATATATAGGAAAAATGTCAGCATGTGGATGCAAAAGGCTGAAGAAAGGTAAGTGAATGACAATGCATAAACGCTAACAGTGAGAAGAAAGGTATAGTGGAACTGCAAGAGGTGAGTGGCAAAACTGTGTGCAAAGGATGATGTAAAGTACACAGAAATGCTCAATTTATTTTCCTGTTCTGTATTCAGAATGAAGCAGGAGGTTACATTCACCTCATGCAAAGTTGTGGATGGAATAAAAGTTTGCCATATGTGATAAAGCAGGATGTTAGGCAATATGAGCTAAAATTAAACAGTGTTCAAACCAGAAGCCTTGATTACACTACCCCTGAATGTTAAAAGGACATGCTGAGGAGCTTCCCTGAATTGCTAATATTATTTTTAAACAAACCTTTGAAAACTGGGGAAATTCAAAAGAAATAAAGGACTGCCAAAGGAGATCTAATATTTATACAAGGATAAAAGAGATGGGCCACAGACCTCCAGAACAGTTATTTAGCATTCAGTAAAAGGAGTGATTAATTTGAAATTTCATCAACAAAGAATTAGAGGCTAAAAATCTAATTAATGTCAATCAGTTAGTTTAATGGAAGGTTGGTCTTGTAAAACAAACCTATTGTCTTTTTGTAAAGAGATAACAGGTCTGCTTGACAAAGGCAATTGTCTGCTATAATGCACTTGATTTCTCCATGGCATTTGACTTAGTACCACATGACATCTCAATTAAAAATTATGATGTGGAATTAACAGAGTGTACTTCAGCTAGATTCAATTGTAGTATAATCACAGGTCTCAAAATGTTCTTGATACCGACAATTCCTCATTTAGTGGAACCATCAGGAACTCCTTCTTCTAAAGTTATTTCTATAAAAATTATAAAATGTCCTGTGGTCACAGCAGTAGGTGAGACAGCTTCCCAAGCTCAGGGAAGAAAAGAAGGTGCCTAAGAAACAAACTGAGTTGCTGCCTACAAGGAGAACCTAACAAAATTCATTTTAATAGAACCAAATGGACACAAGAACACAAAAGGAGTTCAGAATGGAGGTTTTATGTACCCAATGGGAAGTTCAGGACTGGCCTCGCCTACTTAAGGAATTTAGTTTAAATGTTTGTCAAAGTTTTTAAAATAAGAACCTATGTTTCCTACAGAATTCCAGAAAAAGAAATAGATACTTCCAGAGTTAGATGCCTGAAGGTTATCAGTTAGTCACCGCCAGGCAGCCACCCACTTTGGGAACTTGGATAACAGCTTCAGTGGAAGTGTGATTAAAAAAAAAACCCAAAAAAACAAAAGAAGCTGAAGGAAAAAGAAGGATGAGAACATCAGGAGAAACTCTTGAAAGACATTATTAGTGATAAGCAACTATTACATTTGTGAGGGGAAAAAATAATTACATAAAGTTTAGGCAAATAGAAATCATCTCACTTCATTTTGCATTTGTGAGATCTCTGATAGAATACCATCACAGCATCCAGATTTTAAGAAACACATGGAAGTACTGGAAAACATTAAAAGGAGGGCCACAAAAATTACTCCAGCCTAGAACACATGATTTATGATCTGAGACTTAAGAAGTGCAACAAATTCAGATCATCAAAGAGAAGGTTATAAGCTGACTTCATCACCATGCACAGGTATTTTCACACATAAAAGCTATCTGATAACAGGATGGAAATAGTTAATCATGCAGACAATGGCATAACTAACTTCCAGTCACTGGATCTCATTAGCAAGTTAAACCTTGAAAGAAGCTTCTGATTACTTTCACAGCTGGGAAAATCAAATTGAAATATTTAAGCAGGGGACTCTGCATTGCTTGAAGTCTTTAAAAGAAAATTATGCTATCCTTCTAGAATATATATTTCTTCTTTTTCATTTTTTTTCTGCAGAAAATCTCTGCAGTTAAGACGCTTTGTTGGACTAGAGAGGAAATATCATTAGCTCCATTGGTCAGAGCATGGTGCTAATAACACCAAGGCCATGGGTTTGATGACTGTGGGCCAAACGTACTGCAAAGGCAGAAGAGAAAAAACTCTTCTAAGTTTATTCCACAACATTAGAGATTAAATGCAATCAAAAGATAAAACTAGAAGAATGGTGCTATGAACTTTCTTTTCTGATGGACTCAGGTAATCATACCTAATAAATTCCCTGTCATTCCAAGGGTATCACATACTGGAGTTTCTGTGGTCTCTCCTGCTCTCTGGCACATTTAACCTCCACATGACACAAACACTTTAATCTGAAAAAAGGGGTACTTCAGTATAACAGAAAATATTTTTTCCTATGATTTTTTCTATGGAAAATTAGAACTAAATCCTCTACTGGTTCCTTTGGGCCTGAAACCCTGTAACGTACATCTTCTATCTTCCACAGTCTTCATATTGAGTTTCAGCATGCCAAGATATAACATGAAAGACTGGTAATGAGTCACCCTGGTGAGGATCATAATTGCACTGAGATTATGACAATTATAAACAGAGAAGAGGACCCAGAAAGATTGGATTGCAGTGAGCACTTTACATGGGATTTGAGAAATGCAGTATCTGTGGCTGTCAGTGATGCAAAGCCGTGCACCCAGCCCAGGGAATCACATTCCCAGAGCCACAATTGACCCTGAAGCCTCATGTTTCCTAAATGCACAAAACTTCTCACTGAGATTCTCTGTAGATGACTAGAAAAAGGCCCTAGCAGAACCTCTGAGCACACCACATATTAACCCTTTAGTAGAGTTAAACCCAGGATTTATGCCAAATTAGAATGTGTCCCAAAACACAAAGCAAAAGGACTCCATTTTGTTCTCATCTGATAAGTCTTCACTGTTCAGCGCAAGGCACAATCCTGTGAAACATCTCTTAACTTAGCAGACTGCTTTTGCAATATATTTAGCAACCTTTAGTATCTTCAGAAGTAGCAAAAAATCCCCCAACAAAACAAAGAAAAATACCATAAAAACCCAATAAAACAAAACAACAAAGAAACCCAACCAAACAAAAAACAAAAAAACACCAAACAAAGCCTCAGTGAATAGTCCAGGCAAAGAAAATCTTAGAAATCTTAGTAATCACATGCAAAGAAATCTTTCAAAAGAACCAACAAAGAAAACGTGTGCCTTGTTTCTAAGATGAATAAACATCATTACAAACAAGACTCAAATATACAACAAGTAGCTGACACCTTCATTTGGTGGCTTCCAGAACCATCTGCTGACTCAACAGGATGCTAATGCTCTAAATCACAGGGCGATACTCTTTGTTGCATTTGCACTAAAAAATTATAGAGCATCTGTTACTGAAGGTCTCTGCTATGAGTAGATCTCCACAAGTCTTAGTCACAGTCCGTGTCATCTGCCCACAGTATCATATCACCCAACTGGCATCTTTTAATATCTTCACCACGCCACCAAGATGTGCAGAGCACAGTCCGAACTCTGAAGTAAATCCCGGCATTTCAAACCAAGGAGGGAGCCTGTTACTAAGTACTCACTCCTGAAAAGCAGATCACCTAAGCCTGAAAACCTTGAAAAAAAAAAAAAAGACATCATAAGGCATAAGGATCCCCAAGAACCTGTTACACCCTGTCTGGGCTTCCAGGCCCTGCTCCAAGTGTCCCAGGGGAACATCATGTCTCAAGGAAAACATTCCCACTCTTCAACTGGCTGAAGTCATTGCACTAGGATTTAAGTGTCACATGCATGTGGGTTCCTTCATATACACTGGAAATGTCTTTTTTTTCCTCTACTAAAGAATTCTTAGGTTCAAAAAAGCACCAGAATGTTTTCATCTTTATCACAGTTATAAAACACAGCACAGCTGCCACAGCCATTCTTCTCCCTCCAAGTGTTTGAATACACCTCACACACTGTTTCTTACAGTCAGTAAATGTTTGCATGCCAGGAAGAGACGTTTGACTTCCTTATTTGTTTTGTCACCAAAAAACATAAGGTTTCTTGCAAAACCCACTGGGCCTTGATCTAGTCCTGTTTCAGGAAAAAAGTCCGGTGGAAAGAGGCAGAGGAGAATGAAGGTGGGCAGCAAAGCCTTCCAAAAGCGAATAAAGTCATCTGTGTTGTTACCGGGAAGTGTCTACAGAGCTGCCAGCTGAATGTTGGTGCGAGAAATGATTATTTTTAATATCAGAACTGTTTCTAAGAGAATGTATATTCCCACAATCAAGTCTAATGCAACACCATCAGGATTTGGCTGTAGACAAAGTCTAAAAATGTCCATGACATTTTATAGCAGCACAGTTAAGTGTTGCTGACAGGGTCTGTGGAAAGTCAGCTGGGCAGGCAAGTTATGCTGGAACCTTTGGGTTCCCAGGGTCTGTGTCAGGCAGGATCCACGTCCATCTCCAGATCACCATGACATCATCTGCAATGGCTTTAATGCCACAAGCTGACAGCCTTCACTCATTGAGGTAGAGGGGGAAGCAAAGCAAGCAGCCAAATCTCAGGAACATTTTAATAAGTAAATAAATAAACAGAATTTGTTGCACATACCATATATCCTTATACTTAACAGAAACACATGGAGAGAATTAGCAGCTCCCATACATTGCAGATTCTTTAAGTCCTACTTAACTTTAAGGGCAGGGGAGGGGGGAAAACAAAGCAAAAAGAACAACAAAAAAACCCCTCACAACAAAACTCAGAACATCCAGATGTTTCCGAAAAGTTCAAAATTGTTTCCCATTTCACTGCATATATTATTTCATCATCCAGAAGTTTTGCAACACATTTCATATTACCTTTTCAGATCAGCAGTTTCTTTTAAACTTAGTGGGCTCAGAGCCTTTAACACCTCTGCAAGTTTTCCAGTTTGGCTTTCTCCCATGATAGGCCACCATCCAAAAAACCCAGCTTCTACCTCAGGGCTGCTCTCCCACTCCTGGTTTCCATCCCTCATTTCTGGTTCTGTCCCAAGTCAGGCCAAGTGAGAGGAAGGAAAAAAAGTCAAGATTGCAGTTAAATATTCAAAAGGGATTCTGTGGTTTCTTTAAAGTTTAATTTAATTTTGCAATTTTCCTAAAGGAAGTATATTCTTTTCAGACTGTTCTGGCAGGACAGATAATTCACTCTAACACCTATGAGAGAACAAAAGGACTGAGTCTCAGGAATTACTTTAGAAAGCACCAGAGTCACTACATTTAAAGTGATCTCTTACTTTTGCAGGACAAATGTGCCACCAGTTCCAGCACAATGCTCTGGACTATTAATTCACACGGGGCATGACTGAACATATCCCCTGTACTCCACTGGCATTAGGATCAACTGTCGCACCTGCAGAGCAGCTCACACGTGGAGGAGGAGATTCCCAACAGAAATATTCTCCTATTTCAAACAGCATTGCCCCTTCCATCTTCAACTCTCATGGATGGAGAAGTGAAGGATGGCCAGCATTCTCCATAACTAGCTCTGTATTTGTTGCCAGTGACATTACATAAGTAAGACAATACAACCCTTCTGGGTTTGCTGTGTGCCCAACACCAACCCATGTCTGACACGGCCATTCTGTCAGAACAGAGAGAAACAAATGTATTAGCAATCACTAATGATTAGTGCAATGTACTTGTCCATTTCCTACTATTATGAGATCAAAGAGAAACCTCAGCCTGGATACATTACTGTCTCATTAAGCCTTAAAGTTAGAATGGAACAAACCATTGCTCACAAATTCATTTACTCTTGAAATTCAAACCAGTCGGTCAGCACAGGATGGGAAGGACAAGCTAAGAACAGCCTTTTGTAGTGAGTAAATTACAGACAAATGGGTTTACAGGGCAGATGATCTCAGTTTTTAAACCTAGACTCAACTAAAACAACTCACGCTAAACACTAGAAAAAAGGTTTTGCATTTTTTCCTTTTGTGGTGTGGAACGTACATTTGCTGATGTACACAAGTAAACAAACTAAAATGTTATTATAACACCAGAATAAATAAGGCTACAGTCTCCCCAAGCCCTCCCCTGCCTACAAAGCCAAGCAAACAGAAAGATGGCATTTAGGAAAGAATGCAAACTGAGCAAGTAATTGCAGATACTAATTTACTATAAATTACATAGATCAGTATGAAACTGAGAAGAGGATTTAGAAAGATATCTCAAATAGCCTACTCCCAATTGGGTTTTGTTAAGCAGACTGTATAAAATCTAATATTAAATTCATTAGTATAAGAATGCACCAATAGTTTTGCAAGCTTAGACCAGACTTGGAAGGAGAGCTGCTCATCATCCATGACAAACTTTAAAATATAGCTAATATTTCCACAAATATTGCTCCTTTAAATCAAAAGAGCCAAAAGATGCAAACAATTAGCAAGTGCTGCCAGTGAATTAATGCTATTCCATTCCATCCCTTCCCACGCAGAGTTGGAAATTAAGAATATTCAAGCACCACTGCATAAGATCAGTAACAAACAATGAGAAGTAAGCTAAAACCTCTTTTGAGGCATAATTTTTAATTAATAACATACAACGTATTAATACATCAAGTTATAAAACACAGTTAAGTACAAACATGCCAGGTCGTCTTTAAAAGAATAATTAATTTTAAACTACATTTTTGTTCTATGAAGAAAAAAGAACATGCATAAATATAACAAATACATGAAAGGTCTGTTTTTAAATAATATTAGCTGGTAAAGAACATGTATTAAAACTGACATATGCTATTCTGATTTGCATTTTTTAAACATTTGGAATAGTCTATAAACACAGACTTTAACTTATAGCATACTGTAAACAGGAACGCATCTAAATTTACTGTTCTTTACATTCTTGCTGAGTTCTGGGTTTGGGACTGCAGGTGTTATTTAATGCAACTCACCAGCTGTCACAGGGAACTGCAGTGTCCTGAACCTAGAACATCACATCTGCTAGGTCAAAGAAGGAATACAAGATTCTACCCCAGATCCACTTGAGCAAAACCCTGCCCATGTGATATTGAACAAATACTACAGGGAATCCAACAGCAGAGTTCCAGCTGCTTCTTCCTCATCTAGGGATTTTTTGCATGTTTTAAAACATTTGCATTTGTGAATTAATGTTTGTATTCCAAAAATGCAATTTTACCTCTGGCACTCAATAATTTCAGATATTACACAGCTACAGTTGCATTCTTACAGGTTACCATAGATGTTGATTTTCCATCTTTAAAGTGGTTTGAGGAAAAAACAATTTAAACTCACCATGGGATTTGCTTTGCTCCTAAGCGGCCTATATTGATTGCTCAAAACCCCCTCAGGTTTTGTTTTGTTGCTTGGTTTACTTCCTTCTGATGCAACACAGGGATCTTGAAACATTTTTCAATCAGCCATTTGCTTCCTACAGTGTGAACCAAAAAATAACTCAAGGAGAACTCCACGTGCGCACGCAGAATATCAAAAGCTTTGACGTCTTGCATGGTGGAAGAGCCATCACATCAATACCATATTTCTGAAGAACCCTTCAGTGACAGGACCCATATGAGTCCTCTGGTTTAAAACTTTCAAGTCCCATCATCTCCATCTGTGTGCCAGCCCCGTACCAGGCCATGGTACAAAGCCAGACCAGTTTGGGGTCAGGAGGGAGGGTGGCGGCAGATGAAGTAACTTGGAGCATGACTTGTAGCTGGATTTCAGATGTCCTTCTATAGCCCTGCTGTATAAGAACCCATGGGAATAGGAAATACCTGCGCCATAACTCAACATGCCCTGGCTGCACCAGATGTAGGGCATTACTGAGAAAAGGGAACCCTGTCCTAGGAACAGGTAAGATACAGGTCTAGCCATGAGAAGGATCCTCTGCTTCATACTTTGAAATCTTATGACAAATCTGAGTATCATCCTACGACTTCAGATAATTTCTTTTTCCTTTAAATTACCTTTCTTTTCAGAGAAATATAATCACCAAAAAATCACAGGTTTTCTTTTTTTTCCTTTTTTAAAGCAATGCAAAAGAAAATTTTTGTTCACTGTGAGAGTAGGAAAAAGCCTTCAAAATACCACTCCTAAAGGCAAAAAATGCTAGAAGACAAGAAAAAAGGACTCAAAATTGATTAACTCAAGCCTGTTTCTGAATTCTGAATGCACTGGATTGACAACACTGCATAGAGACTTGTATGACCCCAAAACATAGGTCATGCTCTTTCTTGTACACAAATACAATTAATAAAAAAATATATACTTCACTAGTAAGTCAGAACAGATTTCACCTGTCACTTATTTCTAATTGCACCTGAATTATTATTCTCCACTCTTGAAATATTATTCTCAATCTAATTCGCATGTGGACTCAAACAACTGGACTTTCTAAATAGTCCAGACTTCCACTAACAAAAGTGATGAGGATCCTGTATTGCATATCATAATGCAGTTTTACATATTTATGATGTTAAAGTTACATAAGTAAAAGTGGAATCCAAGGTTTCATTGATAACTAATGCAATATTCAGTGCTCTACTTCAAAGTAAATTTGCATTATGACCTGAAGTTGCTTGGTGTCTACCTCTAGTCCTGGTAACTCTTAAGGGAATGGGAAGCACTCACCAAAATTTGCTGTTTATTTAATGAGAATGAAACACTGGTTCCCACTGATGATTAATACCCACATTTTCATCTCATTCTAGTGCATGATTGAATTCACTGATTTGTTCTGATCCTCTAGAGAGAGGAGATCCAAAAGCAAAGTCTGAATCCAGATTTGCTCAATTTCCTTCCTTAAATCCCATCTCTGGGAAATATTACCAAGGCAAGCAACAAAAATAGACTGCAAGTGAGTAGGAAAGTCTCTGCAACAGAAGAACTGGCTGTATCAAGACACATGTTCCAACTGTAAATTTACCAAATCAACACATACATTTAGCTAACCATGGTGCCCACACAATATTATAATAAAAGATAATAATCAAGTGAAAACAAACTACTGTGAGGGACTGAAATTGGTTAATGGCTTAAACACTGTTAAAGTCACTGAAAGACTTAACAGACATAAAGACTTAAAGTCCACTGTACCAAATTGTGCAAAGAAACAACTGCTCACTGAATATGCCTCCTATATTGGACTATGACTGGAACTTGAGATAAGATAAAGGTCATTCTGTTGTCCAGTGATCCCAGGAGAAGAATGCATACCCAAGTGTGGAAGCCTGGAATGCTGCTGGCTCAGACAATGGAGGTGCAAGCTGAGGATGGGTAAAGTAACGACCCAGGTGCTGAGGGTGTGCACACCCACCACCTCAGGCTGCCAGCTGGGTTTTGAACAAGCTAAGGAAAGGGTAGTGTTTCTTTACCCTTACACAAATGACCCATCTGTGATAAATCCTCCTTGGAGAACTACTGAAACAACTCACAGGTACCCTGAAGATACTCATCTCTGCTGCTGCTGCTGAACAACAATGGGCCATAAGGGACTCAACTGCCCTGACATAACAGGCAGCTGTAACATCTTAGAAGGTGTCAAAGACTCATGAAATGTCCCATGATCCAGTATTCCATCACCCATTGTAAAATTCCCTGCCCTAGTGGAGGCACTTGGGGTGTTCCCACCTAGCCTAAGCATACTAAAACTGCGTGGGGCTTCTTCCCTTGCTGTCGTAGGTGGCTCACCACATGGGACTTTCCTTGCCACCCTGGGCTTTCCTTGATGGATCTGCACTGCAACCATCACTTTGAAAAGACTAGGACTCTCACCACTGAGAAGACCACAAGAAGAGGATCAACAGGACACTGCCAGAATTCACAGACTGGTATTTTTTCTACTTAATTTGTCTCTCTGTCACTCTCTTTCTCTCTCTTTTTTCTATTTCTTTTTCTCTCTACCTCACATTTACTGTTAAATAAAAATCTGTACCATTGACTTTGACATATGCTCTCATTTGCACCTTCATTCAGGCAGAGGAATCTCTCTAACAATTTTAAACAACCTGATCATGACAACTACATAGTGCAATTTTAGATTATCTGTGTTTAAACAGGCATTAGAAATTCTTTCATGGAAGAGGAGGAAAGAAGTGGAGAATACTGAAAATACAGACTTGAAAAATCTTCAAAGAATCATGCATGGACACACACAAAAAAAATTGTGCAGGCCCTGCACATGCCTTCTTTAGTTTTAAAGGCAGTTTAGCTAATAGCAAGAGATTTTATATTTTCCAGGGAGGCTTTAAAAGTAATTATTGTCCGTATGTTCTTTGTCCATAAGTCTTTAGTGGCAGCCAGCAGAATTTCATTTTCTTCCCTTATTTCAGCAATAAATTTCTTTAAAGAAACTCTCTTGTGCCCTGACAGCAAAAGCAGTATTTAAGCCTACAGAACAGAAGAACTGCTGAGACCAAGGCAAAACACCAGAAATTTTAGAGGCTCTCAAATCTGACAACAGAGGAGCAGATTCAAGCCCACATTCTGAACATTCCCTCAGTCCCCAAACAATTCTCTAAGGATGCGGTATCAGGTCCTTGGCATTTGGGAGTGAGAACGGATGTCACAAATGGCATTTGGTTCCAGGGTTAATTTTGCATCTTGGATAGATCACTACTTAGAAAGAACAAGCATTACAGGAGCTTCTACTAAAAACATGTTCAAACAAGAAACTTCATATGCTTTCTAGTTCCTTTATTAATTTTTAAATTGTACATACATAAAACTCCAAAGGTTATTTATATTTCTATGATATCTTTTCTCATTGATCAACTAAGTGGGCTTTTCACCTCTTACTGTAACAACTTTCTATGGAACAAGAATTTTGCACTTCATTCTATAAAGGACATAAAGCCAGAATATATCAGGTTCTGAATGCACAGCAAGTTAATCTATGGAGCATAAAAGTTCAACACTCTCTAAGGCAAAGCATTTTTCTTTCCATACAGCACTGTATAGCCAAATAAAGGGTAGGAAATATTTCATTCCGCTTATAACTTGCACACTGAGTTCCTGAGTCACTTTGACTGGCAGTGCTGGGTACCTAGGTTACTGCATGGCTTGGGACAATAGGTACTGTTGGAAAAAATAGTACAGAAAGAAAGAGGCAGAAATAATCTCTGCTGTAGCAGGAAAGAGGAAACAGATGATCCCCTGGGGTTTCTTTCAGTGTGAGAACATCCTGCAGCTTTAAAACATTTACTTGAAAAATTAGTATTACTTTGCAGATTGGACTCAAACGAAAGTTAGTAAGTGGCAACATGCCAGAGCACTCAGCTGAGTGCTCCTGTCAATGTGGGGATCTCTCCAATAACCAGGAAAAATCTTGAACTATACTGAGAAGCAGAAAACTAACAGCTTGCACCCTTCCCCCTGCCCTGAGATCTCACTTTTATATCCTGTGAATTCTCAGCCCTAGACCATAACTCCAGTAAGTACAGAAACACGGACCCCTCTTACCCCACTCCCAAATGAACCCTGAGATAGCAGAAATTAAAGTCAAACTCATCAGAGCTGGTGGAGGTAAACTCATGTCTTCAAAGATGTAGCCCATCACCTATCTCAAGTTGATTATTATATTGGCTTATTAGAGTTTGTGGGCAAATGCTGGAAGAGCAGATGGGCTTATTAATACCTGCACATGTCATCTGCATGCAAAAGCTTGCAACTAGAAATGAGAAAGCCAAATTATTATTCTGAGATGCTGTCAGTGTTTATTTCCACCCAGGTACTCCTAAGCCACATGCATCAGTTTTCAGCAAGATAGACACATGGAAATATCTAATTTGACACCAGCACAACACGAGCATAAATGTCTTTTCAAAGACTGTGGGCAACAATAAATAACCCAGCAAGACCAAGGAAGTAATAGGAACGGCTTGAAAAAGTTAGTTGGACTCACAAACACTACTGACACTATTAGTGCTGATGGACAGCCTTGTTGGCAATCACACACTAGATGGTAGTGGTTCCACAGGCACCAGCAACTGAGGCTGCACCTTCGCCTGCTAGAGGGGGACCTTCCCAATAGCATGAGCTGAGAAACGGCTCCTATCGTGACCTTCACTGAATCAGTTCTGAAGATAAAAGGTGGCCTTTACT
Source organism: Anabacerthia variegaticeps (assembly GCA_035583185.1). Classification (NCBI taxonomy): domain Eukaryota; kingdom Metazoa; phylum Chordata; class Aves; order Passeriformes; family Furnariidae; genus Anabacerthia; species Anabacerthia variegaticeps. The sequence goes on along the minus strand of JAWWEW010000131.1, from coordinate 62,214,054 downwards.
TCCCAACACTATGACTCATATTTCAAGACCACTAGGTTTTTCTTAAATATTTATGCTTTAGATACCATAAGATATTTCAAAAAGAGGGCAGGGGGGAGTTCTGTGTTCAAAATAACACTAAGGGATAAACATGTATGATACATAATAAATCCTAGAGTGCCCCATGTGTATGCAAGCCTGATTTGCACTTCCGTACTATTTCCCTTATCACTTTGTATGTGCACTTTTGTTTCCTGTATGGCCAAACTAAAATCAGTCTGTCTTCACTTAACATGCTGATGAAATGTTGCCATTGTCAAAAAAAAAAAAATGCCCCTCTTCCAAAATCCAGTTTAATTCAAAGCCAAATGTCTGGAGCCAAGTTCTGAGATTGCTTTTTAGGGCACTATTGTAAGCAGCTAAGGAGGAAGGATACAAACATTAGAGGGCTCTTATTTATGTGAATACACCTCAATGGTTTGATCCCTCTCATAAGCCCTTATAAGGTACCTGTATTACAAGAAGAAACAGTACTAACATAAGGAAATGTGAAAACACATGCATGTGTATAACCCACCCCCACAGACATGTCAGCAATAATCCCTCACCTCAGTTTGCACAGCTGCGGATGGTGAAACTGCCCAATGCAAAGATCTCAGGAGGCTGCATCACATAATCTCCAAGTCACTTCCAGACAACACACCTGTGATTCCATGATCAGGTCACTTACCCTTTCCTGCGAGCTTTAAACTGTGGTTAATGAAGTCTCAGAAACTAGACCACACACAGACAAATCTGTTTCTACTCCCTACAAAGGGAATTCATGTTCATTTGATGTCAAGGGACTTCTTGCACTGCGTCTGTGCCTTGCCATCTCTCCCTAAACCACCATCACTGGGCCAGGTGCAGCTTGGAGATGCCTTTAGCTCTGCTTCATCCTGACACCTGCTGCCTCCATTGCACTCCTTGGCATGTGGACAGAGAAGCCTCTCTCTCATCTGGTAGAAGTCCAGGTCTCCAAGATGCCCAGGCTAAAACAATAATAACAGTTTCATGTTTCCTCCAAGGACACGTGTCTTTCCAAGGAAAGGCAGCAATAAGAAGAGAAACTTGGGAATTGTACACACAGTTCTGGCACTGAACAGAGGAAGAAATGCAGCAGCATATAAGACTCTTGGGAAAGCTCCTTTCCTGCTGCCTCTCTATTTACATCAGCTCCACAACTTAGCCAGGTATCACAGTTATCCTCTGGTGGACTCCCCATTCTTGGAGGTCAGGCTTCATTCTAATCACCATTTCCAAAGGTGGGAATCCTGCCTCTGGCATGCTCAGCCAAGGTAACAGCAGGTGCCATGCAAGTGGGCAACGCCAGCTGCAATCCTGATTTGGGGTAGATCTTCCCCTTCAGAGGGGTTTACAAAAAGGACCTGGTATATGGTACATGAAGCACAGCTAGCCTCTTTTAGACACCACCAGAACCCTGCATCTTCACTGGAAACAAATCCAAGACAAAGGAAAAAAATTCTTCAGTGTTATCACCCCTGTAGGAAGGACCTAGAAAGATATGGGTCATTTGTTCAAATAATCTGTGGTCTGAAGAACGGCTTAAGAGTTCAAAAGCCTGAGGGGTATTGCAAGAATGAATTTTACTTTCCAGGGAAGACATCAAAACCAGACATTTCTGTGGCAGACACAGCAGCATATCCTTTCAGATCCCTTTGAGTATATTTTCTGCTCTTTGGATTTGAAATCTTGGAGCAATAAAACAAGCTCTCATTTTTTAATTAAGTTTCCTGTAGGCAAGGTTGAAGAAGGAATATCAGTGAGTGTCTCTGAAGTGAGAGCTAGCACAAAGCCCCACTAATGGGCCCATTGACCTAACATTTGCAGACTTTACCATTCCTAAAATATTTTCCACCAATCCAGGCAGCAACAAATAACAGGTTTTGACGTTCTTAGTCATGGTATGTTATTAAGGAATATACAATCAACTTCTCTATGAAAAGGATGACTTTTATTACTCTTCAAAGTGCATTTATGTATTCTACTCTCCTGCCTGCAGTGCCAGGGTAAGTACTGCATATTCTAATAGGAAGAAATGGAAATGTTGCACAGCTGCTGATGGTTATTCAAACTCTATTTAGGCTGAATTTTTTAAGATAGAAATATTCTCTTAATTGAAGTGTGCTTGCTGAGAGAAAATCATTGTCATGAAGGCAAAACTATCTCCTCTCACAGGAAAGAAACTCAAAAGGGGTAAAAGGATGTGTATCAGACAACCACCTGTAGGAGACTTCCAGACAAGTGCAATTCCTTCTGATACTAGATAAATATTCTTGCCAGTCACACTTTAAAAACTAGCAAAGATTGGACAAAGGAACTTTAGTGGTAAACAGCTCTTCAGAAATGAACAGCTGATCAGGTTTGCACCAATCCCTTCCCATATCCTGGTGCTTTTGGAAGAGCTACTCATAGGTAATAAATTCAAAACTAAGCCTCTGTGATTTCAAATCCAAATGCTTTACAAACACTTGATGCAAAAGGAAACATTTTCCAGCTGTACTGAAAAATTAATGTTGCATGTTGCAATTACATAATACTAACTATATTGTCTGCCACTCTGGAAGAGGAGGAACATTAAGCAAAGCACAAGGTTTATTTTGAATTTATACCTACCACAATAACTTTTTAATTTGCTGATTACTTACAGTTAACACCACTTTGGACTCTACTTCAAATGTTTCTAAAATCCTAAAACACTCACACTGTTTTGTTTCACTTTTTTTTTTATTTAGCCCTCTAGTAAGAAAAAAATTTTAAAAAAATTATTTACATTCTGTCCTCAGCTGTGTGGTTAATATATGTTGCCTGCACTTGAAACCCACAGGACGCTCACTGTTTTCAAACAAATGGATTCAGGAAAGATTAAGCCACATTGTTTTTCACATCAAAAAGTCACTATGATATCCAGATGCAAACCCATGACCCTTAGCACAGACATGAGAAGATGTCGACAGTAACTGCTCTTGTATCACTTTGGAGTTCTTTCCATTGAAATGCACAGCTCAGAAATTCATGCCTCTCTTGGTCTCCCTGTGCAGTTACATATACACACACATCCAAAAAAGGATAGATCAATACCAAGGTATGTCAAGGTAATCATATTCCCTGGAAATAAGGGAAGATAAAAGCTTATAGAAGCTTTACCTTGGTTTGGTTTGGTTTGGGGGGTGGG
>JAWWEW010000131.1:62183877-62210601 GCA_035583185.1 Anabacerthia variegaticeps | reverse complement strand
TTGTTGTTGTTTTGGTTTATTTGTTTTCTCACTGCTTTGAATATAGATGAAAACAACATCAGGGAAACCACAAGGATATGTTGTTATGCTGAAGGTCCAAATGTTAAACTTCGGGAACATACTTGCAGTATACACACACACAAATTAAAAACATGTAAATATGCACCTTTTAATAATCAAACTCCAAATTTCCAGATCATGCCTTCATTAAGACACTATTTTAGTCAACCTGCCAAGAAAACTTGGCAGCTGGTACAGCTCACCTCTACCCTTCTTAAGCTCTCTAGTTTGCTCCAGGAAAGACCTGAATGTGCACTTCCATTATTAGGGCACAATAGAAATCCCTTTGCCCTCAAGGTTATCAGCATGTCACTCAGAGTATTTTATGTACTAAGGTCTGAAAAGGAAAATACATTTTCTGAGTTCCTGCTCTAAGCACATTCCAAATGATGAAGTGTAGCAACAGGAAGAGAATACTTCAATGAACAGAACATATTTACTAGACTACTTAGGTAATACATTTTTTCAGGTGGGCTGAACATTTTAATTAGCAATTAAGTAATTTTAAACCCTAAGGATAACAGTGAAATTATCAAGCGTGTTGTCAGAAACTAAACAGAATTTGTAAAATATACAGTTTATATAATTGCTTTACACAAGGTTGAATTTAAAACAAATCATGATGCCTTCTCCAAGTAAAGATGTGTATTTAACCATATTTTCAGTAGTATAGATATACTGATATGCCTGTATCAGTCAAGTTATATTCTACAGTAATATCTTATGCAATTAATCAAACAATATGTAATTATATCCCTGTCATGAAAATATAAAAGCTTATTTAAATCATCCATTCTAATCTTGTTGTTTACATTCCATTTTTCACTAAGGTATTACACTTTCTACCTTCCTACTTATATTTTCTTCTGAAATCAGTTCAGATACCCCTGCTGCAAATCTGCTCAGCCAGCAGATGAAGGTAGCACACCAAACTGTTCCTTTACAAAAGAGAAGGAAGTCTCCCTACCCAGACAGCCAGGAGTTTGTTGAGGAGGACTGTACTGTCCATTTCTTTTGGATACTTGGAAGGAAAAGTCTAGCAAGTCATGGAACAAGGCAGGAAGCAATGGCAGCAACATCCCTCTGTATCTACAGGACCACAGTTGTGGTTGTCATCACCTCCCTAGCAAGACTTCTGAGTATACAACATACAATTGGCAAATCTTTCCCTTCTCCCAACAAGGCACCAAGCTGAACTTCACAGATCCCACTTCCCCAGAATTGCTCATGTTGTATTTTTGTTTCCTTTTCTCCCTTAAATGTATCTTTGATCCAAAACAAGAGATTTGGAGAGAGCTGGTACTCACTGACTCCCCCTTTCCCAATGGGACTCTTATGATCCCAAATCCATCCCACTTAACATTCACCTTACAGAAATAACTGGACAGAGAAAGGCAATGTCCATGGTCAGGTCACCACTCTCATCTTCCCAGTCATCCTCTGAAGGCCCCTGCTCATCCCTATTAGCTACACACATGTCCTCAGGAAACTACCAACTTAATTTAGGCATTACAGTTAATCAGAAGGTTTGGAGCTCACAGTCACTTGATGAATTTAGAAGAGCTCTTCCTTTAAAAAATAAAATCTACAAGGAGAAGAGGGAAATGGAATTAGTTACAATTCTGCTCATTAAAACGTTAGTATCTATATTTTCCTTGTTTTCCTCTCTGTTTCTAGTAGCACTGCTAAATATTTTAGATAGTTTCTGCTTGGCAGAACAAATGGATTCAAGCTCTTACTAATAAATTCCGCAACTCCAAATTACTCATGACTGTAAGAAAAGTAGGAAAAAGGGCAATTTAAAATTTATAACATCCTTAATATTGTGTACAGTCTTCACAAAAATACACAGAGAAACCTAAAAAGCATTTAAGTAACTGTGGTCCATTTGCCAAACACAGTAAAGGCACTTCCAGGGAATGATTATTTCTGTTTAGCTCCAGCTGTCTGTAGTTTGCGGGGCTTTTCTGACACAGGCAAAGAGGAATTCAGCCAGGAACCTGAAACCTGTTACATTAAGGAGCACATTTATGTGCAGTAACTAGGTGACTGATGACTTCATAGGAAGCTTCCAAACCTATTTAAAATTTGGGAAAACAGCTGGACAGGTATTTTTACTTCCTGTGTAATTTGCACACCACAGGAAAAAAAGGGAAAAAGAAAAAAGAGAGAGAAACAGACACCTGCTCCCCAAGAGATCCTATACATTTCATCATCTCCTAGAGTATCACATATATAAAATCTTGCATACTAGTGTAGTAAGGGCTATGAATATCTTTCTATAGCTTTAAAGAAATGCACTCAAAGGTGAATTTCTGAAACTAAGACAGATGGCAACAGTGGCCTTCGGCAGCTGAGACCCTACAACTGCTGAAAGTTGATCGTGTCCGTGTAACATCAAGGCAGGATTTCTCCTTCCCCTCCAGAGGATGCAGCAGTCCCTGGTTGCCAATGCACTGCCAGGCAGAACAGTCAGTGTTACAAGAAGGAACAGAAAAACATTTTAAAATGCCTGTTCAAACCTTCCTTCCCTTCATACCCCCAAGACATACAAACAGAGTAATACTTTGCTAGAACACAAGGACAATCATTACAGTTTCCTCAGAGGCTGGCATAGTCCAGTTCTTCCTTCATTCCCTGAACCCACTTTTCTGGGAGCCCCTCTTTCCTTCTGACATTAAAGCTGATGGAGCAGCCCACATAGGAAAGGAGTAAGCTGCCTCCTCCAATGCAAGACCACTGGAACTTTCTCATACACAATGTCCAATTTTCTAGTACAGGTTCCTAGATGACATAGAAGCCATAAATCAATAGTAAATAGAAGAATACAGTGAACATAACAGGAACATCACTGAGGAAATTATTTGTATGTCTACATGTGAAAAAGGTCAAATGTGTCAAAAATGGGAAGGAAAAGAAATTCAACTTTAAATTGTTGGTCCTTCCTCTTCATTGCAAAATGAAAGCATCTTAGAATCTCCCAATCCAACCAATGTCAAAACTGCATTAAGGAATGCACTTCAATCCTAGCTCTTAAAGCTTTTCTACATTTAGGTTTTCATCAACACATGCGAAGAACGTGAGACCAAAACAACAACAAAAAAAAATCATAATACAGAGGCAGGAATTATAAATTTAAACTAGGGATTTAAAAGGAGCCTTCCTTCAACACTTGCCCCCCTCCATTTTATCAATGCTGTTTTCCAGTTTTAGATACATTTGTCTCACAGCAGTATTATAAGTATTCAGATCCACTTGCCTTTAATCTGGAAAGAAACATTAGAGCATCTAGCCTGACCTGCTGCACAAAACTGGCCAGAACATTTCACTCAAGTACAGCTACATGAGAGGGAAGCAACTTGTCTGACCAACGCACATCTTTCTAAAAGCCACCCAGTCTTGACTAGATGAATCTATCCCTAACTCTGATTGGTTTGTTTCAGCATACAGTTTTGTTTCTAATTAAAAATGTGTGCCTCATTTCTAGTTTGAATCTGTCTTGCTTCAATTCCCACCCAACGCTTCTATTCATGCCTATTTCTTATTAGAGTGTAGAGCTCTCCACCAGTACTCACTATTTCCTCTGCCTAAGAGTACAATGGATTTCTTCTAAATGTCTGCATACAGCAATGCGCACACACACCCATTACCTGTGATCAACACCTTCATGAAGTCCAAAAGTACATATGTAGCAGGTAAAGTATGTCCAGGATCACAGGGTCAAATCTTCTCTTTCTATAAAGACTAGATTGCTATTAACAAAAGATAATTATTTTCTTTAGAACCGTATCAAAGAGACAGCATTGGCATCAATTTCTGTCATTCAGGCAGTATGAGTGACTTGGTGGTCACCTTCTTCTCCCTACTACACTCAGCACATAGCTCCAGGTTTGAGCTTACCATGATTAAGGCTCCACTGCTGAACAATAGAACTGATTTCCACCTCATGGCAGACAAGATCACTTTATGCATATACCTGGCACTTCATGAAGTCCCATCCTAAACCACTGACACTGGCAAGAAATGTTTCAATTGGCATTTCTTGGTGCTTAGACCTTCCTTTGGTCCTGATGATGAGGAACAGTGCAAAATTCCAAAGGAAGGAAAACCACTCCTTGCTTACAAAGCACTTCACATTCCCAAGTAACCTCTTCGTGCAATGATGCACCCCGAAATACACACAGTCGAGTTGATGTATAAAAGCTGACAATCTAATGAGGATACAAACATTAATACAAGTTTTAGCTGACAAGCAGCATTTATTTGTATATTAGTATTTTCTGCAGAAAGAGATAGTATGAAATTCCTAGGAATTTCTTCCACCTCTCTTTTTTATTTTTTTATGAGTTTTCACCTCTCCTCTTCCTCAGACACAGAATGGACCTGATGAAAGATATGCAGGGACAAGAGGACAAGGTTTCCTCCTTTTCTTTTCCTGACAGCTCTGATACAAAGACTTGTTCTTGTAATGGGCTCCTTAGCAAGAAAAGGACCTTCAGCTGTACAGAAAGGTCATAGTCAGAGTGTTAGTACTGCAAAAACAAACAAAACCCCTTAAATACATATGAAATCATGTTTGATAGTGCATGGAAACTTCATGAAATTTCTAGGAAATTTGATCCACAATTACCTTCTTAATAAATGCAATTATTGATCATTTCTCTTAGAAATGCTGCTCTCCTGTTAACAACATTTCTGCTTATACTTAAAACACCCTGAAAAAAAGGAGTGGCAGAAGATGGAGAGAGGTCTCGTTAGAGATGTCTCCTTGTAAGGGGGAAGGCAGAAGCAAGAGGCACAGACAGCAAAGAAGGGACTCCCAAAAATCTCTGCTGTAATCACAGACAGGCACAAGCAGTAGCGAGAGGAACTACAATCCAGATGACTAAGCTGTTTCGAGCCGTAAAAATTAACGAACAATAATGTTTCAGAGGTAATGTCTATGAAGCATTAAACAGCAGTTTTATTTTAAATGATACAAATCCGTCCCAATGCATAGAGCTTTAATTGAAAAGCCAATGGAAAGCATTGGCTGCCTGATGGAAGGGGTGTGGGAAGCTGCTGCAGACACGCAAAGTCTGTTTCATTCATGTGCACTATCTTTGTTTTGGTTGACCAGAAAAGTCAAAGCCTCTGCATTCTGGTTAGTTTCAACTTGGTTTTATACCAAATATGTATAACTTAAAAAAAAAAAAAAAAAAAAAAAAAAAAGGAAACAAAGACGGAAAAGACCAGATGACAAATGTACACAAAACACATGGCCAAGGATTTTACAAAGGCTTCCTCGCTCTTCAGTGAGAATTTTCCCAGGGAAGCTGCTGGAGTGAGGGAGAAAAGCAGGAATTCTTTTGAGTTAAGGACTCTCTTCCCCAAAAACAAATGCAATGCTGCCAGATTTTTGGTATCTCCAGTGAGTAACCTCACAGCCATAGGAAAAGAAGAAAATAAAAGAACTCCAAAAAATATACGGATAGGAAAAGCCTTGTATATATGTGATAGTATTTAGCATCAGTTGCTTTCTTTTTTTTTTCTAAGAGAAATACTAATGCAGATTTTTTGATCTCTGCTTTTTTTCTTTCATTTGAAGTCAATAATGCTGATAGCCACATGAAAAGAAAACAAACTAAGAAAAGACACATGCAAAAAGAATGCTGAATGGCACAGAAGGACCCACAGTTTGGCATCACACACCTTTTGGAGAAGGGCAGGAAACACTACATTATTAAGCAAAGAACAGGAGAGAAATCAGTAAATCTGAAACCACTGATGATTATAAGCAGTCATGTAAAAGAAAGTTCCATCTAAACAAGCATGAAAAAAGTACAAAAGCATACCAAAGGATAAAGAAAGTCAATGTTCTTCTACATATAAATGTTGGATATTGAATAAATTAATATTGTTGAAGTACTGGAGGGGGAAAGAGGAATACAAAACCCCCAGAATAGCTAGCAAGGGTACTACCCATCAGAAAAAGCCTCAAGCTAAACCCAATAACTAAGTTAACTGTAGAAAGCAATGTGCAATCCCCATGGACTGGAAGTTCATCCCACAGAGGGCTGGGAGCGCAGCATGCAGCAGCGAGTACATCACCACCGGGATGTCCTGGATGGCAGCAGTGAGATTTGCTCATGAACTCGACAACTGCAAGATCAGGAAACACAGAAGTAATGGGAGATTTCAACGACCCCATGTAGATTGTTTAAATGTTATATCGGGGCATGGTGCCAAGAGGAAATTTTCAGAGCCTCCTTCGTGAGCAGCTAACCAGGAAACTCCAAGGGAAGCAACTCTTGCCCGGGTCTCAGCAGGGCTGTCAGTGAGTTACTCGGCAGTCATGACCAGCACAGACATAGATTCAACATCTGTGCATAAGTAAAGAAGCCAAAATATCCTCAATGGGAGTTGGGTCAACAGGATTCTTGCACAAAAAGGAGGAAGCTTCGTTAAAAAGAAAAAAAAAAAAAAAAAGAAGGAAAAAAAAAACCCTATAGGTAAAATATTGGAAATGTCTTTTTAAAGGCGTGAGGTTGAATTTCAGTGCAAGTGCATACTGCCTAAAGTGGACCAACGGGAAAAAAGGCAAGATTGAAAAGAAATGTGATTCAAGGAAAGACACACAGCTTTAACAGGCTGAATTTTGACCTGTTGAAAATAACGGGCAAAAACATCCTCAGAAGAATAGCACTATCATGCAATAGGCCAAAATAAAAGCCTTTGAAACACAACTTGAAGACATTTACACTGTAATAATAAATCTTCTGTCAACCTCCCAAAAGATGTGCAGCTTGCAACAGAAATCTGTGGAATCAACATGAGCAAGGTGGGAAAGAGCATCCAGAGACAACATCAGAGCAGAGAAGGCAAACTAATGCTTTGCATCTTTGCTCACTCTCGAGCTGCTTTGAAAGGCTCCCACGTCAGAGCTCTTCTTCGCTGTCATCATGTTAAGAAAATTGTCATATTAAAGTGTCAGTGAAAGAAATTTCACACAAATCAACACTACTCATCTGCCCAGACCAGATGGTATTCATCCAAATGCTCTAAAGGAACTCAAGGATGAAATCACTAAGCCATTAATTGCAGAGAGTGTCTTCTCATTTAAAATAATGTTTGTATTAGGGAAATGAACGTTGCAAATATGGATTCCAATTTTTTAAATGTCTCCAAGAGCAATTTAGAGAGGCACTTCTGGGCAGTAAAGTTTGACGTCAGCACTAGATAAAACAGTAAAAACTATTCCAATTCTGTAATTTGACACAGAAAAATAAGAGGTACTGAGTGAAAGTCCACGTGACTTTGGAAAGGGAACACATGACTCATTAACGTCCTCATTTTTTGACAGAATCAATTAATATATAAAAAGGAAAATTCAACCAAATTGTCTACTCTAAAAATCTTTCAGAAAGATCCCCCACAAAATGTACTCATGAAACTATATTGCTAGAGGATAGGAGGACAGGTCTTCATTTGGAGCAAGAATTATTCTAAAACCAGGAAACATTATGTTTCATTCATTTTTGCTACTGAGAGAAGTCCTCAAAGGAGTCCCACAAGGTACTTTGGTCAGTCCTATTTAATGTATCATAATTATAGAAACAGAGCAGATGGTGACAAAGGTATGCTGATAACACTAAGTCATTCAAACGAGTAAAACAAAGACAAATAAATATCAAATAAGACAGAGATGAACTTCATGGTGCTGAGTGAGTAAAAGAGCAAAAGATATTCACAGTCCATAAATTAAAAGGGAAATTCTAACATTACATACAAAATGAAGGCTGTTGCACAAATTACTATCAATCAGTACAGGCGCCTGAGTGGTATGATACAGGGTACCGTGAAAACATCAACCTACTATTCAGCAGCAATTCAAAAAACACAAACTCGGAAATTTTAGGAAGGTAACAGAAAAAACGAAAATGCCACTATAGCACTGTATTAGCCCTTCACTGTGCCCTTACCTTTAACACTGTGTTCAACACTGCTGTACTTACTTCAAACCGGGACACAAGGGAAGCATACAAAATACACCTAAGCCAGACAAGGGCAAGCAAAGGAATGAAATGACTCCTCTCCAAGGACCAAAAACTGTCATGCCCATAAAATATGATAAAGTGGGAGAGGTGTTTCCCCATAACCCAGAGTTGTTGGGGGGAAATGTGAAAAACGTGCCCATTTTTCAAAATGCAAGGAGGGTATTCACATAAGAATGAATGTCCCTCCTATCTTCAAGAAAGGCAAGAAGCGGGATCTGGGGAACTTCAGACATGTCTACCTCACCTTCATCCCTGAGAAGGTTGAAGCCAATAATCCTGAAACCCATTTCTACATAGGAACAAGAAGGTTTGGGAGTAGCCAACATGGATTTATGAAGGGGAAAACTATACTAAGCCAAACCTTATAAGTAGCTCGCAGGATGAGGGGAGAGCCATAGATATTGTTTGACTGTAGGAGAGGTTTGACACCATCTGATGAAGTATGGGCCAGAAAAGGGGGGTAGTGAGGTGGGCTGTTGTGCTCAGCAGCACAAGTCAGGCTGGAGGTGAGGCACTGCAAATGTACCACTTGGGCTGACACTGCTTAACATGTTCATTAATGACCTGGACAATGGCACAGGCATTAACTTCAGTGAGTCTGCAGGTGATACAAAACTGTGAGGAGTGACTGATGCATCAGATGGCTGTGTGCTGTTCAGAGGGACGTGGAAAAACAGGATGACAGAAATTTCATGAAACTCAATAAAGACGAACATGTTTAAGACAAACCAGTAATGTGTCCTTGCAGCAAAGAAGGGCAACAGCCTCCTTGGTTGCATTAGGAAGAGCACGGCCAGCAGGCAGGAGGAGGTGATCCTCCCAGCTCAGCACTCATGGTTGTTTGGAGTCCTGGCTCCAGCTCTTGTCTCCACAGTACAAGAGAGACACAGACATAAAAGTCAGCCAAGGGCCTCAAGGATAGCCAAGGGACTGAAGCATCTGACACATGACAGAGAGCTGGGAGTGTTCATCCTGGTGAAGGAAATACTCAGGGGGTACCTAAATCATGTGCATAAATACCTGACGGGGGGCTGTAAAGAAAACTGAGCCAGATTTCTCTGTGATGGCCAGTGACGGGACAACAGGCAGTGGCTATGCATTGAAATACAGGAAATTCCATGTAAACATGAGAAAAAAGGCCTTTCAATGTGAAGATGGTCAAACATCAGCACAGGTTGCCCAAAGAGGTTTACAGTCTCCATCCTTGGAGATATTCAAAACCCAGCTAATCATGGTCCTGGGCAACCTGTTTTGTTGGTCAACAGTGCTTTGAGCAGGGGCCTTGGACTAGATGATCTTGAGAGATTTCTTCCACTCCCAATCATCATGTGATTTTGTGAAACTCCACTACAGACTTCTGTCATTTTCTGTCAGTTCAATTTGCTACGAGCAACTGGCAGAGAAAAAGACTGCCCAGCTCAGTATTCTGTTGTGGTCATCCTAATTTTCTAGATGATAATTTTCAGTAAACTATTTTTATTCAAATGATGCAAAATGTTTTATTTTAAGATGGAATCAGTTAATGTTCATGAAGAGTACTTAGTATGATTAATATTTTCCAAAGCTTTCTAAGTTTTTTTTTTTAAAAAAAAGAAAAGAAAAAAGAACAACACACACAACTCACCTTTCTTCTTGTATGGAAGAATCAACAGTAGAGCAAATCACAAATTAAAGCATAACCCTAGTGTTTGCTTTCTTTCACCTCATCTGATTAGAGCCATTAAATTTGCATCATCATAAGCTGTGCAATTATTATCACAGAAAGCTTAGACTGGTAAATTCAATTCTCACATTGCAAAAGCTTTCCAGGGAGAGATTCTCCTTTTAATCTAACTTCCACAGGATATAAGTGGAGGTTATGTTATTTGAAGAATCTATTTTTCCTCCTAATCTTCCTCCAAAAACAGAAGGTGCTCAGAAAAGACTCGTAAGGACCCAATGGCTCCTTATCCCAATTCAAAGAATACAGGGCAGAAAATGATGAATGTGTAGCTGAGAACAAGTCTAATATTGCTTTGCACTACATCGCTCTGTCTCTTACAATACTCAGTGAACTTACTCTCACTTTCCCTTACTCCTCATCTGATAGGAAAAAAAAAAAAGGGGAAATTAATGGCAAGGCAGGGAATATACAAAGGAAGAATTTCCTAAAACAATAATCTCTTAAATAGCTTCCTCTGCATGTACAAGGTATTTATAGTAGGGGTTTTCAAAACCATATCCTTCAACAGAGAATTCATCTTGATTTACTTTTTCCCTTCCTGCTCATTTATTTGAAATTATAATAGCATTCAATCCCTCTAAATGTAACAGTGCAATTCAGGACAAAACTTGAATAATTTTTCAAATTAGACAAGAATGCTTACCCAGCATGGATGCTACTCAAACTGACCATTAAAATCTACCAAAACCAGACAATCTTTGCTAAGAGAAATGCCCCACATCCAAGCTGTCTAACAGCATTGCACAACATCTCTATTTAAACCTAAACAAACCCTCATTTACATGATTCAGTAACACTGTAAATTAGTAAGTCATCCATTCTCCCTCCAAGTACCAACCCCTTTTCCTAATGAGTACATAGGTAATTTGGGTATTTCAAATTGTTAAATGCTACAAATCTAAGGCATTGGTTGTTCTGTGTCGGGATTGTTTCTGTGAGCAGCACTGACACAGAAGACATGTGGGAGATTCACTCATTTAACGTTTTCATTCATGTAGCATTTGCTCATAACCTTTCAATCTGAACTATCTTGTTTCATTTTAATTAGTGCTTCCTGGGGAAAACATTCCCATTAGAAGTGACAGAATGCGTGGATGAGAGGCAAACAAAACGCGAATAATATCTTTGCCGCTGCTCTCAGAAGCAAATGCTAAAGCCCAAGAGTGCACAGGCACTGGAGGGCACACAGCCATGGTCTGCACACTCTACACCTTGGTTAATCAGGCTCTCAGTGAACACTCATGCATAAGTCTGGATGCCTTTCCTGCCTTGCTATTGCACAAAGGTAAGGATACCATCTTACTTCACATGGTCTTTAAAAGGATTGACCAACATGGTTTCGGAGTTTCAACACCTAATATTGATAAAACTAAACCTTTAAGAAGATAAAACTAAACACTGTGCTAATGGTCAAAGCTCCAGTCTGAATCACCCACTTCCCAGGAGAAGAGCATATTTCACAGCTGCATCTGTATCAGTTTCCTGCTCCTTCTGCTGCAGCTGCCTACAGGAACGAAATCTACTCTGTTGGGGCTTCTGACCATTTTAACAACTTGGCTGTGAGAACCAGACCAAGATTACCAACTCTTCCAATGCACAATTTGTCCTAGGTAGTGTTAATTTTAAGTGGGATGAAATTTATAAACTAAGTTGATGCTGCTTACAAAGCATTTTTTAATGTTTTAAAGCTTTTTGTGAAGAATAGTGATGCCTTCTTCCATGTAGTTGTTTCCTTACTTGCCTTACTACTCTTTGACTATTCTTTCCTCCTTCCAACCCATGCAAAAGCAACCAGAGAATGAACATGTCCATCCAACAGAACAATTGCTACCTCCCTTTCTTTTTTAAAGAAACTCACTAGAAAAAAATTTCCAGGCAAATATGGCTAAGGAGCAAGGAGTTGTAAATGTATAAGACAGGAAATATCAGAAAGAGAAAACAAATGAACAGACATGTCTGTCACTTCCCTGCAACCTACTGGCTACAGCAAGAGTCACCCAGGGTTGAGCAGAGCAAACATCAAGCTCTCTTGCAAGCTGAACCATTAGATTAAAGAGCCCCTTACTTCCCTTGATAAGCTGAAAGTCTGAAAGCTGTTCATCTCTCATAGCAGGCCATTTCCTCCAGCTTTCAAATGCTCCCATCACTCTCCCCTCTTTTCTACGTGCATCTGAATGTCTGGACAAGAGGCCCTGATGTATTTCAGCATCACCCTCACAGCAGTGTGCACAGAAAGCTCTTCTCCCTAATCAAGAGTGTGCTTTACACAGAGCTCACAATTACCCAAGACACAGCCATGGAGGTCATGTCTCTGACCCCTTCAAACTTTGTGCCATCACAATCTTTCACCATATGCCAACATACTTTGTACATCATATCCCACATTTCTTCCCAGATAAACAGGATCCCATTAAACTGAATTTGGTTTACTGGGCCAACTTAAAGCTCTTCTGTCAGTCCAGTTCTCATAATTGTGTCAATTCTTTTCTTGTCACCCACAACTGTAATCAGCAATCATTTGTATTTACTGCCAAACAAGTGGTTAAAACATTGACTAGAAGAAAGGCTGATATTATCACTGCTAAACTCCAGGCAGTTACAATTACTGAAGTGCTGGATCCCACACTGCTCACAACAACTCCTGGCAGTGCTACAGGCTGGGGGCAGAGTGGCTGGAAAGCTGCCCAGCAGAAAAGGACCGGGGGGTGCTGGTCAAGAGTGGCTGAAGATGAGCCAGTGTGTGGTGGCCAAGGTGGCCAAGAAGGCCAATGGCATCCTGGCTTGTGTCAGAGATAGTGTGGCCAGCACAATCAGGGCAGTGATTTCCCCTCTGTACTCAGCACCAGTGAGGTCACAACTCAAGTACAGCATCCAGTTCTGATCCACTCAATTCAGGAAGGTCATTGAGTGCTGGAGCAAGTCCAGAGAAGGGCAACGAGGCCATTGAAGGGTCTGGAGCAGATGTCCTATGAGGAGCACCTGAGGAAGCTATGAGTGTTTATCCTGGAGAAAAAGAGGCTCAGGGCAGACCTTATCACTCTCTACAACTCCTTGAAAGGAGGTTTTAGCCAGGTCAGTCTCTTCTCCCGGGTAACAAGTGAGAGGACAAGAGGGTTCAGCCTTAAACTGCCCCAGGGGAGGTTTAGTTTGGACATTAATTGGAATTTCTTCACAGATTGGAATGGACTGCCCAGGGAGGTGAAGGAGTCACCATTCCTGGAGGTGTTTAAGGAAAAACTGGATGCAGCACCGAGTGCTCAGGTCTACTTGACAAGGTGTTGTTCGGTCATAGGTTGCACTCGATCTCAGAGGTATTTCCCAAC
Source organism: Anabacerthia variegaticeps (assembly GCA_035583185.1). Lineage (NCBI taxonomy): Eukaryota > Metazoa > Chordata > Aves > Passeriformes > Furnariidae > Anabacerthia > Anabacerthia variegaticeps. Next base: position 62,197,459 of record JAWWEW010000131.1, on the reverse strand, counting down.
CTAATTGATTCTGTGATTCTCTAACGTTAATTAAATTTAAAATTTCTATGAATTAACCAGTTTTAATATATTTAACCTGTGCCTTATTGATACTGCATCGTGCCGTCAAATAGAGAATAAGTATCCAGAACCTTCATTTTAAAAAGATAACTCCCAGAACATGAGACGAAAAGAATCAGTGAAGCAAAATGTAACAGTTCAAAATCTCCCAGCCTCATTTCTAAAGAAAACAATTTCAGCAGAATTTTGGTAAAGATGCGGAAAAACAACACGGAAAAGAAGAAAAGTCATTTAACATAAATTTCTATTGTTGAACCTTCTTGTTCTATTTCATAAACAAAACAGTTCACATTCTTACCAGATCTCAAGAGACTTGAGAGGTCAGTAACTAAAACACAAACCTTGATCAACAGTACATTTTCTCTCCTTGCTTATCAAGTATTTTTTCATGGACATCTCACCATTTAATTTCAAAGAGGATAAAAATTTTGGGCAGAGCAGAGGGAAGAATCTGGTAACTAGAAACACCTGTCCTCTGGAAATCAGGTGTTACAAGGAATTACTTATAATTTATAGAAATATTTAGCTTATTTATTTAGCATGTGAGCAAAGGCAGCAACCAACTTAAAGCACATGTTAACAACTTTAGTGAGTTTTACAATACTCTGAGAGAGTCACATGCTGATTTGAAAATAAAATACAAGAGCCCCAGAAGCCACACCCCATGTGCACCCTACCACTGCCCAAATTCTGAGCAGTGGCCCCAGACAGCTGGAGGCAATCAGATCTCTTACTTTTTGATATTCCCATCTTTAAGAGGTGGGACTGACGCATTTGCATGTTCTCAATGTGGAGTTAAGCCAGGTGTTGTGAGCAAACTGTGACAGCACCCCTTGCCTTTCTGCAGCCAGCTGTCCCGCTGCCATTCAGCTGTCTAGGCAGGACTGCGTTAAGCCTGGTTAACTTAACGGGGGAGATGGACTCAGTTCAACACTAGGCCTCTTGCCATGTGCTGTCAAATGCAGATGGAAACCAGGAGACAAGAATCTACTTTGCCTCCAGTGTGCCTTCTTGAAATCTTCTGCCCATTACACTAAATGACAAAATGAGTAATAAAGGATGAGGCTCAACAAAGATCCTCACCAGTGACAGAGCAAAGAATAGGTCAGGGAGATGAGAAAAAGAGGATGAGCAGATGTACTTCTAACAAACCACTACTCTCCATTTTAATGTCCAAACCAACACAATCATCATCAGATGCACAGGGAAAGCCCAAGGCCTTTCAAGCCTACAGTTTTTACTCAGAACATTCTAACCCATAGGCAGTCAACATTGCCTTCCTCCTACCCCAAGGAAGATCATCCAATTTCTGCCTAGATGAAAATGCTTTGTGATGCAAAAGAAAAAAATTGCTGTACAAACTGTCAAGATGAAAAAATTCCTGCTGTTAAGCTTGAATTTAACCCTTTTTCTGCTGCAAGGCTTCCTCTGTGGAACAGATACTCCAGTGATCCAGCAAATGCCTCCTCAGAGGCCACCAAGCAGAGGAAAAAAAGGAACAGGAACGGATGATTACTACTTCTGTAACAAATAACAGTGCACTGCACAGCTGTTCAGTCTAAAAAATCCACAATTGATATAAAACTGCAGCTGAAGTCTATCCTTAGTTTCAGGAGCTGACCTGTAACCCATACAAATCATTAGAGCCCCACTGCTGGCATGCTTTACACCAATTCAGCCACCCTATTGTCACATCCCTCAGTAGGGCACATGGATTTCTGCCCTAAAATATAGGTTGTTTTGAAGAAGAGAAGGTGACAGGGCACGCAGGTTTAGCCCATCCTCAAGGGTGAGACCACACAGTTCACTTCTTCTGGAGCGACTGTTTCCTGGCAATCACCCTGTGACTTGCTGACTGGGAAATCCTGCTCACTGTGAGCACGGCATCAACAACAGCTGCTCCTTCTCAGGGGAATTTTAAAGACAGGGTGCAAAGGAAAATTAAACAGTGAACATGCAGCACTCTGCAGAGTTCCAAAATGAAAACTGAACAAACCCTGTGTGGTCTGGGCTCTGCTTCAGTGTCATCCCAACATTTGCTTTGTAATGTGTAACACAGTAATTCACTGCGCTTTGCTACCCGCAGGAGAGCAGATGAAAGCCACTTCATAAACACCCTTCCCCACTAGCCAGCCAAATCAGACATATAGATTCAAAACAGGATGGAATCATAACAGATAAAAGCTTTGACTCTTTCTTCTATAACTTCTCTCCTGACACAACACTATGGCAAAACAACATGTTCAAGGGACCAAGCTTCAATGGAACATATGAAACCTTACTCCCTTTTGTTTCCCATTCCCTGTCCCAAATATTCTCATGGCAAAGACCAAACTGAGGCAAACCCACTAGCCCCTTATAGATCCTAGGATGGCTACTGTATATTTTGTTTTTCAAAGCTAATGCCGAAGTTCATTCCATTTCCTTTCAATTGTTTCCAGTTAACTTGTATCCATTACATACTCCACAAAAGAATTCGGCTTTGATGGTAAGGTGCCAAGAGACAAGAAATCCACCAAACTGAGCCTCTTACAATTTCTTCTCAGTTCATAATCACTTTTTAAAGCAGATCAGTAGTTTTTACTCACATGATTTCAGATGTCTACATTTGAACCTTGAAACCCTGTCAATCAACAATACACATGTGCAAAAGTATAGGTCAAGCTAAAGATGATTCAAAATTGTCCAAACCCCAAATTCAATAGCAAACCCAAACTGCTGTGTAAAGTCTACTCTTTGAATAAGACTTGATCTTTACCCACATCCCAGGATTAGTGAGTTCTTACCCCCAAAAAACTCTGCTTTGCACATTTCAATATTTTTACTTAAAAGAACTTTCTTCTAAGAGAAGGATAATTAAAACAAAAATTCTCCTTCTTTTCCTGGCAAAGTTAATCTTCATAATGTTTCTGGTCAGATTAATGATTACTTGTGGTAGAAAAATCTTAAAAAAAAAAAAAATAATACTACAATCTGCCATTCAGTCTGACTAATGCTTTATTTAGAAGCATCCATGTTACAACCAATTACAGCACATCTTGCCTAATTACCTGGGAGTTGCTCTACAACGAAATACAATTCTATGACTAGAAATAATAGGCTTGGCTTTGGTTTGTGGATTACAGCAGCTGCAGCCAAGAGATGTCATAAATAATGTACCAGCAACTAAATCAAAACCTATCAAGAATTCATACTGCATAACAAAAGTGAGGACAAAAAGTTAATGCTGGCATCCCTACTGTTCTTACACTGAGCGGTTCAGTGCAAACAAGACCAATGTTATCTTTTTCTACAGGTAATGAAGTGATTTGGGTGTCTAAACAATTTTTAAAGAATGAATTTTCCCCGCTAATGATTTCAGCGTTTAGGAATTTTCACATTTATTTTTACATTCAGACAAATAAGGTGACTATTCCAAAGCATTCACAATGGAACATCTATGTAATATTGGGAGAGCAGCAGAGAGGGACCTCCACAAAACAGATAATCCCAATCCCACAAGTGGAATTAAAAAAATAAAAAACTTGTCTCTTCACACAGGAGAAAGTTCAGCAATCTGGAGTGAGTCCAGTGGACGCTCACTAAGTCCCCTCAGCAGGGAATGGGAGCACACAATGTACACGGAATGGCTGAGGAGCTGGGTTAGGTCAGCCTAGGAAATGAGGTTAATGCAGAATCTGATTTCAGTCTTTCAGCATCCAAAGGGAAGTTATAAACAAGACAGCATCGGGGTACACAGTGAAAAGGCAACAGATGGTTAGCACAAGCTCCAAGATGGGAAATGCCAGCTGACATAACCCCTCACAACCAGAGCGGCAAAGCATGGGCAGAGGTTGCCCAGCAAAGCTGTGGGATCTCCAGCCTGCAAGGTTTTCAGAACTAGATAGGATGAGGCCACGAGCAACCTGATTACCCTCTGCAGCAACTCCTGCTTTGAGCAGGGGTTGTACTTGACGACCACCAGAGCTCCCTCTGCAACCAAACACTTTCTCTGCACATACGCAATACACAAGAAACTTCCCAGTAAAGTGGTTGTGCAAGTGACCAACAGGGTATTAGAAAACTTATGTCCTATTCCCAGCCCTACCAAATTTGCTAAAGAAAAAATAAATAATAATTTTTATTATAATAATATCAATGTGTATCAATTCCCAACAAGAAATATGAAAAAAAAAATTATAAGAACTCAAGCATTTGGAAGTACCAAGACTTCCAGTTAACATGGAAACCAAATATGATTTGATACTTAAATATTCACTCTTATTTACTTATTGAGGTACTTTACAAATGTTAACATGGCTTTTGAGAAGTTAAGTCCTATTATTGCTGTGAAGTTCACTGAAATCCAACCCTGCATTTCACATACCAGGGCACATTATGAGACATTGTTCCTGCAGTATATTTAAGCAAGGAGTCAAGACCTCCTCTAACTGTGACCTTTAAGGTAATGCTACAATAGGTCATGGTTCATGGTGGTTTATTAAGCATATTTGTAACATACTTTTCTGATCTTTAAATAATTAACTTTCTTTCCTTCTTTAATTTTAGTTAAATGTGCTTCTTGGATGCTTTCCACTCTGGAACACAGACAGATTTGCATATTCACCTGAGGCTACATGGAAAGGCAAGGCACGAGAGTTTTCACTCTAGGCTTCTGCACTTTGCTACAAAGTGCTGCACTCTTACAGCAGAAAGGAAAGATCTTTTATTCTGTGTCCTTCCCATTAGCACTGAGCAGTTTGAAAACTGTACCAAAATAGCATCAAGAGTTTAAGTATTCTGCACCTGAAATCATCATACATACAAAACTCCATCAGCATGTATATTTTTCTTCCAATTATGTTTAAATGAGGCTAAAAAGTAAATTAGTATTTTTCTAATTTTACAGGCTGGAGGAATAGCACATTAAAAGCTACTGAAACCGAAGGGACCATCATTCAGGACAGACACTGCCAGGGGTAGGGTAAAGGAAGAGAAATCTCAAACTCTGGTCAGTGTACTTCAGAATAGTACAACTTGATTTTTAAATTCTATCCCAAAGAAATATTCCAAAAGTAAGGACCGGACAGCACATGGTAAGAATTAAGATAAAACAATTATAAGAATCCAAATTCCTGGAGGAGAGTAAAATCTAAAATAATTCTCTCCCATGCATTAACATTTTATGTCAAAGTGTTTCCGAAGAGCCAACGATGCTAAGGAAGCATTAGCATACAGAAAACTACTCTAAATCATACAGAAAGCAGGACCATACATCCTCTTCCTGCCATAAAGAAAAGCTTCAAACACTAGCTATCAAAAAGTTGAATTATGTAAATACTTTTGAGCTAAATTATTAAGTCTTTTTGATATTAAGAAAGCACATTTTGCCACATGTCTGCATTACTTGTTTTCCTGCCTTTTGCCCAAGGGAGGCTGTATTTCACTGATACTGTAACCTCTTTTTATCAAGGTGTGTACTTTGAACTTCATGAACCCTCTTCAATAAAAACAATATTCATTTGGTAAAGAAAGTGCATACAAGATTTGAAAAAAAAAAAAATAATGTCAAGACAGGTTGTTTTCAACAAATAGGTGATAACAAGTATTGTCCCACCCCTGATCGAAAAGACAATTTCAGATCTTAGGATAGAAAGTTACGAACAAATATATTCACAGGTTCACTGAAATATCTACAGCCTGTCAAAGCAACTATGAGGAGAAAGCCCTGCCATCAGAAGAACATCAGTTCTGGAACAGCTTCAAAAAACAGGTTTGGATCTGCTATGTCGGGCCAAAAGACAAAAGCTTTTGGTAGGCACTTAACACCTCCCCCAAAAAGCAGCTTTACCAGGCTGGACTGGGGCACTCAGGCCTGGAAGAAACAGAAGCCTTGTCCTATGAAAACCAGGGGTCCTAAGCAAGAAAAGGCCACTAAGAGATAAAAAATTGTGAGAAAGTGAAATACCTTTTTTGAAGGTTTGCTAAAGAATGGATTTTTGTTGAAACAAAGTTGCTGTCCCTGTTCTGTACACAGTAGGAGGGAAATATGCCAAGGGGGAAAAAAGGGAGAGCAGAAGTGGGAAGGGACATCCCCAAATTGCATATAAAACCAAACCCAAAACCAAATAAAAACAATCAAACAAACAAACAAAAACAGCAGAAAAAATTTGCTGGAACAGAGATGCAATTGACCAATTGACAAATTATCAGTCATCTGTTCAATAAGAGGCTTCAGAGAGAGTAAGGAAAAGCACTCAATTAATTTCAGGTATTTCAAAATGCAAAAAAAAACCAATTAAATTTAAAAAATCAAGAAATTTAAATCTTACTGCAAAATGGATTTCATTTTTTTTCAGCTACCTACACCTCCAAATACTTCAGCACATAAGATTTTGTTTACATTTTTAAAACTGGCCTGCATGGAGTTTTTAATTTTCCTACTCCTTACCAAATTAAAGCAGAGAAAGCTGCCTAACAATACAAAGATCTTAATAAATAAGTTATGTGGGAAATATTGCTTTTGTTATTTTCACGCTGAAAAATACATTCCATACTGCAGGGATAATGAGGGTATAAAACATTAACACTACATTTTTCTATACCATTCTGCATAATTAACTATGCAGCTGTTCATTCATTCAGGCCCAACAACCAAATTAATTTGTAATCAGTTTGCAGGGGATGCGCTGGAGCAGAGCACGCACTACAGACGGAGGTGAAGCTGCTCAAGTGCCACATCCCACACCAGTGCACAAGGGGCTCAACTCTAAGAATTGCAATGGGGGGTTGCATTTTCACAACATCAGCTGAGAAAAGCCACTGTGCCATCAGCTGCCTTGTAGTGAAACTGTGGGGAAAGGTGTTTTCAGGTGAGCCTTGTGGTATGTTAGTGCTCTCTGATGGACTCCTGTCCTTCTCAGGGTCAAGCCAAAAACCTTAGGGACACAAACATTAAACATCCATAAACATTACAGCTCCTTTGGGTTATCTGTATTGATGCAGTATTACAGCCCCGGCACTGATGGTGGTCTCACAATTCTCCAAACTACCTATATTCCAAAGAAACAAAGAGGGCAAAAAACAAGCAGAAGAAAGCACGGTAACAGAAGGTTCTTCAAACAAGGTCATACAGTAGGCTGAAGGTGGAACTAGCAGCATCAGTAGCTGCTGAGTGGAATGTCCTAAGTACCTTATCATAAGCTTCCCAAAGCCATGACTTCACCCTTTTCAGATTTTAAAAATATGTCCTATTTGGGGTTCTATACCTCATTCATCATCATAAAAATGTGATGAGCAATGAAAGTAGCTACTTTGATTGTAGTTTCTTATTTATTTCATTTTGCAGAGTGGCAAAAGAAACATTGCTTAATATATATATGGTGTCATTCCATCTGCCCCCAGGTTATGGGCCCCGCACCTCCCTGCTGGGCTGGCCTGCTGACAGTGGGAGTTAATGGATGACAACGCAGCAAAGAACCTCCGATTAGCCAAAAACTGATGGCTCAACTGTTTTCACATGAATTTAGTACAGAGGAATCGTGCCAAAATAAAAGCTCCAAGATTGCAATTCTCAGTTTGCTCACATAGAAGTGGAGTACGGGCAAAATGTCCCTCTTTTATGCAGGGAGGGCAAAAGCAACACAGATGCAAAATTACAAATCCCACAGATGACTAATGCACAGATAGACATTGTTTCCCACCCCTCACCTTAAACCTGCCTGCTGAGGCTAGCAAGAAAGGTGATCATTTCTTGTAAGGAGGTTTATGCAATAAGATACCATGACCAATCTGAGGAAACATCAGTGCAGCAACTTTCCTGAACTTCCTACTGCTACCCACCTGGATGGGTTTTTGGTAGGAAAGATTGATTCTATTACTGTCAGTCCCAGCCAAAAGGAGTCTACTCAAAACAAGAACCTGTGGTACAATTCCCACACAGTCTGCAGTACCAGTTAAGGCAATCAGAAATTCTGTCAGCTGGGTTCAAGTTACTCAAGCAATAGAAAAGGGTTCTTAAGCCATTTAAAATAAATGGTTATTCTTGCTTCATAAATTGACTCACCTATTATGAGCTATATCTTGCAATGATTTAATTCATTTTCCAGAAGGAAGATTAAAAAGAAAAAAAGTATTCCACCTGTAAAGTAGCAAAATTCCCATGCTCCAAGATATATTTAACATGTTCAGCAGCCGTGCTGCAATCAGCTTCAATAAACATAAGTGTATTGCAAGCAAGAGCCTTTTTCTAACTGCATAAATCACAGCTTTCTAACTGGATCCTAATCCACGTGTCATATATTCTTTGTGTAATCATAAAAAAAGTGTAGAAACATGTAAACATTCAAAATCATCATCACTACTCCACCTTACAGAAGGGCAGTTATAACACAGCACTCTCATCTGTAAGCAAGAAATATTCAGTAAAGAAATGTGGATAGACATCTTTGGTAGCCCTTACTTACTTTTCAGTTCAGACCTTCATACATACCAAGACATAAAAACATTTTTTAATTGTTATTATGGCAACACAGACATAAAAGTACCTGCTTAAGCTACGTCCCATGCTCTGGAGCCTTTTAGGAGACATCTCCTTCAGAGGAGTCTACAGGTCAGACCTCAGAAAACAGTCCCAAGTGTCCATTTCATTCCTGTGTTGAACGGCCTAAAGCTCCAGCCAAAACACGTGAGAGGATGAGCGCAACACCGGAGTAACAACAAGCTTACTGCCAACCCATTGTGATGGATCTTGGTCTTAAGAAAGTCAATGATAGGTCGTACAGAAGCAACATCGGCACCCTTTGGGTTCCTGAATCAATACCACTGCCCATTAAAAACGTCAATAATCACTTCCTCAATATCTTGCACAGAACAAGGTTTGTCAAGGCATGTTCATTTAATTTCCTTTGTCTTTTTTGTATTTTACCTGCCTAACACCCATAATAAAACATTGCTGACATGCTGAAATCCACTGCATTCACTTTCCAACCATGGCTTCACAGCTCATTTTAAATGTCCAAAATAAATTTAAAAGAGTCTTTCCTGCACAATTCAACTCATAATGATGGACTGTATAGCATTAGCAAGACAGAAAGTGAGCAAAGACAAAGTCTTTGTAATACTATCAGGTGAATATGGAAATATGATCAAAGAGAGCATAAAAATCTGCTGTTTAGCAAGAGAAATAAAATTCTAATTGTAGGACTGCCTTTTCAAGGCTACTGTCCAAAATCTTTGCACAGCAGAACAGGTATAAATAAGGACATAACAGAAGGACAAGAGAGCTGCACAGGTATAATTGAGGACAGTCTATTTTGATTGCAGAACTGCATTATTCAGGATGATGCACGAACCAAAGAAGGCACAGCTAGACATTAGATCTCAAACTGAGTTCACTGGGCTAATAATTAGAAAGCCATTTCTTTTTCTGTTTTAACTTGGAAAGAGAGCAAATTTGATATGAAAATCACAGACTCAATAACTCCATCCCTCGGGGCCATTTCTACAAAGTCACTTTTCAAAGCAGAACCACAATATAAGGCCATCTGGAAGTGCAGGTTGCTGCAGAATACAGTTGCTCATTTATTAAGCAGCACTTCACACCAAAATTTCACTGAGGCACTGGACTGTATATTCGGGGCTTTAGGTTTGCTTTTTAAATTAATTTCAGGAAACAGGTGAAATGAGTTTCACCTACAAGTCCAAAGAGTTTGGAAACAAATGCCCATATTAATTTTCACACTTTCTGTGAGCCATGCAGGGTCTGGAAATTTTATTTTCCTGAGCAGTATGCTGTTCACTGCATCACCTCAAAACAATCTCCTTCTCTTTGTAGTGAATTTTAACCTTAGTGTAGACGTGCACCTCTGTGGGAATGCCCAAAGCATCACACAGTCACTGTGTACCGATCACTCCTGACGCCCAGTGGGCTTGCACAATGGAGTCTTGGTCATGAAAACGTGGCTTTCCATGGGTGCAGACAGAAACAGCTGTGACACCAAAGACAGGATTATTCTTGACTCCTTGAGGTTTGGCAAGTGTCATGCTGTTCATGAGGCTCTTCCAAATGCTCTCACCTCCACCTGCCCACCCCCTGGCCTGGACTTACAACCACCTTGCCCAGCACTGCGAATTTGCTCCCTCCTCAGGCTGCACTTGGAGGAAGGAATCCCAGGAAGTTCAGCTGCGATATCCAACCATATTTAAGGAGGTGGGGAAGCTTCTTCATTTAGCATTTCTTTACTGGTAACATGGGGCACTCTGAAAGCAGGCCTACCTAGCACTGAGTGCACAGTGCTAAGAAGATCTGACAGTGCCATTAACATCAAGTAACGCCGTTTGTTTTGCTTTGGTGAAGCAATAACAACATGGTGATGCCATTGGGGACAATGGCAATTACACAGCAAGCCAATTTAGCACTACCATATCATTACAGCTTGATAACATGCAATCAAAACTTTATTAACAATCATCAGCAGCATCTATTATCCATTGCATAGATCAAGTTAAGAAAGGGAAGGCTGCATGTATACCAGAAACAGCACTCTGAGCCTCTGGCTGGAATGCATTCCATGGTTGTACAGTGCTGAGTCACTGCATAACCTTCAGCAATATCACCATCTCAGTTGTCCGTATATAAAAACAAATAATAATAATCTATATTTCCAAGCAACATTATTAGGAATAATTAACTAGGGTGTACAGATAAGTATTATCATTAATATCTTAGTGGCTACCAAATGAAATTTAAACTATTTTATTGTAAGATTCAAGTACTTTCATCTAAAGTTGCAAGCATACAACACATGCTAGCAGGAACCTGAGGTTGTGAAATATGTGCACCTATATATTTATGCACAAACTGGTCCAGAAAGCATATGAAAACACTTACTCAAGCTAATGGTTAGTTTGATTCAGCTCCTTTATAGTGCAGATGTGCTGGATATGTGTGTGAACTCTGACAAGAACAGCACTAGCATGCAAAGTATCTTCTACATATGCACAACTTGTGACAGTTTTAGTACTTGAATTTTAAGTTTTAGTCACAGTATCAGTTTTTTCGTTATGCTAATGAGGCCTAACATTACAACCAACCTATATACCCAATACATACCACAAAAGCAGACCCAAACCGCTGTTCCTTCTCAGAAAGTTATTTTAGTTTATATTCAAGAGGCTAAAAATGTCACCTCTACTTCCCTACCTTACTTTGAGTCAAATAATTACACAATTTACTCCAACCTTAACAACTCATCAGCAAGTTAGGAAAGTATCAGAAATACTAGACTGACTAGAGAAGGACGCTGGTGTTTTCTAACTGCATATTTCCACCAAGATTTTTTCTTCACCTCTTCAGTGTAACCAGACAAGGCTCCTACTAGTGGAAAAGTTGTTAAGGCTTTCATTATCCAGCACTACTTTCCCTGTTCATTCAACAATGAAAAATTTCAAAGTAATACAAATTTAGGCCTCACAAGCCTGTAACCTGACTTTTGTGGGCAGGCACAAATTATCTGCACAAATTATCTACACTAATTAGCAGTGCTCTGCAGAGGCACAGACGCCTCCTACCCAGGCATGTACCTCTAACTGGTGTTTTCCACCACCATGTGCATTATTCTTAACAGTCTGACTGCAACTCCAAGGTCACTAAGAACAAACAAGCATCACTGGACCATCCTTTATCATTCTTTGTTCCACTAAGCAAGGAAAAAAAAATTCTTTGGAATGATGGGAGAAAAAGAAAGAAATGAAAAGGAAATATGTTTTAGAGGAAGAAAGATGCCGTTTTAAGAAACAAAATAACTGATAAACAACCAGCTACGATAATACTTATTGACTGGCAAGATAAATTGGGAAATTAACATTAAAAAAATACCCTGGTGGGTGGGGATTGATTAGGTTATAAAACTAGTCTATTTTCACTTAGTGACTAAGACACTTAGAGAATATTGTGTCTGGTATGATCTAGCCAGGCCAGATAGGAAGAAAACATTGGACCAATACAGGTAATATCTGGACAGGATCTATTCCCACTAGGGCACAGAAACAGATTAACGGCATTTCTCCACAACAAAAAAGAAAACAATCCTATATCTTTTTTCACACCTGTTTTACTGCATATTTGTTCTGATGCAAGTGAGAGGAAAGCAAAAGAAAAGCAAACAAAAAAGCTGAAAAATATATACACTATGCATTCTGGGCATGCTGCCACTGTGAGTACAACACCCCAGTTCCATCAGCAAACATGGCTCCAACCATCTTACACAGGGAATAACAAAACAGTTCCCTGACTGCACAGACAGCTCTGTTCAGTAACTTAGTACAAACAATGAGCTACATCTCAACAGAGAGGCAATATTTGACATTCTTGCAGTAACGGGTCTGATTTGTGCTTTTCCAGATACAGCCACTTTGTAACTCCCCCAGTCTGACAACTGCATGTGCCACTTTTATGCCACAGTGGGCAAAGACAGATGAAGGAGGTGAGCCCAGAGCGGAACATATCCAAGCATGGATCAGCTCCTACCCCTGGCCCAAGGTCTAATCTTAAGCACTTGCTTCCTTTCAGCTTTTCCATCCCAGTTTTATAAATCATTGAATGACAGAAAGGTTGGGTTGGAATTTCCTGATGATGCACACTACTATCATTTTATTTGAATGCAGTTCACACCAGTTCTTTATACCAGCTGTCAGCAAGGTCTGATTGACATTGTTTAAAGTGTTTATGTTCTCAAAAGAAAGCAACATTATCTGAAGCTTGTTTTATGTTTATTCTAAAAGAGCAGAGAGTTTATTTTGAAGAGTCCAACTGAATAAGTTTAAAAGACTTCTATGATAGATTACACTGAAGTGTGGATAGCAAAAACATATTGCATATGTTGAATGGGGCACTGGCATGTAATAGGAAAGCAATGTGTGCTTACGCAGTTGGGAGCATCCAAATTGCCATTTGGTTGTCTTCGTTGTACAAGATGTTGGACGAAAAATAAAATGGAGACAAATGTGCAATTAATTTTGCATCTCATAAGTTTAAAGGATAGTTACAAGTGAACCGCCATAGCCCTAAAAAGGCCAGTTCTGAGTCAATACTAAGCAGCCTCCATTTGATCTTATTCTCTTTCCTGAAGACCCCCTTTTTATGACTAGAAGTTTCTTTTTTACTTGAAAATACCCTTGTTCTGCATGGACTGCTGGCCCTGGCCAGACTGCACTGCTCAGCCACTGGTATGACAATAATGCATTGCAGATGCACTGCCACTGAGAAATCCCACAAGGTTAAAATAACGCTGCCTCCTTCAAAACAAGGAACAAGGCTGGTGTGCAGCACGTCCTGTTCACAGACTTTTCCCACTCCCTATTCCCCTACCCACTCCTTCTCTTGGATTGTCTCTGTAGAACTCCTTACACATACAGATTGTCCTAGTTCAGCAGGTGGGACCAGTTATCACTGTGTGGGGGGTGACCAAAGCTATGTATTCTACCCCCTCTATTCATTTCCCAAGAACAATGGACCATTTGCAACACATTACTGGGGAGTCGT
>JAWWEW010000131.1:62150017-62179096 GCA_035583185.1 Anabacerthia variegaticeps | reverse complement strand
TTTGGTTTTGTTTTGTTTTGGGGGGAGGGAAGGGGGAGAAGGGGATGTGCAAAGATTTTGATTCTCCCGTGCCATTCTCCTGCATCCATAACTTAGTTCCTGCCTGTGTGAGTTCTCATGTCACTGCAGTCACAGCTCAAAACTGTTCTCCTAACAAAGGTGTAGAAGCAGTTTCTGACACAAAATCCTTTCTGGATGTAGACCTGTCTTCAGGAGTGCACTGGTTTTCTGTGAATGACAGACCAGGAAGACAAATGGAAAATTCCACCAATATTGTTCCCCATGAATAGTTAAAGTTAGAATCATCTATGTTTATCCCCTCTCTGTTTCTGTTGCTCTCCTCTGAAAACGTTTTGCAATAGCTCTGGACCAAAAAGAGCGAAACCTCACTTTACAGGACACAATGTGCTTCTAATCATTTCCTAATAAAGTTTTGGTTTTAAAGAAGCCCATTTTCATCCTCTCTTTTCATCGCCACGTCAGCTAGGAGGACTGAGAAAGGAAGAAGGAACAAATTCTAGATCAATCACTTTTCCTGGTGTTTATATTTTGTCTTTGTGTCTTTTTCCCTTTCTATGAAGGATTTGCTAAGATCCTTCTCTTTTTGATTAACATTGACTTATGGAAATTTTCTTTTTCACCCTACGCTTCCTCCATGAGGTTGTTTTTTTCCCACAGATCATTCTTCACAGAAATCTCTCTTTTTCTATCTACATGCAGATTCTGACAGATTAAGTTTTATTTGACCTCTGCCGTTTGTGATTTGAAGTAATTATTTTTTTTGGCACCTATTCAAAACTTTAATAGGAAAAAGTCTCATACTTTCCAATGCATAATTGCAACTATGATTGCAAGTTTTTGTGTTTTCCCAAGTTTATTAGAAGGTGAGAGCACGCTGTAAATACTTCTGGGCAGACAGAGCTACCAGAAAAATAAACTGCTCAGACAGACTCAAGTTCCTGCAAACTTTTTAGCATCTGCTTAATTTAATTCATGTGAATGAACCCACAGAAATCCAAAGAAGTGTTTATGAGAGTCACTTGAACAGGCACTTAATGCACTGTGTGACGGGAACACAGGCTGCTGTTTTGCTCGAGAACACAACCTCACTCACCTTCTCAGTTATTTCACTGTAACTATTTCACTGTACACCACCACTGTTTGGGAGAAATCAAGAGGTTCCAGGCACAGCCTATTATTTGGTAACCACCACCCCCGGTACTCCCAAACTTTCTTGACAGCTAATAATCAAAAACCTCCCTAACAAATTATAGGCAACCACCGACTGCTGCAATCCCTCAAGCTATTTCTGCTTTTCAGCAGCAGGCTCTTCAATCATCATGCTATGGCTGACATTACTTTTCACATTTCTTATTTAAAACAAAGACTTTTATGAGAAAAATAAAACTCAAGTGGTTATTAATATGAAGGTATCTTACCACAAGGATATTATATGGACCAACTGCCATACTATTATTAACAACTACATCATCATTTGATTATGCTGGAAAACTGTAAACAGAAAAAGGGTGTTTAGGTTTACTCTGTTGCAGCATTATGATGGAAGGTGGAAAAGCAGACATTTAGACCATTGCTAAAGCTATTAATAATTCACTGTATAAGTTTCTATGCCTCCCTGGTAATAAAGTTCCTAAAAGCAACCTATGATTCACCATGAAATACTTGAAGAATTAGATTTATAGTTCTTCCAAATAAATTGTATTGGGAGACAAGAGAACTTAGTGTGTATGAAGTCACTCACCAGACCAGTGCACTTGTCTTAAGCATTAGTAATAATTCTGTACAGTGAATTTATTCGTAATTCAAAGTAAGACACAATAATGGCTCAAATCCTCTTCTCTAGGAGGTATTTCCATCCACAAGAGCTGAATAAGGGCATAGTCTTGAAAGCAATGGTTGTGATTGCTTCCCAATTCAAAACCATTTTAAATAGAATACTTTACACACTGACCCTGAAAACATTGATAGAGAAGAGTCATTTTAAGATATCAAATACATTTAATCCGCTCTCTAGTACAGAACAGGATTATGTTCTATTAATATTGTATAAACACAGGAGAGAAAGACAACCTGCTGCTTTCAGGAGCCCACAGTTCCAGTTCAAAACACAAGTCTTCACATCATCAGCTGATGTCAGATTTTCAGTGCAAGCTCCTAATAAAATTATGTTTATGGTATGACATTTTATGTACACTGCATATATATATATATATATATATATATATATATGGTTTTGGCTCCTTATCCCCACCTTTTAATTCTAAATCTATTGACTGATTTCAATCATATTTAACAGAGACAGCCATATGTTTGAAGTAGCCGTCCTGGTTCATACCACAAGTCCATCTAAAACAGCAGTAAACAAAAAAAAATACAAAAATTGCAAGAATGGAGGGAGCATATAAATAAAGATGCTTCCCAAATATATTTTCCAGTCTTCAGTAATTTGCAGCTCAGGCAGTGGGGCTGTTACTTCAGTTTTTAGTAGTTGACTGCTTGGACAAGCACAGGATTCTATGTGGTACTGCCCAACCCATCCACACAACAGAGGCTGTTGTGTATGTGACTGTTAACAGTCAGTCCTCAAAAATCAAAGCATGTTAAAACTGCTCCTCCAATCTGCACCGCTGCTACTTGAGCACATTGGTGTTGCAGCTCCTCTCCAGAGCTGTTCAGTGCAGGCCCAAGTTTTCTGGGCACACTGCAGATGCAGAGCTCACTCAAGCAAATGAGAACTCAGTTTGAAGTCCACAAAATTACAAGACTCAAAATTCTACAGTAAATCTGCAGCTTCGGAAACCGTAACATTTTAACTGCTCTTTCAATTAAACTTCCTCTTCTTTTCCAAACAGCCAAAATACCACCTCTGATACAAAAATCTCCAGTTTTCTGTCACTGCCTTCCTCTACAGAACCAGAGCAACTTTTAAGTTTCAATATTTAACACACCATTCGATAAGCATTCTTAAAACCACATTTGCAAACATTCCAAGAGAATAAATTTCTAAAGCATGAAGCAAGAATTTTTTTCCTAGTCTGTCTAGTCTACTAATTGCATTTTTTTTAAAATACAGACTAGCTTTATTTATCTCCTGTAGGAATGTAATGTAAATGAATTAACAATCCTTCCTGCAAACCAAACCTATTCTGTGAATATTCCTTTTCATTCCCATGAAAATTCAAGAGGAAGCAGAGCTAACATCCAAAGGCAACACATGTAAAGCATCTTTAATCTCTCTCAGATATTTCAGGTATCCAATATTGTGGATAGGCAGTTCACCTTGGTCACCAATATTATACTGCTATTCACTACCAGAAAATAAAAATCAGATTTTAAGTGCTGTTTGTGAAATATTCCCAGTCTCTCATGCAGTGTTACTGCCCAATAGTAAAATATAAAAATTGAAACTGAGCTTCTCATCTGCATCATTAAATCTTTTTTCAAGGTCAGAGCCTTTTTTCTTTTTTTTAACATTACCATAAAAATAATTATTCTCTTTATTTCAAAAAAAAAGCAGTTATTATGCAAGACATATGGAAACATCTGTAGAGGATCCCACAAGCTGGGAAGACCACTCCTTTGACGCAGGGCTGTTGGCAGATATGTTCGTCCTGGTTACTCTCCCTCACAGCTGCTCTGTCCTCACCACAGCATTAAATATCACTGTACCAAATAGCATCATATTTATCAGAGATTGCATCAACCTCAAAATAACATTTAATTATCTCTGAAATAGCTTATGGTGTTCAAATAAGACCTAATTATCTATCATCAAGAGGCCTTATAAAGACTGCATGTGGGAGCAAAGACTTTGATACTGCATCAAGATGAGCCAGAGACTCATAATGTTTAATATCCATCTCTATCAAGAATAAGGACTGAAGTTTATATTTCCTGAATATTGTGGGTACCTGGATTTGTTCTTTATAAATGAGAAAGATAAACTTGGAAATATGATCTGCAGAGGGGGACATGAGCACACTCCTACCTGCACGGGGTTCCACCAGGACAAACGTGCTAAAGATCAAGGAGGTTCTATTATAGAGACACAGTGATGCTGATTAATATTTCAGTCAGAAAACCAGAGACACAGCAGATGTAAATTCAAAACGTGTTTCACACCTTTTGTGATACAGAGTGTCTGTGTGTGTTGCACATGCACAGGGATTCTTTAACTCTGCTTATTTTAAAGGAAATATCAGGCCTGGAGAACAACACAGAAAGACAGTGATGGGGATTTTAAAAAAAAACCCCAAAACAACTCA
Source organism: Anabacerthia variegaticeps (assembly GCA_035583185.1). NCBI lineage: Eukaryota > Metazoa > Chordata > Aves > Passeriformes > Furnariidae > Anabacerthia > Anabacerthia variegaticeps. Next base: position 62,174,810 of record JAWWEW010000131.1, on the reverse strand, counting down.
GAGTTACCTATGAAAACAGGAATAACACGAAACAAATCTCAGGCTGATACTCCACACGCTGTCTATAAAAAAAAAAAAAAAATCCTCTGGTCCCCCAACTCGATCACCCTTCCAATGAGGGGTGCCCAGGTGCCTCTCCAAACAAGGACCATCCGCTCTGCAGTTTTGCACAGGGACAGACAAGCCCAACACCACCCACTTCTACTGCGTGGAAGCTGGTCTCTCTATGACTGCTTTTCATTTTAACTGTTTCACTTCCACTTATCTCACTAAAATAATTAATTTCAGAAGTACCAGCACACTGCCCCTAGCACGGTGTGAGTGGGAACCATTTCCACCCAAATGCCAAGCCTGTCTGCTCCCTGTGGCCACATTCGGAACAAATTTGGAACAACTCAAGTGACATTAACTGAATTCAACTACTGTAAAATACTGGGAAGGACCCCCTTTGAGAGGAAGAAGGATGAAAGCACATTTATCTTCAACATTATCCCCAAAGCAGCAGAACTTCATATCCGTGCCAATGGAAAGGGCGTAAAGGAGCCACAGGAACATCCAAGTGGGTTAGGAGACTATTAGAAAGGGCTTGGGACCAGTTGGGAAAATTGGTCAGGGGCCAAATATGTCAAAGAAAACACTGGAAGGGACCGAGGGAGTGCTGGAGAGTTCTCCACATTCAGTCTGAAGCCAAACCAGAAGGTTTCCAATCTGTGAGCACTGAATTTTTGCCAGCTTTTTGTATTTCCTCGCCCAGACTCTGCCCTAGGTGTCCATTACTTTAAGAGTCATGAGGACATTAAAGCTAAGTGGAATTATAGAGTATTATCTGTGAATATAAAACCCAGCTATTTCACCAGGTAATGCCATGTCATTTTGGATCCCTACCTAATGCCATCCTGCCACACGGACACTGTGCTTCGGATTAACCAGTATGAAACATATTAACACAATTGGCCATCTTAAAGCCAGGTTTCACATCAGCCTCACTTTCAATCTTAAGCCTCTAACGCATTTTAAATTACCTTCAGATCAAGTAAATACAAGCAGAAAAAGATTGTAGGTCCTGATAAATGAGGCCTATATTTTTTTATTTTACTCCAGTAAAGACTTCGGCATGCGACAGATTCTTTGGAGACCATTTTTGCATGTCAGCATTTAACCAGCTGTAGCTACAGCTGCAAAGCATCCTCAGTAACAAACTCTTAATGCAAAATTCTCCCCTTAAAGATAGATGTTTTCCATGCTTGGCCTCTCCCCTGTGATCCCAGATTGTTTTAGAAATATGTAAAGTACTACTTTCTTCATGTTATGAGCACTACTATTTTCTATCTCCATAGATGTAAGGATAGGTACAATAGTTAAATAGTACACGAACTGAAAGGAAAATATTTTGAATTCATGCCTAGAACACTTGTGAACAGTTACCTCTAACACTTTCACCTTCTTGTGCCTCTTCTCTGTAGAAATGCAGTAATTTCAAGCCTTTCGCATGCCCTTTACATAAGGCAGCAGTACCGTCTATTTTACAGCTGGAGGCAGAGATGTATCACTCTGATTTCTCCCACCTAACTTAAGGATGGACCAGCTCCTAGAAACAGACAGACATCTCTGGAGACCAAGTCTGCCCATCTAGATCTGAACAGTTCTCTGGAAGTACTTTATCTCCTACTGATTGATTGTGCTGAGGACCTACACTTCCAGCTTGACCCTCGCAGAAAGACTGGATGAATCCATGCTTCAATTAGTTGCATAAGAAGTCCAGGCAGAGCAGAAAACAACATACAAACAGAGGACAAGCTGAGAAGCGGGATCAACAGGCGAGGCATAAATTCTGTGTGCCTGACCTCAAGGATCTTCTTTTCAAATACATGATGTTTCCAGACCCAATTGTCACATCCACTCAAGAGCCCTCACCGTAACACTGATACCGAGGACATACAGCACCACACAGACACTGCAGAGCCAGGAGAGCTGCAGTAGTCATTGCTTCTAAAACACTAGGGGCCTATCTGACAGCTAATATAAACTGTGCCAAAAAGGCAACATTTTCAATATGGGAAAAATTCATTTTTTCCCTTACCTGCCTTTCCACCAAGGAGCAAATGAAGAGCTAAGGAAAGAGTGGAAGAAACTTATGCGACTATATATATCAACTCAGAAGGTGCAGCAGACTTATAACTACTAAAAAACCACATTTAATTTCTTCAAAACTGTAGGTATGACTACAATGTGTTTCATACCAAGGTACTTTAGAACAGAACTTTATCTTATTAGTTAAAAATTCTGTACAGTGTACATGACATTTCCTGTTGTCCTTCATTATACTGAGCATCTCTCTGGAACTGCTATTTATTTTCCAATCTTTTTTTCTAATGAGTTTGTTCTATATTTGAACTGTAAATGCCCATTTCTATTTATATTCTGTTTCTGAAACTTAAAGCATAGACTTCTCTGTTTACCAGTCAACAGTCCTTTTCTTATGGAAATTATCCCAAGACAAAACAATCTGAATATTTTAATTCTTTCAAATTGTTTTTCTTGAGTTTGGGGTTTAACTGATGCCATGACAGAAAAACACTAATAACCAGAGAACAGAGGCTACAACCCAAACCCAATGGCAGCTTTTCAGCTTGATGTTGTCTAATAATCGGATGTTTTTGTTGGTCCCTCTTCACCCTTCCATACCCATGCATTTATTTGGAGTCTGATCCAAAGTCCAAACCAATGGCAATATCCATTAAGCCCATTGTAAATGCAGTAAATCAGATCTTGAATTCTGTTACCTGAATTTCTCACTTCAGAACAAAAAATAAAAATACCTTTTCATCAGCACTGAAGGAACATTCCGACGTCTCCCAAGCTCATCATCTTAGATAGGGCAGCAGGTCTGTATTTTAAAACAGCACGTAGAGGGGGAAAGATGTTTTCCCATGCAGCCCAAGAAATAGTTACAGAAGTTTATTTTGTAGACAAAATAAAATGAATAAACATCCATTCAGGATTACTTAGCTACCTCCTGAAGACAGAAGCATGTCAAAACTGATCAAGGTTTAGGGGAAAAAAACCCAAACCAAACCAAACAAAAATTTATCTTCCCTGCCAATTCCTCAGTGAACTGCCTTTGCCCCAGTGGAAGACCAGTGACATTTCTTCAGGAAATGCAGGTCAAAAATAGGGAAACAAACATTTATTTTACTTTCAATAATGAATCATGTGAATGATAACCCAATGAAAACCACTTGTGCACAATATAGGAAGAATACAGAACAAAATGGCTCAGGCTTTCTTTCTGAGACTTAAAATGAGCAAGGATAACACATGACCATTAGTTAATTAATGCAGCATTCTTATTACTGCTATATGAAGAAAGAAGCTATAAATGTTAAAGTTCAGTGCTGGAGACACTAACTCACTCCAGGGATTTCCTACCTATATTCACCCAACTCAGAGCACTCCCCACAGAAACCTAAGCAATTTCAAGGGCATTGATTCCCCATTTGCAGGGAAACAAATCAAGTCACCTCCATATTCCCTAGTCCAGAGAAGGTGAAAGCATCCTTTAATCTCTGTGACAACAAGGAGACAGCAATTCACCTTTTTGTTGCTTCCCTATCCCTTCCCCAAGTCACGACACGAGCAGCCTCAAGTGCATTTCTCTGGGAGGAGACATAATATATATTGGTCTTAATCAGTTGCACTAATTAACTAAGGTACAACAGATGATGATCAAAACAATTTGTGAACAAAAGCAAGAAAAGGTCAGAGTATGGATATAAAGCACAAGGGACTACAGTGAAGAAACAGAAATTATCAGATACCTGGAAATAATGTAAGTTCTCCATGAATTAAATAAAAAGGCAGCAAATGAGCTACCAGGAAGGGGAAAACAGATGCTCAGACATGTCAGTTCAGTTCTTTGGTTCCTATACAACTCGAGCAGTGTCCATTTTCTCAGCAGGCAAAACTATTTGGAGAAATGTCAGTCCCTAAGAAATATTTACTCCTCAGGGCCTTAAGAGAAATAGCTTAGGGAAACATGCAGGGTCTCTGACCACAGCTGAGGCAAATCTTTATTTTGGTTTTAGTGTCCTGCTACCTAGGGCAAGAGCACTGGGACAGGCCACTAACTGTGGCTGCGCATGACTGGCTCATAGGAATAAGGACCTCTGCAAACTCAGGTCCCAACTCACCAGACGCAGGAGCAGCATTATGACTAATAGAAAGCTTAGTCTGAATTCTGTAAAATTTACTTGCGTCCAAACCCAAGACTAGCTGCTAATTCTTTCTTTTCTTTAAAAAAAAAAAAATTAAAAAGCAATTTACATACCGCTCCTCCCACAAATCAATGCATTACAGATATATTCCTCTGGATCTGTCTTTAATTATTAATCACCATTCAGCTCTGCAGTGACTCTTAGGGTTCTTTCATGCTGACATACTAGAGACAAGGGTCCATCCCACTTGAGCTAGAAGAAGGGCAGGGGGACAGACAAAAGTAAAAAGGGGAGGGGGAGAATCAGCAAGCCTCTAAGACAATTTGTTTATTTTATAGTTTCAGAAGATTCTGCTATTTAAAATTTTATTTTCAACACCAAAGGAAAAAGGCAGAAATAAATTAAATAACTGCCTGGAGCTAAATGTTTCCTATTCAGAATGCTTAGAACTGAGCCACAAATTCATGGAAATAGATATTTCTTGAAGGAATTGCAACTACAACCTTAATTCCGGTAATGTTCAATCCAGCAAAATATAACGGTCCTTGTAGCAGGTAATGGCAGATAATGATCACAAAAGCCAATGTTTTCAGGCTAAATTCATAATGAATCCAAGTGGATAAAGGCTACAAAGTAATGTTTACTAAGATGGCAGACAAGGTAATTCTTTCCTGATTTAAAAAGAAATTGAAGAAAACTAAAAAAATATTTTGCTACCTGGCAGTGGTTCTTTTTTACTGTAAAGTGAATGATTTCTGTATGTCAGCATCTCAGACAGCTTGTAAAGCATTTTGTAGTCTAGCTTTTAGATTCCCTAAACTGTAGGGTTTGCCCTAAGATGTACGCATAGTCTAACTTACCCTAACACACTCTGCATCTTGTGTAAGATCCTAGAATTGTTCCTGAAGGTTTGTGTGTCAGAAACAGGCATGATATACTGATTTATTACAAATGATTGATTTGGCGTTTTGCTCTTATATTGGGAAAGGAGAACAGGGATGGAATTCCCATAGTGAAGACTGCCTATGACACAAGGGTAGGGAGAAGATGGTCTCTCAATACAGCCACGAGGCAGCAACAATTCTGAACAGTGGCAATGGCCCTCATAAAGCACTAAATGCAGCCACATTTTCTAAAAAGGCTCCCTTTATAAAGAGGAAGTCAGAGATCTAGATCTTTGCATACATTACCTCAGACACTGCCTCATCCCAGGCTGTGGCTCTCCTCAATTCCCTGAAGCAACATTTGCTTGTTGAGGGGTGCACTTGGGCATGTGGGACTGCAGTTGGAGTCAAGGGCATGTGCAGGAGAAAAAGGGATCTCTCCTCTAGCCAAGAATCCCAGTATTTATTTATGCAGCCAGCCAGGTAATGATGACTTATTTCTTGAGTAAATTTATCTGCTTTCAATCTTTACTATGGGATCTTGTCATGTCCTTGTACAGAAGATTAAAATATCCCTGCTTACAAATATATTCTCCATCAATAAATACTTATTCACAGTAATCACAATACCTCTTGACCTTTTCTCTTTGGTAAGATTAATGACTGGCCTCCCTACAACCTACCCCATAAAGCTGATTTTCCAGCATCTGGATCATTTTTTGTGGGTCCTCTCTTCACCCCTTATCTTCAGAGTGTATCCTCCAGACCTGAGGACACTTTGGAGGTGAGGACACCAGACCTAAACAGCAGCAGCTACCAGAGAGAAGGGCAAGTTAATTTTCCAATTGTACTTGACATACCCTTTATGGAAAGCCCACAAACAGCTTACAGGTCCCTCAGCAGAAGTTTCCATGAATAATAATTCTGGGATAAGCCAGCATAGTGCTGCTATTAGAGAGCTAACTGAAAATATTTTGTTCTTCTAAAAGGGAGAGACCACTTGGCAAGCATGCCTAATAAAATCAGGGTGTGCAGAGGAGGGACTAAATGAATGCAGATACATAAAGAAATAATCAGCATTTTTCAACCACTCCATGTTCTCCCTGAGAATCCAAGAACTTTCCAAGCCCAGCCATTACTCATTTCTCAGACTGCAAAGAGCTGTTTTTAATCTGTCTCCTCTTGTTTAGCCTTAGGCTTTGTAGTCCTACACCTATACCTCCAGCAATAATTATTCTAACTAGTCTCTGCTTCCCTGGGCTAATTGCCAGTAGAATTCAACAGATTTTCTGCAGAAGGAAGAGGAAGTTTGTCAAGGAAAAGTCTGCAGCTGAAGGCAAGGAGAAAAAAAAACCTCAAGACCAGTTTTCCAAGTTCAGCTCACAAATACAGAATATCAGCACGAAGAGCAAACCTCATGAGCTCCCTTTGCCATACCAGTTCTGCTGAAGCACATATTGAGGAAGCTACTCCCAATAACCTTACACTGACTTCAGGGGTTGCTACTTCCCAAAGCCACCTTTCATCCTGAAAGTGTTATATTATCTATGTACAGCTCTGCATCTGGCTGCATTAAAATGAATTTTCCTGGAACTCTGTCATCTAATCAACCCTTTCAGATTAGGCTTGCAACAACCTTCATTATAGCAATTTTTGTGCTATGTGCAAACTTATTGACAAAATGATTGCCAGTACCCATATTGCTGATTGAAAATGTGGAAATACTGACTAGCACTGGATTCAGAACTAAAGCCTACAAACTAAGTTAATGAGTTTTCACAAAATTGTGAACTAAGTCCCCACTGCTTCCCCGAGGGAGACTTTTCTTTTTTCCTGGCACTTATCCCAAATGGACTATTCTAGCTAGTGGAAAACATGCTCTGACTTCTGTAGCTGACAGACCTGCCTTGGATCGTAAACACCCAATATCCTTTTTTCAACACTAAGCCATCATCCGAATTCACAGCTTTTAAGGAAACACCATGTGTTTCAACTGTCATATTTACCCAACATTAAAAAGCCTACCAGGAAAAATAAATTTTATTCTCCTAACGCAATGGGTTATACTCCTAATTGCAGAACTGGAAACAGTTAAAAAAGGAAACTGTTCACTGCATTACATCATGCTTAATGCTAATGTGGCTCCAGTGTCTCAGTGAGCTTGAGGGTTTGCAATGTGTCAGAAGACATATTCTCACTCATCCTGATGCATAAAACGTCTCAAGGCATCAATCTCTCCATAACTTGCTTCTTCATCACCTCGCCAGGAAAATGAAGCTTTAGAATTTGTACTTAATATCACCACTAGAACAGAGCACACTATCATCTCTTCTTTCAAACAGTTTCTCTTCCCTATCCTTTTTTTTCCCCTCGGAACTGGAATACAATGTCCAAAGACCTATGTATCTCATGTGTCCTGGTTGCATCCAGCTTCTCATGGCAGTTTTGGCACGTGAACTAAAACCCCTCACATCCAGCTGGTTGTGGGTATCATACTATTGATATTTATCATTCAGCAACTCTCTGTGCACAGCAACATACAAAATCTAGAATACTGTGTCTGCCTTCAGGATCCTGCTGCAACAAAGATTGGCAGCCTGGAGCAAGTCCAGTAGAGAATCATGGTTAGAGAGCTGAGGCACTAGTCAGGATAAGGAAAAGTAAGGGAGCTCCATCTGTCTAATGAAGAGTAAGGCAGCCTCTTCCACTACCTAAAGAAAAGAGAGAGACAGACTCTTCCCAGTGTCTGAGAACAAGAGAAGAAAAAACACTGGAGGGTAAACTCCAGTGGGATATAAAAAGAAAAATAATTTCACCATGAGAGTAGTAAAGTATTAGAACAGGTCACCCAGTCAGGCTGAGAAATCTCTAACCCTGGTGGTCTCAAAATATGCCTGGACCAGACTCTTAACAACTTCATCTCACTTTTGCCCACTTTGAGCAGTGAGCTTGGCCAGATGACCTCCAGATGTCCCTTCCAACCTCAATTATTCTGAAATTCTACACCACATGAATTGCTTTTGAATTAAACCCAGGTTCCTTAATATCTCACATGAATATCATATTTTAGGGCAAAAGACCTCTTGATTAAATTTCTAAGTCCAAAATTTTATCAGAAATCACGTGTGTTTTAATATCATAACCATTTTCAACACTTAAGGAAAAAATTATATCCTTTTAATAATGGCCAAATAAAAACATATTTGAATAATTTATAACACATCAACTCTCTTCCTGCTATTGCAGTTAGCTGTTCTCACTGTGATAAACACACAGTAAAAAGTATTGGCTTCCTTAGATAAAGCAAATTCAGAGACAGCACTTCTACTCAGACTTTACAACCTCTCAGTTTCATGGCTTAATTCATGGGCAGAGTACCAAGTATATTGCTGCATTTCAGCTCCTCTTTACTTTTCCTGTTTTCATATCTTTTCTCATTATCACAGTATGGCAACAAAAACACTAGAAGTACAAACCCCTAAACCCATTGAATAACATTTATATACTCATTAATGAATATGACTAATAACAGCTTCTTCCTCCACAAAAATTACTTGCTTTAGTATGCCAGTAGTTGCCCTTAGTGTCCCTCAGTTGAGATTGGACCAGACAACCCCACCATGGTCCCTTCCAACCTTACCCCTTCTGAGATGCTGTGATTTGGTTTGGGTCATCAGGCAGGTTTAGTGGCAGAGCTGGGACCAGAGCCAAGGACACCTCCTTTACTACCAGACCAAGCAGCCTTCACATGTCCCAACACTTTTCCCAGTGACATACTATAAGTCATTCATACATATGGATGAATAAATCAATAAATACCAACAGTAAGCTCTAATATTTTGTGATATCAAACATTAAGAATTAAGGGGTATTTCTTACAGACAAGCAAGTATATTTTAAACTGTGATGCTCAGAGTTGAAACAATAATTTTCCCCAGAGAAGGAGCAAGAAATACTCTCACTTCTTTTCCAAAGTGCTGCTATATACACTCTTTGCAAAGGGGGGGCACTATATAGCAGTGATAAACAAATGATCTTCCAATGCACAGTCTATAAAATGTTTTGAAATATTCATGATGAAACATTGCACTGAAATGTAACAGCACTTCATATGCTGTCATTTTGGAGGTAAAACTATATGATGGTGCAGTATGCCTTTCACTCAAATTCATAACACTGATAAAGCAAGGAGAGAAAGGTAGTGGCAGGATGGCTCATTTTGACAAAGTACCCTGTAGCGACCACATCAATTAGATTTGCATAGATCTCCAAGTGTGAGGCAGTTAATGAAACACTGATCATTTTCCCCAACTCTAACTTAGACATGTTAATTAAAAATTAGAAGAAATCATCATCATATAAAATGAGTTCACTGAGAGAGAGTATAAAAATACCTACCAGGCAGTGCTCTGTACACGAGATTTCTTTTCAACGCTAATTAAAATGGATATTTCTGCACATGCAAGTCTACTCAATGAAACGCAAATAATAGTGTGAGTTTAACATTTAATGATTTCTCTGTAAAGGAGAAGACTTTCATTCGGGAATGCTATAATTTACTCTGAGTAAGATCCACTTAATCATCATGTTTACTGCTTTCTTTTTCTGCTCACATTTCCTTTTTCTAGCCAGTCATGCAATTGGCAATTTAAGATTTAAATTGTGACCACTTAAGCCTTTATCTATTGCACTTCCCAGCCCTCATCTTTATTTTCCTCCTTGTCCCACAAATGATGTAGCTGATAAAACGAGCGGGTTACACAGGGGAATGGAACACTGGCACAGCTTCACCCCGCAGCAGAGGAATTCCCCCCCACAGCAGGATGAGTTCAGTTCAGCTGCACAACTGAACAGAAGTGGGGTTGCAGAAAGCTTTGCAGAGGGAGCGGGAGGAAGCCAAGCCAAAAAGAATAAGGAGAAGAAGGAAACTAGTCAAGGCTCAAATCCTGAACACAGACAATTCAGACCAAGTTCCTCTGATGGTGAATTTCCAGGCTCTTAAGGAAGTCTCCTTCTCTTTAACTCCCCATGAGCACAGAATAGATACAATAATTCTTTGTTTGCCTCACATAGCCCTTGATTTGCTAAAGGAAATTTGCCTTACAGTCTCTGAGACAAACACTTTCTCTCATACATGTTTGAAGCATTTAGTGGGATGAAACTCTGACTTTGACTGAGATCTTAAGGAAATACACAGTGGTTAGCAAAATTAAAGGATGAAACACCAAGCACCCTGTAGATGGCCAATGCTAGAATTAAAACCACTACATTTTGTCAACCCTTTCTCTTGCCTGTCTCTTCCCAGATAGCCCTGGTTCCCAGTCCATGGGAATCACTTATTACCCAAATCAGCTGCTAACTCGGAGGAGCCTATTTTTAGCTGGGGTGCCTGGTTTCCCAGAGCGACCAGGGCTGTAGCTGCAAAGCATGTCTTTCACATCTCCTGCTGCAATGAGGTGGAGCAGCCGGAATGGGCAGCAGGGCTGCTGTGAGGGAGCAGGATCTGCCCTGAGCACTCACTTGGCTCTCAGATAACATTAACTCTTTTGAACACATTCGTTTAAATGAGGAATTTAACAGACTGAAAGACAAGACTGAATCTCTGCCCGACATTCATAACAAAATGATTAAACAAACTTCTTTTTAATTAGATGTACACGAGCGGATGAGCAAAGGGAGATAGATGAGTCACTTTTTTTTTTTTTTTTTGAGCCCAGAGGTTCCTGTTAAATCAATCCTGCTACTGCAGCAGAAGTGGAAAGATTCTGGCCTAGTAGCCCACTATGAAGAAGAAAGAAAATAATGGTGTGTTGTGAAAACCACAATAGAGACTAATGGCCAAATTGTCATGAATCCCTTTCTTAATCAATGCTTCATATAAAATAAAATAAAACTTGCAAAAGTATTTTTATTGTTAAACTGCACACAAACGCAGCAAATTATTTGGAACCTTTCAGAGAAAACAGACCCACATTTTAAGGAGAAAGATTAAGAGCAAGTGGCCTCAGCTCCCTGCAACAAGCATGGGCTTGTTCAGCTGCGTGAGCAACATTTTCCATGCCTGAATGGTGACTTTCTCAAATACTCATCAGAAACTTAAAATGACCCTTCCCTACCACCCTGTGCAGGGTGCCCAAAAGGGACAGAAATCATGACCTTAGGAAGCATGGAAACACAGACTTCTATTTAACAAAAGGAGCTTAATATATTAATTGTGCCACAGAATGGACAGGCAAGTTCACAGAGCTCCCTACTGCACAAGACATTCCCTCAACAAAAAATCTCCATCCAAATGTGCAGGATTCCCAGAATCTGAGTCCCTGCCAGCCAAGGCTCTGAGGGAGCCCAAAGGGGAGTCAATCAAGAGGAGCCAAGCCTGTACTTCCAGCACAGAAACCATGATTCAGCAACGCATCCACCACATACCAAGTATTCATTGAATTAAGGCTCAACTCCTAAAGCTCATTTTCTAAAGGACAACTGTGTTGGTGACCTAGAAAGCAGCAATTTGTTCCAAACCAACTTTTATTCCATTCATACAATGGGCCAGAGATGCCACTGATGAGCCATGATTTATAATTAAAGAAAAAATGCACTGCAGAAAGTGGGGGGTTTATTACATTATTTTTTAATTATCATATTCCTCCTGCAAGAGTCAATTCTTTGAATTGAACTGAATTTCAGTGTATTAAAGAGTGCCATTTAATTGATGCTCAACTAAAATTTGTTTTATACAACACACACAAATTTTTATAATTATCTCCTACACACCAGTAGCAGTTTGGAGGTCCCAAATATTTCAAATCTATTTATAATATTAAGGTGTGATTGGATAAGCTATGATGTTATTACTGTAAATATTAGCGGTGTCATGGGCTTTTATTTAAAAACAAAACAAAAAAAAACCCAACCAAACAAACCTCCCCAAAACACCCAAACAAAATCAAACAAAACAAAAAACACAAAAACCCAACAAAAAACACAAAAAAAACCACAAAACTAGGCACTACATTTCAGCAACTTAATTCTCACCCCCAATAGGATGACTGTATATTCATGACATCAATGAATTTCTGCTTTTAAGAATGTCTCAGTGTGAAAGATAAGACTTGCAGCCAGAGTAAAATTCTTTCCACAAAATTAAAATTGTCTGGTCTGATTCTTATTTCATTCTCTACAGACTCAGTGTTATATGAATATCTCCTGCTACTTGAATGTGCTCACTTAGACAGTGCATTGTGATGCATCAGAACAAGCCCCATTAGATCCTACATTAATATATAAAAAACCCTTTACTTTGTTAAAGCTGCACCTCCTTTTCTGAACCAGATAATTTCATTTTAAACAGAAAGTGTTGGTAGCTTGTAAAAAAACTTTAAAAAATAATTTGCCCACAAGCCATTCAGGATACCTATAGATTATATTTTAAAAGAATCTCAAATAATATGATTTATTCTACTGTAGTAACATCTGGTAACTACAAAGTACTGTAAGTCACACTAGAAAAAAGCTACTAATAGCCTGGCCCCAGTAGGATAATGCTAGATATGTTCATACAAAAAATCTCCCCTTAATGGCTATAGCTTTGCAGTAGCACACAGCATCACAGAAAGGAAACCTTCCTCCACTCATCCTTTAAGACCAGTTTCTGTACTCAAGACAATGTTCTGATAGTTGTGTAGATTCAGCTTGAAAAATCAAATAATTTTGTAAAGAATAAGCCTTCAAATTTACACAAATTATCTGCACCAGTGAGATCCTACTATGGACATCTATCTCACAGAGATAACTTTCTAGCAACTTTTTCTGCAGACTGCAAAATTATCATCTGTTGAAAAGCTGCTTCATTGCAGCTGATCAGGATTTGGAAGTGAGCATATTAACCAGCTGTAAACTATTAAACAGCTCTTAAAATTGTGCAAGTAAGTTGCATGAATTTACAACCAGATTTTCCTCACAAAAGACACTATAATATGCACTTATGCTACTTTTTTCTTTTGGTGAGCTTATTTCCAAGCATTCTTTTCTTTTCATAAACATATAGAAACTTATAGAATATATCTAACGCATTGCTAGCTACAAACATAGCCCTTAAAATGGTAAATCGTGTAGCTGGTAACGTGAAGAAAAAATTCATTTTACTGTAATCCCCTTCTCCTGCTGTGGGTAAGAAAGAAATAGGAAGAAGCTCAAAATAATAGTAAAACTTCCTAAAAAAAACCCTCAGAGCTAAGAAAGAAAATTAGTCTTCAGCACTATGCCTAGTTGTACTTCATCTGCAGTTGGTTTCATTTAGTGGCACTGCATACAGACAAAGTGGGGAGCCAGGCTCAGACTGCTTACTTTAAATCTGAAAAACAAGATGAGCAGAGTCTGATTGCTGGTTAGGAAGAGCTACAGCACTCACTGTATGCAAGCCTCTCTCATGGTAAAGTTTCCAAAGCAGTTAACATAAACCCACTCATTTTCTTTCAGCATTTCACCACCAGCTTTACATAAACAGCTTTTGAGTCAGAGTTAGGCTGTAGTTTGACACAACTGCAGAGCTACCCCTCAGGCTCCTGAAAAAACACCAAAGCGCTGCTTCAGTATTAGCTCAGTCTGACAGTCCAAATCTGACAAGCAGATGCTGAAAAGTTAATTTGCTATTGTCAAGCTTTCTGTTGGCTCAGGTATTATCCACCCGCAGTGTTCCAATCACCCCTATGGATCAGGTAACATCTGTCTTCCAGCATCAGGCACGGAGCCAGCCCGGAGCTCACGCTGTGCTGCCTGGCTAATTTGACAGTGCTGCTCCAGATCACACTTGGTCTGCTGGATGGTGAAGGAGCACCTGGTCTGGGACTAATGACCATGGAGCTGGACTCTTATGTCTGATTCACAGTGACCTGGGAGAAGCAACAGGCTCCCAGAGAAGACAGAGGAACGGCGTGCTGGCCAGCACGTTCCTGTGCTGAGGGATCGCACAGCCCAGAGACCAAAGGACTAGAGCTCACACAGCCGTGTGAGCAGGAAAACCTTCCCCCAAAACTGTGGTTCAATGCAACCTCGGTCACGAGGATCCAAAGGCTGTCAGAGCCATTCACTGCTGTGTAGCTCCAGCAGTCAGATTTCTCTTACCTAAAATCAGACACAGGGACAGACCAACAACCTCACAGAACTGGCTCACACCTCAGAGCCCCAAATGTGGGTGAATTTGCTCCCCAGCCATCCCACACTGAGCAGAGGTGTACAGATGTAATTCTCTCCACACCACTCTGGATCACACGGCGTTACAAACTGGAGCTGTGTTTCGGAAGCCACCCAGGTTATTTGCCATCCAGTGGAAAATACTGAGAGAGTGTCAGTCTGGGACCTCATTACTGGATCCAATTTAATGGTGCTATAAGCTGATAACAAAGATCCTCAACATTTAAACTTCTTTTTTTCTTAAAACCTCCAAGGCAGGAATGGCAACACTCTGAATCAATAGCAAACTTAGGTGAACCATGCATGTAGTGGGAGAGAACAGAACCTCCATGGGCGATATAAGGAAGCAAAAGTTTGGTGTAACGATGTTTGTTGTCAATCCTGCTTTCCCTGAGGACCACTTTAATTGCAAAATTTATTTAGGCTACCTCATAAGCAGAAGGTTTATAACAACTGAAATGTAAGTTATTCCTTTTTACAGAGTATACTCTGTAAAATCAATTCCACAACAAATCCCCTATGCCTCACTACTCAGGTGACTGACCATGACTTGTCATCCAACAAGTTTCTGTATCCAGCTGGTTTCCATGGTACACCAAGAATGAAGGTGACCGAGTCACATCACTTAATGCAGTGATGAGCTAAGTGGCTTGTTTAATATAAAGACAGTCTTACTCCTACTGTGGAGTTTTTCACATTAGGACCACATAGTTTTTTGCTACTAAGTAAATAAGCTTCACCAAAACCTTCCCTAATTACTTTAAATTAAATGTATGTATCATCATTAGAAAAAAAATCCTGAAGTTCTTTCTTCAACAAGTGCCTGCCAGACTCAAATCCTCCCTGTTTCAAAGTCATATGGGAACCAAAGGGGCATCTCCATTCTTTATACAATACACTCTATTGCAAAGTACTCTAACACACATAGAGTCAGATGTTTATTTTTTTTTCTCTTTAATTCTCTCAAAGAAGAAGGAAAAATGTTTTTACCAGGGTTGCTTTGTTGGTTGTTTTTCTGATGGTTCACACATTTGGTTTTTTTCCAGCAAATCTAAACAAGAAACACAGCTCTAAATGTGATTAAGTAGATGAGATGCTAACATTAAGTAATAAACAATAGATCCAAAAATATGTACAAAATACATACCAAAACTCTAAGAGAAGCTCTAGAATAATTTAGACCCAAGTCAGAAAACAACAAACTAATAATGAAATTTGAAAGCTTTTCTTATACTAAGACAAATAGGATATGTATGGGATATCTTTGACCTACTGTTAAATAAAGAGATGTTCTCACTGCCAGGGCACTATTCAACTTGCTGCAAAACAAGCAAATTGAGGTGACTTTCTTCATGTACCACTAATGAATCATGGTGCTTTTAAGCAACATAAAAATTATGAGCAGATGTATTAAGTGTTCGGGGAGTTAACACTAGGTAACGTAAGCGACCTGGCATTTCTGCATGTGACAGCACCGTAACTGAGCCCACACGTCAGCAGCACTCCCTCTGAACCCAGCCTGCCCTAAAGACACTGCCCCTCTGCCTTAGAGCCTCAGGAAAGCAGAAAAGAACTCCCCCATGCAGTACCCCCATTCCCTAAAGAGACACCACCATGAAACCCACACAAAGAGTCAGGTTTTTATGGTGCCTAACAAATGTAACCCTTCCCACTCTGTACCCAGCACAAGGGCCTTTGACAGACACCAGGGATTTATACACTGAAGGAAAAAACCCTACTTACAAGGGCTGCTGCTGTCCTGGGGTCAGGACAATCCACAGAGATAGTGACAACTGGCTGCTGGTCACTGTAAGGCTGGGACAACACGACAAAGGTGCAAAATGCTGTCAACTCTGTCCCTTATGCCCAGACGTGATCAGATTATTTAAGCTGCCAATTAGCTGTCCCAGGTTATGGATGCAGCTCTCTGCAGAGCACACTGAGGTTGATTAGCTCAGGTGCAGAAACAACTCCTTTTTGCTGCTTCTTGCCCAGGTTTTGTCTAGAAGCAGATCAGAGGTGTTTCATGTTCACAACTTGAGCTAATTAGCCTTTCCAAAATCTGGGGGCTCAGGACAGTGATTCAAGGGTCTTTAAATTGCACTCCAAGCACATTCTGGAACAGGTATATTATCCAAAGCCTGCACCAACTTTCCAATACCCTGGATAATGCAGAAATGAGTACAACCACAATCTCTTGATTTACAATGCAAGGAGGCATTTATACTGCTACAGATTCTCAGAAGAGAAAATTACATCAAAGGCACAAATACAACACACACAGAGCAATCCTGAGTTTTGCGTGAAGAATTCATTTCCACTATCTATTTAGATATAGATGACAATACTGTTCAGATGCAGCATTTCCAGAAAAAAAGAAAATGTGTTTCTTCACAATGCCAAGGCTTTGCTTCCTTTTCCAAGGTGCTTCATGCAACTATAATCTGTGTTTAGCCCTCTGTCATCTCTTTCTCACTGGTTTTAAACTGCATCATCTGAAGGTGTCACCTGAGATTGTTAAATTATCTACTGGCTGCTTAAGGACATTTTATTTGTTTTGCATTCTGTTTATTCAACAGAGGTCTCTTACACCATGCTCCTGAAAACAGTATCTGAGCACATTACAGAAGTATGTTAAACAGTGATTAAAACCTGTATGACTCTTCCCCAAGCTTTCTCTGGCCAGAGTTTTGCATGCCATCAAGATTTCTGAGAGCTTTAACAAACTAGCACAAATCTAAGCTGCTCTGTTTTTGCTTTTTAAAAAAATCAAGCAGAAGTATGCCTGGTAGAGGCAAAAGAATTGAGCTTTGCAATGGTCCAGTATGACACAGAAAGGTACAAACTTCCACAGTCTACCACACTAATAAGTAGGAGTAGCTGTCCCACACTGTCTAAGTTCAACATTCTTCTTCAGCCAAAGGATTTTCCATGATATTATAGTGGGGGATGCTTCTGTGTTGACCATCCTTGGTGAAACTCCTCTGGGGTGTTGCCTTTGTAGGAAGTCAGAAGCAACTGATGTTAATACTCCTTACTGCTTAGACTTGTGACTGCATCACATTCTCTAAAATGGATTCATTTTCTTGCACCTGAGACATGTCACCCAATCCACTGAAACCCATTAGATAAATAATGTTTACCTTTCTGCTTTATAACTATTCTCTTTCACTTGGAAGCCTGGTAACCCTAGCAATGGAGGCCATCTCACTAGTAAGGTTAAAAAAAAATAAAACCATAAGTTTCAGTGCATGATTCAGCAATTGAGAATACAATTTAAGTCATAAAACCATTTTTCCTTTTCCTTCCTACCCTCCCCCTCAAATGCAACAAATGAAGTTCCTGGCCTCAGAATTTTTCCCTGGGGGATATATTCTTAAAGCCCTTTCAGAATACAGTTGAATCTCAACTCAGAAATAGCATCACTCATCTATGACAATATGACAACTCGGGCTGTTTCCATCAAGTTGACAAAGATGCATAACTTAAATAAAAATTCATGTCCAAATTATTAACAAATGAAGGTTAATGATGGATCAAATCTGGCAGAACTATTCTAACATGTAACACAATTTGGTCTCCAGCTATAAGATATAAAATTTAAGTGATAAATGGTTGCTGGAGACCTTTTCAAGATAATTGACATGCTACGGTGCATTAATACTTCTTTCATTAGTATCAATCTGGAGCGCTCATCTGTTGGCAGAAGGCCAAGAGCATTGTGTAAAAAATACCCCTACCATGAGAGTCTTCTATGTAAAAGACAAGTTACTTGGGAAACCCAGCATTTTTACTATTAAAGAGTATTAAGAGTCTGATTTTTGACCTTGGTTCTTCATGGTTATCTCCTTTTGCATCCATATCTTTTACAGAAATGATACTATCAGCAGTGTAATTTACTATTTTAAGTGCTTGATTATTGTCTGAAATCAGGTATTTTTATAGGAACATGACCTAAGTATGCAGTTCCTTTCACAGATCAAAAGCACAAAAAGATTTTGGAAAGCCAGGCTTTTGTAGCAAGTGCCATCTAAGTACATTGATTATTTTCTGAGTAAATCAGTTATAATTACCATATTTTTCATCAGTTCTAAGAAACATACTTGTCCTTTTCCCTCTTCCTATACTGTACAAGAGCATGGACTGGAATCACATGTCTCCTTGGGCTTCGTCCAGCTTGCTGTTGCAATGACATCATCTCCTCCCCATTTTTCCCCATAATTGCTCCATTTGAAGAACAGCATTCACTCATCACGAGCTTCTCACACTCAACAGAGTCAGCATGACCCACCTTCCAGCTCTACTGGGCACTTTCAGTTTGTCACAGTGACTTTGGCCATAACATTCTCCCAGTAAATGCTTTCAGAAAGTTAAATTTGTCAGGGTCTTGAGAGCACCAATAGCCCTTATTTGCCTTGGTCAGCCTCACCTTGGCCCCTTTTCCATGTACTCCCTTTTCCATAGCCTGCCATCTTCATGTCCACTCTGGCACAGGGTCCTGGCCTGAGCTATGCCATAGGTGTACCAGTTCCCATTCCCATATACTGATGTTCCTGAACCATTACTCAGATCTCCTGGACTGACCTTGGACCTGACTTGCTACCTGGCCCACAACTAGGCAAAAACTCATTTTACATAATTTTTAATCAAGGTTTGCTATTCCCATATCAAACATAAAAAAAAAAAAAAAAATTGAAAGTTTACAGATTTGTGTTCTTCCTAGCTTGTTCTACAATATTTTTCCAGTTTCTGAGAGGTGGTTACAGCATACACTGGCAGCAGAGGTGGAGAGATAGCCCCAATTAGTGTTAAAAAGTTAATAGAAATACTTTTAAACCAATCACCGGCATGAAGTCAAATAAGTACAAAAGAAAGAGAGAAAAGATAAATCCCATGGATTCCCCTGAGCCAGAGAAGCTTTGAGTTCCCAGCATCAATAAAAGGAACAGAAAAAAGAAAAAAGAAATGTAGTTGTCCCTTGTGTCATCATATAGAAGTTAAAAAGCACAAGACCCTTTTCACCCTGCACAATCACAGTTCACTTCTCTTTGAAAAGATCTAAAGATCTTTTGAGAGATGAAAAAAACCATCTATTTTCTGCTATTACAACCACAGTACAGTGATCCTTGTATGGGTTTTATGCCCACACACAGGCAGCTAAAAACAGATAGCGATGCAAGCAGCTGCTAACCAAGAACAGTAGTACAAATAAAAAAAGACAACATCATAGGCTGAGCTTCTGGCTGCCAGAGCAAATAGCTGTTCATGGTGTGGTGCAGGTATTGCTTTGGGACCCAACTGCTGTCAACCAGTTCAGCCACAGAAACTTCCATCATAAGGAAAAGGAGCATGAGAAGCCAAGCTTTTTCTATCACCAATCCACAGCATCACATATGGATTTTAAGGGGATGATAACAGAGTAAATCTGGAATATCTTGGAGAAGACAATTTTAGCATAGGAGACTTAATTACTTCTACCACAGAAAGAAAAAGAATTTTCCCCAGAAGAAAATAGAACCGAACTAATGGCCTGGGAGAAAAAGCTAAACAAGCAGGCAGCAAGTGGAAATGCAAACGAAGATTATGCTAAATACACGTGGGACAGAATTGAGAAAAGTAGGAATGTTACTGAACAAACAGCATAAATCCACCACACTAGACAGCCACTCAAGGGACAAAAATCATAAGAGAGCCTAAATTAGAAAGAAAATGGGGTAGAATAGCATATATATATAAATGAGAAACACATTCATAAAGAGCATATTATATATTCTCTCTCAGTTATATAATCATCATTGCCACCCTGCTTAATTCATGTATAATTCTGTGGAATCTGAATTCATCCTAGGATCCACACACATCCATCTCCTTCATTTCCTATTTCTCCTTCAGTTTTAGCATGTATTACCTGAAAAATACAAACACATCGTTTGCTTCTCAGGCACACAGATCTTTCCTTTTCTTTCTTTTCCTGACCTTCCTGAATTATTTCTACACGCATCTTCCCCACACAGTGTTTGCCCTTTTGTATATCCAGTAACGCCACCTGGAGTCTATGTAGTAATGATTTTCTTTTTCCCTGCTGCTTAGAAACTCTGGCTGTCTACCTGATTCCACAGATTTTTCAGGATGTGATCTATGTTAGAAACAGCATCATTCATCTGTCCAAGTGATCCCTGAGCAGAAAGGCATTCAGCAGCACAGACCTTTGGACTGAGGCTACTCAGGGCTACACATCTCACAAAACACATCAAATTCTACAATGGCACAGTGACAATGGTGTACAGTGGGAGGAGAGCAAAATTCAGAGGGAACTATGCCACAAAGTAAAAAAGAATGTTGTGTTAAAAGACTAACAGGCCAAATGCACACCCATGTCTGATCAGAGCAGCCCTCACAGGGATGTACATGGAGAATGGGAAGCAATACAGAGATTCCCAGCACAGTGACAACTCCACAGAAGCAGCTTAATCCTTACAGAAAATTCAGCAACACACAAACTTTGTCATGTGCAGAGAAACAAAGGGAACATTGAGCAGTTGATACTGCTTTATGGTTTCTTTCTATTACATGTACCACAGGAACAGCAAACTGTCTCAGTTGGGGTTCAGTCCCCATTAAGTCACCCTATGGAGGTTTGGCCCAACTGGACTTCTCACACTGGTTTTCAGTGGCATCGTGGCTGACGAGCTCTTTTCTTATGTGTGTAAATTCCACTTTCTTGGGTGCAGCTGCTCTTGATTTGGTCAAGTTGAACAGCCTGTACTTCTCTTAGTGATCCATAACAAAACTAAATACAAGTTTTGTAAGACTTTGATATAAAGCAATGTTCAGCAAGGGCACCAATAAAGCAGCAGGAATCTTCATTAGTCCTGTGGGGGAAACGTATATATTTGCTCTGGTTTCCCTCAGACAGTGGGAAAAATAGACTAACAATATAGGAATTGCAATCCTTGACTAAGAGAATCTATAAAATCAAAGAGTGAAATGTGGGCAATGGTGAAAGAAGATTAAAAGGCCTCATGTACCTCTGAAGTACAATAATTTGAGACAGGAAATTGGTATCACTATAGCAACCAACAGTGTCGTGAATTACTGAAAGGAATTTTTTTAACCTACAGGGGTAGGAAAGTAGGATGCTCAGGACACAGGAGGAACATTTTGTTTACAGTTAAGCACTAAAGAAAAAACATCAGTCATATGTTGCATCATATTTCTAATAAATTTTTCCTCAAACTTGGCATTATGCAGCTTTGTTACATCTAATTAGGAAGAAGTCTAATTACAGATCACAGATGGTGAATTCTTCAACTGGAATACAAAAAGACTACTTTTAGTCAGTCAGCATCTTACTTTGGTAAGTCTGCAGGCACAATATCCAGATGTAAATAAAGTTTAAGGTGCCAGAACATCTCCCTCGAGGGAATGACTTGCAGGAGCTATCAACAATTGAAAGCTTGCAATAATAACACCAAATTTATATGGAACTCCAGGATGAGGTACATACAGGCATGAGCCTTGTGCAATGGCTTGGAAATTTCTCTTCCAAACCACCAGCAAGAGAGGCAAGAAAATGATGACAATTTCTCCCGTCACTTAAATTCCCAGTTAGCAAAGAAAGTCCAATCAAAGGTAAGGAAAATGGCCTTGAACCCAAGAAAAAAAATGATGAGCCTCTAACAACATGTTGGGAGTTCAGAGGTGTTGTAACAAAAAGAAGGGAAATAAGTGATTTTCTAACTGGTGGGAAAGGATGAAAGCAATCTGAAAGCATGTGAAAATAAATAGGAATGGAGGGACCAGTCAGGATGGTTAGTCTGGTGGGTAGTATGGAGCCCTGTGTCTCCTCTGTAATTGTCCTGTATATTCTGCTGTTGATTTACCTGGAGCTATTTAAATGCAAAGATTTCCTGAGAAGACAGTGAACCTAAAGCTTGGTACAAGCTTGGTTTAAGCTGTCCCCTGAGCTTTAACAGACCATTAGCTTTAATGATGGTACTACACAATAGGCCTCTAATTAAACCCACTGGGCTAGGTGCTGCACAGGCACCAAGCCTAAAAGACTTCCACCCCAAAGAACTTACAAGTCTAGATAATGCCATATACAGTGTATATACAGCACATTTAACAATACTACAGGAACGTAGACCCAGCATGCCAACCCATCAGCTGAGGCGGCATGAAAAGGAAATTCACTTTACCTATGCAGAAATGACTTTGGATCACTCAGTCTTTGCTTAGTTGAAGTGAAAATGCCCTTTTTCAGATACAGCAACTTCTCCTGCTGAAAAGCCAAGCCAGCCTTTCCATCCTGGCTATGAAATAAGCACCAAAGGCACAGCAGCTCCTGTTCACTGCATTCATGGGATCACGGAAGCCACTGCCTGTGCATCCACATGGACAATAAGGGACGCCTACGGATCCAACTGGCAAATTATTCAGGAATGCCGAAAGACAGAGTACAGGTTTCTTGCTCATTCCATATGCCATTATGCCAGCATGCTAATGGTCTGAACAAAACAAAACACCCCTATAGAAGGGTAATCTCAAGATCAAATATTGTGCCCAGTTGTGGAATGAAAAAGCAGCATTCACCAGGCCGTCTCAGAAGTTTGACCAGCCAAGAAGAGTGCAGAATTGAAGCAAAAATAACCCCAATAAATTCCTCTAAGACTGTAAACACCAGACTAAAACGCTGGAGGGAAAATATTACCAAAATCAAGGAGTAATGGACAGATTTACAACTGACAGACAGAAGCAGATTAATTTCTTTGTATGCAAATCCTATGATACAAACAGAAGGGAGGCTTTAATTACAATAGCATGGGCTTAAAATTAAAATAAAACAAACAAAAACCCCAAAACCAGGGCAGACATTTTGACCACAGCCAAGAAGATTCTGCATGATGCATTCAGATGAGACTTTTGTGAGTTAAGTCTTGTAGCGATTAAGACAGTCTGAAACGAAGAATAAAAAAAGAAGACGGAGAGACTCTCTAAGATCAAAAGCTGGGAAAGAATCTGTGAGATGAAGCGTTTTGCAAATATTGCAGTCATGAGATGGGTCACATTGTTAAGCTTGCAAAGCCCAAGACAGCACTGAAATAATTTTCTACTTTCTTGCTTATGATATTTTCTTAGAGCACCAAATATCTTTCATTATCATTATGGCTTACATGTCTGCAGCTTGATAATAATCAGTATGAGAACCCAGGATTCCTGGTAGGAGAATACAGAATGCTGCAGAAACTACTCAGAATTCATTTTAAAATGTGCATTTCTTGGCTAAGATGTGGCAGGACGGATTTGTACTTTTACTATCTGACTTATCAGAAAAATCATAAGAGCAGTAAGAAATTAAGTGCTTATATTTTATAGTGTTGTTTTGATTAGAAGAGTAGGAGAAGTACCTGAAAACTCACTATTTTGATCACTACATATTTACCACACCTGATGCTATGAATACTACATCTGACAACATGATCACGTGTTTTATAGTTCCCATAAATAGTCCTAATCCCTAATGACTTTAGCTTATGCAAAATGATGTTTAAATTGCAAGACGCACAACCCCAGAGACAAATAAATAATCAAAGCTGCTCCAGCAGAAGCCTCCTACAAGACTAGACCTTTCAGCTATTCTTTCTCCTCATCATGGAATCAGACTGGTTTGGGCTGGGAGGGACCTTAAAGTTCATCTCATTCTAACTCCCCTGCCCTGGGCAGGGAACCTTCCACTGCACCAGGCTGACCAAAGTCCCATCCAGCCTTGAACACTTCCAGGGGTGATTTCCATTTCCTTTAATGGAGCTCTGCATTTCCACTACAGGTAACTGTAAACCTTAGTGACAAATCAAACTATACGGAATCTTTTAAGAAAAGGAATCAAAAGAATATTTTTCAAATTTAATCAGCATGCATCCGTTTTCACTTCAAAAGTCTGAGTCACATTACATTATTGAAATTAAAATTTTCATAAAGTTACTATTTTGCTTCTGTCTCATTAGTGTTATTACTAATTGCAATGATTGATATCTATTGTAAATATTAATGTAAGACACTTATTTCAGGGTTAAATTCAGGCCAAACTGTGATTCAAATCTACATTTTATTACATTTAATTGTGTTTCTCTGATACATGGTTCAGCTATCAGATCTACATGGGACATGTTATGTCTTGAATTACTTAGAACTGCTCAGGAATTTAACTAAATTAAAGATTCTCCTTTTCCCTGGAAACACAGATATATCCTATTAAGGCAAAATCAGCCCTGATTGCTTACTCTGTATCATGAGGTGTAGCAGAAGATGCAGGATCCCAACGACTCATTGGAAATAACAGAAGAGCCTTTCATCCTTTTTTTTCTCCCAGGGGAGAAGAAAAATGAGGAGAGAGTAGCTCAGGGTTTTGTGTCCCCACAGTATTTTCCTTCAGAATTTCACAGCTGAAAGTTCACCACCCATGCAACAAGTTTGGCAGAAAGACTGTAAGTTCCAAAGTTAAGA
>JAWWEW010000131.1:62078635-62149917 GCA_035583185.1 Anabacerthia variegaticeps | reverse complement strand
TAAGAATCCCCTACAACTGCATTTAAAAGGAGAACTGGGGCGGGGGGGGGCGGGGAAGGCCAGCCCTAGCAGGATATTGATTGACAGCATGGACTCTGAGAAGTTCACATCAACCCTTCCAACCTGGAGATCCTGAATAACCCAAACCACAACATGGTATTTTCCTCTACAAATAAAAAGCTCAGCGCTGTAAGATGACAAAGCTACTTTGGTTTGTTCTTGTCACGGCTAGCCCTTTGTTTTTCAGCAACTGAACTTCTTTACCTACAAAAGTCCTCAAGAAGCATGTGTCTCTTGTAGCTGTAGAGGAAAATGTCTCAGAGCATGTCTGCAGTCTCACTATAGCCTCAGCTACAGGGGCTATAAATATAAAGCATGAGATGCTGGAGTGGGATTGAGGGCGAAGGGAAGAACATTATCCAAGACAATTTAGTACTGCAACAGCACTGTGGATATCAGTTATTTCAATAGCACCACCCAGGGAAATTAGCTTCAATAGGAACAGTGGTGCTTTTGACATTTCTCTCCCAGTGAAATGTATTCACATGGTCTGTAAAACAAAAAAAAAGCCCAAACAAATAAACAACAAAAAAAATAAACTCCAAACATCCTGAAATGACTGAACTGCATGGCAATTTCCCCAGATACACTGAATATGAAAGCTCTACAGCTTTAAATAAAATTGTGAAGAAGCCAGACACAGGTAATAGCCCTGGCAGGGACGTATCTAGTAAATTTCTTTTCTAAAACACAACCAATTCTTTTTTTTGAGAATAGGGGCATTTAAAACAAACAAACAAAAAGCCCCCCACAAAAACAACAACACAGCATGTCAGCAACACTGTCAAAAAAGATGTTTAACACTCTTGAAGTGCATCTCTGTTCAACCTCTATGCCCATTTCAAGCATTTCTTTCACTATCACTGGAATACAAAGCTGCTGCTGCTGCGCAAATTGTTCTTTCACTTCGTGGAACGTGAGGCCTAATAAAATCCCCCAGTTAAAGTCTTGCCTTCCAATTAAAAATAGTGATTAGTGCTCTCAAGGGAAATCCAAGGGACATTTTCTTTGAGTTCTAGATCATGAGATTTATTTTCTATCTCAAAGGTGGTGGATGCCAATAACTTCGATTCCAGTGGATAAGGACTTGCATTAAAGATACTCTCTCATCAGAGCATCTTCCTTTCACAGCTGAAATGAGTAGCAGTGGAGGCCAGCAGGAAAAGCTGTCTCTCCTGGCAGAAGGATTTGATTGTGGCCATTTGGGATGATAGGAGTGATCAATGTGCACCAACTGTTTGTATGATTTCAATGCTTCTCATTCAAAGGGGTCAAGATCTCCATCCCCTGTGTAGACACTGAGTGCACTCAGTGTCTAAAATAAAATAAACAGTAGGAGGAGGTCTCATTGTATCTGTAGAAGACACTGTTCAGCCAAGGAGTGAGAAAGAATAGCAAGTTCTCTTTAGACTTAAAAAAAAAAAAAAAAAAAAGAAAAAAAAAAAAGAAGAAAAAAAACAACCAAACTCAAAGTTCTCATCTCTGCCTCCCATTTCACCTAACATCTTGAAAATATTACAATGCCACATGAATAAATTTAAAGTAATGCTTCCAAATGGAAAGGAAGTCAGTCTCAACCATTTACAACCACAATTTTTAACTTCTGGAATTTTATTGCAATTAAACACTCATTACAGAAACTTATTTATTTTTAAAATTCTAACCACTTGTGCTGAATATTTAAGCTCAGAAAAAATCTCAAAATACTTCAGCAAGTAAACTCAAGATGTTCAGAGGTCAGAAAGTAAACACTGATATAAATATCATATACATAGATTGTATATTTACAAGGAGTGTATCATATTGATTAATGCTATTTATATTGTTTATTATATAAGCTTGCTTATATTTACACTGATTGTATATAATGTACTGATCCTAAAGAGAGAATATATATTCATATATCCGCACTAAGATGCTTACTGATTTCTCATTTTACTGATTAATCTTACTCAAGTTTAATGTCCCGATTTTTCATCACTTGCAGACTGCAGAATGCTGCAACCTCTCTGCTTTCACATCACTCCTCTAACCTACATCGTGATCCTGTCTGTTCCTCATGACCATTTGCTGCTGCTGAGACACTACACTCACGCTCGATCTTCGCATGCCAGGCTGGAGATACTGTTGCCTGGAAGAATTACCTTCTTTAAGACATTCTTCTCTGTATAGAAAGAATAACACTGTCTTATTAAAAAAACCCAACCAACCAACCACCTGAACAGCTCCTTTATGTCTGTAGGCAAGCAGGCTCTTTGGACCACTGTCCCATGCTCCCATACCTTGTGACACCTTCAAGTCATTGCCCTCTACTTGCACTAAAAATCTGTTTAAAGAGAGCATTTCAAGAGACTGTTAATAACTGGATATGGACAACACTGGGTTTTTCTCAACATATGACCCAAATACTGTTGGGAAGGTGTTGGCAAACTATGTTAACAGAGACTTTCTGTGCCATTGGAGTTTGTGCTCTGCTAATTCCTGCTGCCCATGCTTCTCCCACTGCTAACCCCACAAAGGGCAACCAGCTTCCAAGCTTAGGACAAGAGGAATTGCACTAAGATGTGCCCTCTTGAAACTACGCTCACATTCGGTTTTTATTTTCTCTGTATATATGCAGTATATTTGCCTCACAAACAGGAGAGCTAAGCCAAGTCCAAGGCCATGTGCACTGGCACTGCATCCTGGATCAATGAGACGACCTGCTCTCCAAAGCTGAATGACTGTGCGCATGATGAACAGTTTTCCAAAGCTAAATTTTTTCAGAAGAGCTGGACCATATTTCAGCTTTTGGGAAGTGCAGACTTAGCTGCATTTGGCCTTGTCAGCAGAGGAACCTCCAGCCATTCTCAAAGTCAGTGTCTGCCTTCACCCTCACGCTGCCTTCCCAGCCACTCCACCTGCAGGAGATGGCAGACAGTGCCAGCTCCAGCCCTGCACTCCTCTCCAGCATGGTGGAAAACCTCTGTCCAACAGCCTCTGCCCACTGCAGTGGTGAGGAGATGCTGGCAGGCTCTGCAGACGAGCTGGGTCCTTAAGCAGCAGGAGCCACAGTTATATGTGGAGATATGAGGCCAGGAAGCCCATTCAGGCTTGGCCCTGAGCCACATTAGGATGGCACCTGGCTGAACATTGCAGTGATTTTGTTACCTCCATGAGCCTGCTCTCCAAACACATACTCTGCCTTTGCAAAGGTGCAGAAACCCGTCTGGCTTTCAGGTTTTCTGCAGTGGGGTTCAGTACAAGCCACGGGCATATGGTACAGTTTTCACCTACTACACTGCACCCTCGGCTAGTTTGGTTTTAGGAGTGTCAAAGGTGATTTCTCTCTTGTTACAAAACTGCTTTATGCATCTCATCTGCCTGAAACAAGGACTATGTCCTAATGGCTGGGCAATTGGGATTACTGCTAATGGCGCAGTTATCACCAACACACAGATTTCTGTCTTCTTTTCTGTCTTAATTGTTTCATTCATTGCTGAACCCAGTTTTATAAAGTGCAGCATTTCCAACTTTACATGGTTATGCATTTCTAGCATAATAAGGATACAGCTTGGCTGTGATCTCTTTATATAATGGGGAAATACTGTTATTCCACTATGGAATTATACTAACATGAGCCACAAGCTGACTTGGCCCTTTGCCCTTCCACATTTGCAATGCAGAGAGATCATATTTTTAAGTAAACAGCAATCTTCTAGAAAAATTAAGTCTTCTTCCCTCTTACTCCTTTTGCATTCTGAAATTCTTCAGTTTTTCCTTATCATTTGGCTGTTACTACCAGTATCATCTGCTGCATCACTCCTGGGTGAACTAGAACAGCAAGCCAGCTGCATTTGCCAAGTAAAACCATACCCACCCAGCCAAAAAACCTTGTGGACCTATATTTTAGTGTTAAAGCTGGATAACAAGACAGTAGTTACCTATTACAGTAGGTAACAAATACTTGCATCTTACCTATGCCTGCTGAAATTGTAAATTTTTGTGTTAAAAATAATAATAAGCATTGCCAGCAGATTCAGGTGGCAACAGCATTTTCACATGAGAATAAACTTACTGATCAGAACAAGCATCTCTGAATCTGACTTTTGGAGTTGTTGCTTTCTGTCTGTGAAAATGTTTAAGAAAAAGCTGCATTGTATCTATCAGAATTTTCAACAGTAATACCAAAACCTCTTGCTTGTGGTTTCTCAGTGGGTCTTAGAGATAGCTGTGCAAACTTAAAACACTTCCAGGCAGGGGAGGAGGCATGAAAGACCAGCTTTCTGAAACACTGAAAGGGATGGCAAGCCAGAAGGCAGACAGGAGTACTTCTGTATGCCCATTTGTATGCACTACAAATACTTCCATGCAGTTTTCCCCGTGCCAGTTGTCTTAAGAGACAGCTCAAGTGAAGCAAAGCCAGCTGTGCCAGACCTGGCAAGGACATCCCAGCCACAGTTCTGTGCTCAGATGTAAAACATAAGAGATCGTCTGTGAAAAGTCAGTTTGCAAACAATTACTAAGGGAGCTTCCTAATGCACTGGTGAGCAATGCAAACACACTGCACAAACCTACAGACCAAGCTGTGTGCAGACTTATAAAGTAGGTGCTGAACCTGAGGTTTTCCTAAAGATATCTCCTCTAATTCTTAGCCTCAGGGCAACTACTTCACACCAGATGTAACAATTCATGAAACAACTGCTAGGGACATGGATTCAAAAACTGGAATAGGTCCATGTGCAAGTTAGTCACTGGTATCAGGAGGATCATATGAGAAAGATCATTTAGAAGGCAAATCCCCAACCAGACGATGTATAGTGATAATGTGAAATTAAAGAACACCAGAGACTGAACTACAGAGTCAAGTCCTGCCAGGGAACTGGGAAATGGCTGATGTAGAAGGGCAGGTAATAACCAGCAGCAACCAGTACAGCAGCCCACACAAGATGCTGCCCAAATACCTGCTGGTATCTGGTATATGGACTCAGGGAGATGCTTAGTGCTGCAGAACCACACTGTGGTCTGATACAAGGCCCTGAAGCACGTCTGTGAGTGAGGTAAAACTCCTGAACTGTGAACGAATGAAGATTTTTTTTCTTTACTTTTCCAAAAATTAAAAATTCATCATAATTCATTACCAGCCTTTGCAATAAAGAAGAAAAAATTACTTGCAGTGGAATGAGAAGTGTCTTGCTCACTGTATATACACCCACATTTAAAAACCAGTATTCCTAATACTACTGTACTAAAAAGAAAGTTCACCCCTTGCTGACATCTAAGACTTCCTAGCATACTAAAAGAGCAAACTTACTTTTGGATGATGTCAATGATGGTCCCATCAGATACCCCTCCAAAGCAGTCCTCTTTCATTCTCAGACTTTTCCGCATGCTTACTAAGTGATCAATTGCTTTTTTTGGTGGTTCACATAAGCTCCACATAGCCTAACCTAGTCATGTCCCTCAGGATATTGTTGCACTAAACCTGGAAGAGTGTTTTTAAGGTAAAAAGCTCCAGCTGAGATTGCTGTTTCTACTGATTTTTGACACCAGGTGGACAAAGATAAAGGCTGAGTAAGGGAAACTAGTGCAAGTGATCAGTAGGCACAGCTGGGGGGATTGAAACACAAGGAGAGCAGCTGAAACTAGCTGAATACATGTCTTTCAGTGTATTACTAACTTGGAAAGAAAAATGCAGTTTAGTATTCTATCAGCCACCTGAAGGGAGTGAAAAAGCATTAGATTAGTCTTCTGACAACATAAAGCATAAACAGCTTGAGGAATTAGTGTTGGCTCATCAATATATCTACTACAGGAAACTAATGCTGCTGAGTCTGGAGTAGTTCAATAGCAGTTCAGTCTACTGATCTAGTTAACAATTTGCTTCTGTTTGCAGGTTTCCCGGGACTGTGTTCTCACTGAGATCACCCAAAACACTACAGGGAAGTTTCCATCACACAGGAGAGTTTTCCTGTTGTGGAGAGTACCACGCAGATGCACTCAGTGCAGATCTATCTACAGTTACTCAGATAATGGCTACGAGGTGGTTTTTGCTGTTAGACACTAGTTAGATTATTCTTAGTGATTAAAAACATGGAGGAGTTCATACATCAAAAACCAACTCTGGATTCTGTGAAAGGAAGGAACCATCTCACAGGGAGGAAAGTATGGTAACTCCCCAGCACACTTAACTGCGCAGCAGTGGGTATCGGTTCTGAAGAACTGGCAGAATAAACCCAGAGCAACATGGAAGTCTTGACAAAGCTTTTTGCAACCCACCCATTGATCTCTTTGCCCTTCCTCATACGAGTGGGCAGGTGTACACACCTTTCACATACATGCAATTGACTAAAATAGTTGGATTCCTGTAAGTAATAAAAAAAACCAGAGCTGCTAGTTTTGCTTTCAGATTCTTACTTAAAAATGCAGATATTTGACCTGGTGAGAACAGTCTCTGCACCATTAGATGCTGCTGCTCCTTTATCTTCAAGGTCTTTGATGTTGTATTGTTATGGATGAGGACTTAAAGAATGTTAATTACTGCTGATACATAGCAGCAATGTCTGCTCCTTGAATTCCAATAAAGCCTTTGATATCAATGTATGAATATTATAGGAGACATTGTCCCATTGAAGTGACTAAAAAGACTGGTAAAAGAGAAAAGCATGTGGAGATCAGCAGGCAAGTAGGATGAATAGGCTGCAGAGGAAGCTGCCACAACTCTAGTCAACTCCATCCCTTTTGATCTAGGTCACTTAGGAAGTGTAGAGGCACATCCTCACATCCCCAGCAAGAGGGAAGAGTGGGAATTCTTTGGGAGAAAAGCAACTGAGGAAGGCATCTGGCACACAGGGATAACTACATTATGGTAGGCTGTGCAGAAGCAAATAGGACTTCAAATGGAAGGGGGCAAAATTGGGAACTATTTATAAAACAGATTTCAGCAGAGTCTGGGAAAGCAGAAAGAAATTCTTATCTATCTTGACCTGGGAGGAAAGCAGGGCTGAAGAACCTGACTGAGGCACATCAACTCTGTTCTCAGAGGAAAGGGACCTAAAAAGAGCATCTGATATGTTACAAAGAAAGGGGCTGAAGTCCCTATTACAAAGATCGAGCAATCAGTTTCCACTTTGACAATCATTTTAACCACTACATCCACAGTGTCTGCAGCTTTTTCCTTTCCTGTCAGCTCTAGTAAGGTACTTTCTCATTTTAACCACGTTTTGAAGTGGTTATCAGTACTTAAGCAAGGACCCCTGTCTTTGTGTCCTGCTCAACTGAGGAAACCTGGTGGCTGCTCCCTTGTCAGAAGAGAGGTCCTCACCACACCTCAGAGCAGTTCTGACCCACAGCTCAAGCCCTGCTGAGCACAGCAAGTGCACAGCCAGAGCTGCAAGCCACAGTCACTCCCAGAGAAAGGGCAGTCGGGGCCCTCCCCTCCAGCTGCCCTAGTGCTTCCTAGCTGAGACGGGGGAAGGGAAGCAAGACCATCAGGTCAAGGGTCTACTGTGCTCACTTAGCACTCTCATGATCTTCCAAATCCAGCTGTACCATACACTCCTCAAGCACCCAGTTTCCTTTTAATTTTCTAAGCACTTACTTGCTTTTCTGTCCAAAGTAGCCCAAATCCCCATTATTTATGTGTTCTTCCAATAGGAGCCCCTGAGTTTTCGTCAACACGCAGTTGTCAAGTGCGCACAAAACCTGCATGATGTCAATACACACAACCAGTCTCACAAACCCATTTTTAGTACCACCCACCTCCTGGTGACTAAGTAGTCCATCCACATACAGTTTTCCTGTCAGATCCCCCACTAGTTTGCAGGAGAGGTCAGGAAGGGGATGCATTACTTATACATTTCCACAGGGTCTGATGTCTCCCATCCCTCTCCTACATTTCTGAGATTTTGAGCGAGATTCACTGGTGAAAATCTGAATTTTTATTGCAAATTTGCTTACAAATAGATAGATTTTTACTTCATAAAACAATTTGCATGACATTTGACAGTAATTTTTTGGCTTTACCTAGCTGAAAAGAAAATAATTTTTTTACTGTGGGCAGATGCGTGTTGAAGTGATATTTTCCCAAGGAAATCTTAACAAGTATAGCATTACAGCTATTTATAAAATTAAATTCTATGGCTGACAGTTTTTCTGCAAGCTTAATGCTTCCTGTGATTAAGACTGCTTTGCTGGAAGTCAGATGTTCTATACTAACAAAGTCACAGACAGAAACTAAAGTATAGCACTAAAATGTATTGGTATTCACCACTATTAGCTGAGATTAAAACATCTAACATGTTTTCCCAAAGGTGGACAGGTTATCAACAGCGGAAGTGAATAGAAACCAAACCTGCATGTACTTCGAGATGCAATAACAGCAGTCCCCAGTTCCAGGTGCAAAAATAATAACATGTCCAGATTGAAGTTTGCTACATAAACCTCCATGACAACATTTAATACAATCTATGCTTCTACCAACAGACTGCCGGAATTATGATTCTGGAAATTTGGGTATAATCAAAATTAAGGCAGATTTGCATCAGAAACTGAGGCCATGCTCATGGCAAACTCCCAGCCTTCCACTTCTTTATTGGTCGGCTGGACA
Source organism: Anabacerthia variegaticeps (assembly GCA_035583185.1). Lineage (NCBI taxonomy): Eukaryota > Metazoa > Chordata > Aves > Passeriformes > Furnariidae > Anabacerthia > Anabacerthia variegaticeps. Next base: position 62,141,270 of record JAWWEW010000131.1, on the reverse strand, counting down.
TGGGCATGCTCTTCTTACTAAAAATTCATGGCATTAGTAGAGCTGGGATAAAGGAGACTTCATGTGTTCAGAGGGGTTTTTTGGTCTACTTGTTTGCCAGCTTTATTTATTGATTTATTTACAACTGGATATGGGGGGCAGGGGAACACTTTCTCCTATTATTTGTCAGCACCTAGTTTTTGTCAAGATCTAAGTCTGCTGTTGTAAAGCTCCGTGTCCATCAGCAGTGCAGCCCTGCCCTTCATGCTGCACACAGTCCTGTATCCATTTTGCTGAGTCTGGGTTTCTAATGGCCATCATTCACTAATTAATAAGGGCATAAGGACAAAGCTGATCATGATAGTGAGACCAAAGGAATTAGAAAGATTCTATGACTTTCAGTCAAAGCGGGGGGGGGGGGGATTACGTATAAGTGAAGATCAATGAAAACAGAGTTATGTCCATAGATAAAAAGATAAAAAACCCCATTCATCTATAAATACCTTCAGTATAGAAAATGTTTTAGCACTTGCTATAGTATATATCTGTATGCACAAAGGAATTATACAGATTCTTAAGACAGATTTAGTGTCTTGATGTAAAACTGGTAAGATAGGGAATAACAAATCTTCATGGTTAGTCATTTCTGATCAGAAGTTGTTCCTAGTAATTTATAGGTGACTGTTTTCATTAGCACATGACCAATGTCCCTTCTAAATAGGCAAGTCAGAGACTTTACCGACACCTCTGTCTCTAGCCAAATCATATCCAGCATGTCCCAAACTGGGAGACTACAACAAGCCTATCCTGTCATTTAACCAGCAATCAGCCTGATTTCGAAGTGCAGTAAATAACCTCTTCTCCCACAGAATTCAGTAGAAAGTGTAAGTTATCAGCATTCAAGAGATCTAAGTTGCTTCTGTTTAGCAACCTAAATTAATTTGAAAATGTTTACCTGCTGGGCCCAAACCTTGAATAAATGACTTGTGACTTGAACAACATCTCCCAGAACATAATTAAAAACATTCACTGATAACAGAGCACTTAACAAGGCACCAGGGGGCCTATATGTAGCCAACAAATAGGGTATTCAATTATTAAGTTGTAATTTCACACAACCTACAAGCAATAAGCTGCTGGACAGGAAGCTCAGCCAAAAAAAGGGAAGAAGGCAGGGAGAAGAGTTGCTGCAAAGGAATGCATTTGAAGAGATCTTGTTATTTATAAATGGATCATTATTTTAAGGTCAGGACATCTCTACTCCATCCTCTGAGCTCTTCTCTGTTAGGCTTCACTATAAACAAGCCTTTGTACCACATTCTTTTCTATACAAAGAAGCAGCACCCAAAGCAATAGCAGCACCAACAAAGCACACTTAGAGTAGAATGTGAACTGCTGGACTTTGTGGTTTGCAAAGGAAAAGTGTCAAAGGAAGAAACGTACCTGGCAACGAACACTGCTGCTACTGAGTAACAGAAAGATAACTATGGCCTCCCCTCCAGAGATCAGCAGAGACTTACACAAAGGTTTTCAGAAAGTTGAAAAACAGACCTCAAGGCATACAGCAAAAATCAGACCTGCGTCTGTCTCCTCAAACACTTCAGGCTCTGCTGAGCTCCTCTCCACTCCCACCGATGCAATGCATCAGTGATTCTCAATACTGTCATAAACACCACATATTGAAATTCTGCTGGAACTAGAAGAGGGAATGAACCTTGGTTTAGATTTCCAACAGAACACAGAAAAGTCTTTAAAGCCTGAAGCAGCAGAATAAAAGGCATTTCTAAGGGTATGTAGTCAAATCTATAATATTATTAAACTTATGCCTGTTTTACAGACAGAGATTGTTATTGTTTATTCTCACATGAAGTGTGAAAAGAAAGCAATAATTACACAGTAAACTACAAATGCCAGTCATGGAAAACCTAACTGAGCAACCAGAAACGGCAACTGCATATTCATGACAAATCCTACCAGTACCCAGCATCTAGCGCACACACACTGAATGCCCATGTTCTCACTGACACAATTCTTCAGGAGTCCTTTGCAAAGCACCAAAGCAATCCTTCAATCCTTTTTTTCCTTATAATCTAACAAGGAGAAGAGTTGCCTACACAGAAATACAATGCAGGACAAGTATGTACTCCTAACATCTTTATTTTAGTTTTCCATCATGCACCTGTTCTTACTGGTGAAATAGTGCTCCAAGAGTTCATTAACTAATACTTGTAAAGTTTTGAAGATGAGCATTAGTAGATATGGACAACTGTTATTATCCATAGACAGAACAGGGCCCATAAGTGTCTAGAAGATGTGTGCTACATGATAAAAGTTTTAATAATTCTTTTCTCTCTCTTTAATAATTCTCTTATATCATGAAAAAAATATCACAGGAAGGACATACTCCTTGTCCAGCTCTTCCAATGCTATTTACTGACACCAAAACCTAATACCAAATACAATTGTGAGAAAGTCTCCCTAAAATAAGAATTTATTCTTCCATTTAAGTCTAGGACCAAACTTCTAATGAAAATACACATTTTGAAAATATTGCTGGATGGAAACACATTGATCTTATGTCAGACTGAGGTTGTATCTGTCTGGTTCCATGGGTCTGGTAATTCTGTTCACGGATGACATGCATACATATCTCTCTGCCTGTATAACAAAACTGAAGAGATTTGCAGTAGTTGCCACTTTATTACAACATAAAAGTCAACAATAAAGCCACACATCTGTTGAGAAAACAGATAGGAAAACATTAATGTTGCTGCAAAGACACAAACCATCCAACTGCAGGAAGATTTCCGCCAGCGCAAGACCACATGGACAAACATTCAAAGAACATCCTAATTTGAGCTGATCAGTAGGCAGGCAGCTCCTCTCCAACAGCAAGGACTCAGGATCTACCACAATTCCCTCAGTCTGGTCTTTAAATGGAGAGAAAAATAGTACAGAAACCTGAAAATGCATGTCCTAGCACTGGCAGCTGATTACCATTCAGGCTCTGGCTCCTATCGCAGCTGCTCAAGGATAATTACCCTTAATGAAAGTGGTGGTGCAGGCTTCTTGGCTCTGCTAAGTTGCCTTATAATAACACACAGCCAAACACATTTGGCATTCAGTACACCTTACCACAGAGGAGCACTATTGATCCATGTGCCACGGCATCACATTCAGACTGAGAAATCCAGTTGAGAAAAACATATGATACACTCAAAAAGCAGAGGAAAACATCACTCCCTGAGACCAGACAGCTCCTCTGTGCCAAGACTGAAATGCAGCCTGCCCACAGGACAGCACAGCTCCTTAATGCAAAGCCATTTGAGGTGACAGACAAGTAATGCTCTCGTTTAGAGAGCAGCTGGGACAGGTAAGGGTTCTTGCAGACACAGCAAGCTCAGGTAGGGCTGTGGCAGACTCTGGCCTTCTTGGCCACTTTCTCTATAGGGAAAGTTTTGCTATTACAGTTGTACTGTACAAAAAATTGCTCATGTTAAGACATGGCTCAAGTGACTTGAAGTTTTCATCAACAGGGTTCATTCCAGCTCAGATTTCCCTTCAGTTCTGTGTTGGCTCTTTCAGTAAAACCACTTTTTCTCTTTACCCAGGTTGTTATGGCTCAGCTGCCTTAGCCTTACGTCCAGCTTTACCAACCTTACCTCCACTCAGCAATCCTTTGCCTCAGAGAGCTTGCCTGCAGACATGTTCTCAATGGCCAAGGACAGCTAGCCAAGGGGGGATGTAAACATATCAGGCACCTGATGGCACTCACAGACCACACACATCATTATTTGTGTTGTGGAAACAGGACATCACAAGAAACACTTAAATTCATTCTGCTTGTGTTCAAATCTGAAAGTATTTCCAGACTTCCATCAACTAAGGCAAAACAGGATTGCAGGACTGACAGTACAGTTTTGGAGCAAGAGGTGTCAGTAACAGGGTGTAACACACAAGTCTGTGGGACCAGATGGGATTCATCCAAGAGGTACTAGGGAGGTGGTGGAAGAGCTCACCAAGCGACTCTCCACTTATCATCAGTCCTGGCTCACTGGGGAGCTTCCAGATGACTGGAGGTTGGCCAGTGTGATGCCCATCCATAAGAAGGGCCGGAAGGCAGATCTGGGGAACTACAGGCCTGTCAGCCTGACCTTGGTGCCCAGCAAGATTATGGAACAGATCATCTTGAGTGACATCACATGGCCCCAACAGGACAACCAAGGGATCAGACCCAGCCAGCACAGATTTAGGAAAGGCGGTTCTGCCTGACCAACCTGATCTCATTTTATGACTGGGTGACCCCCTGCCCCGGTGGATGAGGGGAAGGCTGTGGATGTATTTACTTGGACTTCAGGAATGCCTTGGACACCACCTCCCATGGCACACTCCTGAAAAAGCTGGCAGCCCATGGCTTGGACAGGTGCACTCTCTGCTGGGTTAAGAACCAGATGGATGTCGGGGCCCAGAGAGTGGTGGTGAATGGAACTGCATCCAGTCTGTGGCCGGTCACCAGTGGTGTGTTCCCCAGGCATCAGTGTTGGGCCCAGTCCTGTTCAATATCTTTACTGATGATCTGGATTAGGGAACTGAGTGTATCCTCAGTAAGTCATGGACAACACCAAGTTGGGTGGGAGTGTTAATCCTGCTGGAGGGTAGGAAGGCTCTGCAGAGGGATCTGGACGGGCTATATTGATGGGCCAAGGCCAACAGTGTGAGGTTTGACAAAGCCAAGTACCAGGTCCTGCCCTTGGGTCACAACAACCCCATATAGCACTACAGGCTGGGGGCAGAGTGGCTGGAAAGCTGCCCAGCAGAAAAGGACCTGGGGGTGCTGGTTGACAGAGGCTGAACATGAGCCAGCGTGTGCCCAGGTGGCCAAGAAGGCCAATGGCATCCTGGCCTGTGTCAGAGATAGTGTGGCCAGCAGGACCAGGGCAGTGATTGTCTCCCTTTATTCAGCACTAGTGAGGCCACACCTTGAGTGTTGTGTTCAGTTCTGGGCCCTGCAGTTTAGGAAGGTCATTGAGGTGCTGGAGTAGGTCCAGGGTCCAGAGAAGAGCAACAAAGCTGAGGAAGGGACTGAAGCACAAATCCTATGAGGAGCAGCTGACGGAGCTGTGGTTGTTCAGCCTGGAGAAGAGGAGGCTCAGGGCAAAGCTTATCATTCCCTACAACTCTGTAAAAGGAGGTTTTAGCCAGGTGGAGTCAGTCTCTTCTTCCAGGTAAGAAGTGGGAGGACAAGGACATAACATCGTCTGGCGGAGCTTGAGGCTCAGACTGAACATCAAGAGGAATCTTCCTGGTAAGGGTTGTTAAACATTGGAATGGACTGCCCAGAGAGGTGATGAGTCAACACCCTTACAGGTGTTCAAGAAACAACTGGACATGGCACTTAGTATCATGTTGACACAGTTGAAAAGTAGCGATCAGTCAAAGGTTGGACATGATGATCTCAGAGGTCTTTTCCAACCTAAATGATTCTGTGATTCTGTCTTACTGTTTCAGGTCTAGAAAAATTGTATCAGTACTTCCTGATCGAGATATTTTCCTGTGATGGCTTTTCCTTATCTGTGCTACACAGCAAATGGCTGCATAATACTTGGCTATGTTTCCAGAAGGAATTATTCTCATTTGGTCTAGCAGAAAAATAAGGCTGCTTGCCCTTCTTTTCTACACAGCCATAATCAACAGAGAAACCAACCTCAAGAAAACTTTGCATGATAGAGGTGGGAGCTAATAGGGAACATTTACAGAACATTTTCACAGGGAGCGAAGGAGCCTGGAAAATTAACATAATAAAGCAAATATTATACAATTTCATCTTCCTTCGAGTTTTTCAAACAAAATCTACCCCCTTTTTTTTAATCTCAGAAATATACAATTAATGACTACAATGCCAAGACAGAGCAGAATCACACAGATATGAACATACAGACACAAGGGAGAAAGATGCATTCTTAGACAAAATGTGAAGCACAAAGGACAGTCAATAAAGTGAATTGATGAACTGGAGAGATGTGAAGAAATTGTTCCAAATAACAGAAGACAGAAATAAGGAGTTTCTCTGACAGCAGGAAGACTTTTTGATTTGCCAAGAAAGTGGCCATCAAGATGCAGGCACAGGAAGCTGGGGAAAGTGATAGAGAAAAATGGGAATTGAGAATGTGGAGGATTTGTGGAACCTCTTCAGCTTTTTTATGTTTTATGAATGTGAAAATCATCAAGTCCTATTGTTATTGAGATGAAATGACATTTTGCCTTTAAGTATGAAAAAGAAAAGGAATGAGGAAAGGAATAAGTACTATGATGAACAGCTATGAACATAAAGTCAATAAAAACAGTGGTTGAAAGGATATCCAATCAATACACAAACTAATGTTATAAATACTGTTTGGAGATACTACTATATACTTTATTCAGTTTGCATATGATAAGCCTCAGTAATGTTGAAATTTATATTTATTTGGCAGTTACCTATTACTGGCCATTTTCCATCCCTGTCTTTGGAAGACTCAAGTATTATCTGACAATAGAAACTTTAGGAGTCACCCAGTTCTTTCGATGCAGCACTGAAAGTTTTGCATTCCCCTGTGTTTGGCTGGCAGTCACACTCAGAGTGGGTTGGCTCAGCTGGTAAGAGCATGGTGCTAATAATGCCTAGGTTCTGGGTTTGATCCCCATACAGGTCATTCACTCGAGTTGGACTCAGTAATCTTTGTGGATCCCTTCCAACTATGAATATTTGTGAATTCAGAGTTTTGCCTTGAGAGATGCCTAATTTGATGGTCCCTAATTCCACAGAATTTGAACACCACACTGCTAACTTTTGCTTATACTTCACAAACACTGAGAAATATAATGTGAGGCCCCAGGGACCGTAGGTTCCTACTCACCTAAATTTTAACACCCGAAGTTATGAGTACACATTGTCACCTATAGGATTAAAGAGCACATCAGGGATTTGTAATTAAAGTTAAATACAAGCCTTTTGAGCTAAGGCCCATGACAAAAATGGAAACAAACTCAGAATAATTCTTGATGCTCCTTCCAGTATTTGAATAATGAGTGGTCTCAAAGCACTAGATGACTTCATTAAGAAGTGGGATGGTTAAACTGCAGAACATTTCCATTTTTAAGACATTATACACGGAGCATCTGCAGACAATGTTGTACAACAGCAACTAATCTAAGTCTTAATTCCACAAGTCCCTGATGCAGTAGGTTTCTCTTTGCTGGAACTCAGGAAATTATGTGAATGCTATTCCAAATCCCAGACCTGTGCTTCAGACAAACACCTTGTGCTTAGAGCATTTAAGGATGCACACACACACACACCCCAAGCCATATTTAGAAACAACTTCCTCTGCTCTGATAGTACTCACTCTTAAGTCTTTTTCTTTCTCTTAACAAAGCTGTCAACTGAGTGATAAAACTTTCTTTGCTGTCCCTTGGAGATTAACAGTTTATCTCAGATTCTCCTCAATTACAGGCACTCTCCAAGTCCTCACACATTCTCTCCATCCATCTAGCATGACGTCCCCTGCTCTGCTTAGGAAGGAAATAGGATCTTCACACTTGCCAGGTTCTGCACACAGGGTGATATGTGACATTGCCACCTAGTCCTCAATAAAGATCATCCACTCTGCTGCACTCAATTTGCTTCCCATCAGCTGTAACAAACGTCACTTTACTTTTCTTGTTCTTTCCCTTCTCTAGGGGAGAAAAAACCAACCTTAACCAAACTGGGGCAGCTTGTAGAAAGCCATGAAATCCAAGCAACAGTGAGACCAAACCATTTTTCTTTTAACCTTGTTCCCTCCTACAGCCCTACCACAAAGCCCAGTGATCTGAGAAAGAGATGTAACCTGCAGATCTCTACACTAAGCAGCTGGCAGTGAATTCTCCCTCAATGCCCTTACGTAGGTACTTATTGCTTCAGTCGCAGCCCCATCTGATCTGAATGGCAAGGGATGAAAATTAAAGGATCGACAGCATTCAAAATTACAGTCTTCTGTGTCAGCTAAGTGTAAGGCAAGGCAATAGCTCCAGTCCACTTCAATTAGTTTAATTCCCATTTGGAGTGCATCCACCCTCCATCTCAGTGAACTGCTCTCCTGCCTTGTCTCTCTGCCAGACTTCTTGGCCTTCTTACATGATGATAAACATGGGGAAAGGTGATTTCTAAGATATGAACCACAGGGTACACAGTTTATTTTACTACAAAAACATCACAGCTTTCTCAGCTCCCCCCCCACAAGTAAGTTTGTTCTGTTTCATGACAATACCTGAGCCTAATTTAACATATCATTTTAGTTATTGTTAAAAATCAAATAAGCAGCACACTATTTCTCTTTCCTGTGAGAGACTGCAATTTACATCTCCAAAAATAATGTAATTCACAGCAAAATTGAAGTCCCAATGTGTATAATAATTTTCTAAAACATACCCACCACTGTCAATCAACCAAAGCCTATCTAAACCATTCTCTAATGCACCAGATAATTTAAACACTAAAATAGCCTTTAAAATCCCATAGAATAAATACAATACCTCATCCAAGACAAAGTGATTATCATTTTCATTTCACTCCTTAGACAGTTCCTAGTAGGGCCTATTCCCCTAATATATGTGTGCAACATCCATTAATGATAATGAGAACAATGCACATGAATCAAATAGGACACTACAGTTCACATTTTCTGGTAGGGACCAGACTATGACCTCCTTTACCCCACAAGTCTGAATAAGACAGCTGAGCACTCCAGCACTCAGTTACTCCAGACCTCGGCAAATGAAAGCAGACCAGAATCTTGCCCTAAATTTCTAGTATTTACATAAGACTAATTAAATCAAATATTTAGGGATATAGCTTGAAAGGAACCTCAGAAATCTGTGTGCAATACAGAGAAATAAAGGAAAATATCATGAATAGCTGAAAACAAGAGACTAAAAATCTAATGCAAGTTTCCATTCTATCAGACAGGCATATTTCCAGATAACCTACAAAGCAAGTGTGAGTTATTCCTGTTACTTTTATATTAACAGATACTACAATTTACATATAAATATTCTGAATTTTTTTTCTTATCACTTTCACTGGACAGGGACAGGCCAACAATGGCCTTGATCAAGGAACTGAATGACTATTAGGCACTTCAGAAAAGAAGTATTACAACATCAGCTGGAGGCGTCCTTTCACAGCTGCAGTGGAAAGTTACTGTAGGCATCTGAAAAGGCCTTCAAAATCACATTACATTTGCTGAATTAATGCAAAGATCTCTTTCATTAGGATTCAGTGTCAAGCTTTTAGTTTGTTATTTTTAACAATAGCATGAAGGTCAGTTTTTTTAAAGCTCCACAGCTGCTGCTGGTGTCACTCTCCTTAGTGTTTTGAGTTGCAATATCAATTTAAGCCAGCCTTTTGCAATAGATGCTGATGCCTGCCCAAGTTAAATCAGACAGCCCCCTGCAACCCAGGCACTGTAAAACCGCTACGCATAAACAGCAAACTCTACAGTACCATTACATCACCAGTGCCCAGTGCTGTGTCATTATTACAACTCATCCACAGCCCACAGACACCAAGCAGGAATATCCCAGACTATCGGACAAGGTGCTCTTTGAATGTGGAGATGGCTCATGCTCGGTGCAGGGAAATACTAAAAGGAGCAAGAAATCTTCATGCAGTAGCAGGGAAATTACTCTTTTTTTTGCAGACTGAGCTCAGCACCAAATCTACTCCTGTCACCTTTTATTTATCTAACAAAGAAATTGATGCCAGAAGCAGCAGACTGTGATGCAATGTTTCATTTGTGGAGCCATGGTGTTAGCAATGGTTCATTGAGAATATTTCTCATAAGCTATCACTAAAGTACTCTTTGCAATTATGTTCAGCAATTAAGCATAAATTAAGTTACCAAAAATGACATTGGACAAAAACATTTGCATGGATTAACTCTGCTGACCCCTGTGACTTTACATAGGGAAGAATCTGGAGCTAGCAAAAAATATTACTTGATGGCAACTTGGAGCTAGGCAGGAAAAAATAATTATTTTAACCCTATTTAATTTAAAATATTTTTATTAAAGGCATTCTTCCTAATCCAGGATATTTTAAATTATTTATCAAATATCAAAATATCCTGAATTATAAAAGTAATTTTAAAACAGTCCCTTTGCCAAAGTGAAAGAAAGGTGTTACTACACATCTAGAAAAGCTCTGCTAGAAATGCTGTTGCGAAATGCTGTTGCCCTGTTACAAGTGGCCCTTTCTGCTGAACAGCAAGTAAGAGAATTTGGTCTTTTCTAAAAAACTATAAAGATTATAAGAAGGCTGATTTTATTTCCAAATGTTGCGGGTTTACACGCACATGCCTCTGCTGTAGACTAATATATGCTCTAATCCAGCTGTAGAAAACTGAACACCAGAAGAATCTTTCATGTCTTTCAGTGTAAAAACTAAAGTAAAAGTTGGAATAACTTCCCTCTCTTCCTTGTCTATATTTCCATTATTCAAAAGAGATGGGCATCATAAATTGGAAATGCAGATATAATATTTAAGAAATAAATAACATTTAAAAAAAAAACCTGTGTAAATTAAGTATTTCTTATACTTCTTTCAGACTCCAGGAAAATACAATATTTAAAATAATAAATATTTCTCTTTAAGAGAAGAGTAGATAAAACTAAAAGCCTACTTATTCTGAGCAAAAACCAGCACAAGATAAACAATACACACTTTAAAAAGTGAAAAGCAGAAATATGCCTAGTACGTTAAACATCATAATCACTAGACAAAAAGCAAAAGTGGTTTTCCCCCAAAACAGAGAAACATTTTCTGGTCCTACTACCCCGAAGCAATTGAAAATCAGTCAGATTGTACTAAACCTATAGTCTTGACAGTCTCGAAAACAATAAAAATACCTATCAGCCGTCAGTATTTTGTTCGAATACACAAATAAATTGGTACTTTGGTATAGCATTTGCCAAGAAATTAATACAAACACCAATTCTCCTTTTAAGCAGTTGTACTGTATCAGCTAAGAAGCCTTTTCCCTTCTCCTGCAAGAGCAGCTTTGCATGCCCTGATCAAGTCAGGAATCACATGTAAGTGCTCAACAAATCTTACTGCTCCAGGGAGCAATCCACAAAACCTTCACTTCCACGAGTAGGCTTCATGAAATATTTTCACATCTTTAGGCTTGCTATTACTCCCATTTTCATTACAGTTGCTGATATGTTAGTGTGTTACACATACATGGTTCTGAGTATCAGCAGAAGAAAACCATAGTATGAACATTGTTTTGTTCAAAAAGCATTTATTGTGAGCCACTGATATTTTCACTCGGTTTGTCTTCTTTTGAATATTCTCTGTGTTTCACAAACACTGGGTAATAGCTTAATAACAGTATGCAATGACAAATTGGTGACTGATGAGAAAAAATAGCATGTTCAGAATCAAATACCATCCCTAGAGAAATCCCACATTGTGCATAGAGTCACTGGGGACAGGCATCATGATTTCTTGAGTTATTTTCCATTCATCCTGAAAAGAGCAGGATTGACAGATGTGAACATTTAACACATTTTCGCTTTTTCTTATGACCTCTGATATGGCCACCCCTGTTCTTTATTATTCTAGTATGTGCAGAAACCTGTGTTGACTGAAAATCATTTGTGGTGACTTAACTCATGGATGGATTCTATTCTATCCTGCTCTGATCTGTTCTATATCCATGAATAGCTGAAGACATTCAACACCTTTTACCTCTCACTGATTTACCTCCAAGGAGAAGCTACTCAGGAACTGCCAATATAAGGCTCTAACTTCCCTCTGATTTATTCACTTGCTGTAGAGGCATATCAAGTTTCTAAACACTCAAACACAGGAGCTCCAGCAACACAGAGAAAATAAATTCCATCTTTGACCTTTTTAAACTGCTCTTATAGCGCCATTCTGTAAGACTGAATTTATTATTCTACTCAATACATTCCATTCAATGACTGCAAGACATTAGCTAGGATTAAAATCAGGTCAACAGTATTAAGAATAAATAGGACTTTAACCTGAAGAATACAACAGCACCAAAACACCCCAAAATGGCCATAACTGATCTGTTTGCTCTAAAGTTCAATATTCTCAGTGGCAAGTTGATGTTCCTCTTGCAGACTTTATGGGGAGTAACAATGGACACCATTTAAAAGATCGATATTTCGTAGAAGAACATGATGAGGTCATCACAGGCTTGAAAGTTGGAAATCATATTACTGTGATTCATGATGTGATAACACCCAGGGGCTCTGATCACAACCTGGGCACTTCTGTGCTAATTATTTTACAAAGAATGGGAACTAAATGGAGCCATCACATACTAATATATATTAAATATAGAGATAGCAGAGAATGGGCCAGAGCCCCAGGGTCCCAGTGTCTCACATGAGAATTTGTGTCCACATAGTTGATCAATTCATTTGCTGACCTGCTCACAACACCAAACACCTCTTTAAAATTAATTCCTCCCTTGCAGGTGAATGTCTGTACATCACACTGTCCAGGTAAGTGGGGATGTCACAGACAACAGTTACATTTAAAACCTTAATGAGGACAGAAATCTAGTATTTCCAGATAAGTCCATCTCCAATCAAAATGGCTAAACTGTATAAGATACGTAACACTTTTTTCCATTCCCCACTTAATGTCTAAATATAGATATTCAAATTATAGATGCATGAATATCCCAATGCATTATCTGCAGATATTATTTGCTATTTCAGCAGAAAATCCTGTCACAAGAACTATCACTCTGGTTGCCAACAGTTAGATGGAGACTTCCTGACCTAGTCACGAGGTCTACAGTACATGCTGAAGAACCAAATCTACCTGCTGGTGGCTCAGGGACACCTAAACCACTGGTGGAGGATGGACTGTGGCGAGAAATGCCACATATCGGTATCAGCGAGCGCCAGGCTCGCTGCAGGATTATTTGGGCTCTCAGGCAAAGCGATGCTCTGAACTCTGCAGAATCTGCCGGCTCCCTCTGCCGGCTGCCAGCGCGAAAATAACCAGCCACTGCTCGGGGCTTGGGTCAGTCCCCGCTCAGGTCCATCCGCTCACGCCGACTTGTCTGGTAGAGAAGACTGTTCTTTCAGCACTGAAGAACTTCGATCATGTTCTTCATGGTGCGCGTCTGAGGTTAGCGAGTGACAGGCATGTTAGCTTGTGATGGACGGCAGATAGGCACCCTTATTTTGGGTGAGCTATGGAGGCACTGTGCTTCTAAAGTTAACAATTATGCTGGCCCTGTTTTCAGCAAATGCAAGGCTGCTTCTCTGTGCCATTTTCCTTGGACATCAATGTAATGAAAACCAAAACCAGAGAGGCAACCTGGTCCAGAGGCCAGGAAAACATGCCCAGGAGCCTGGGTTCTGTTCCCTGTCCCCCACCAGGTGAGTGACCTGCTGATATGCATTATTTACATTGCAGTAGCACCTGGAGACCTCTGGAGCAGGGCAGGGTGGGGGCACTACTACAGTGTGAACCACTAACAAAAACCAGGCTTGGCTTTCCTAGGTAACAAGACACAAAGGAATGAAATAAATACATGGTAACAGGGAGCCAAAAGTACTGGATCATTAATCTGTGCTCCAGTTCCTCCATCTGAAAAGCACTTTGGAATGTTCACATGAAAGGTGAGCATGGATTTTTAAACACTGATACTACATTACATGGGAGTTGTTTTAACACATTTTTCCAGAATAGGTTTTTCCACAGGAACAGGTAACACTGAAGCTTTCTGTAGACTGTTTCCATGATGACGAGATACAGGGCTGTGCAATACATTCATTAAATGTTTGCTTTACAACTCACAGTAAAAAAACCCCCACATCTGATATCTTCATCCTTGATAGTTTGCTCATCCATAGTTGCAAATCATCACTTTTAAGTGAGATTCAGAGCCAGGACTTCCACACGAGGGGTTTGCTACTCAAAGAGATGCCCATTGAGCTGACAGGAGCATGAAAACCTCAGAAGTTGAAAAAAATAAAAATTAAAAAAAAAATCACAGCAGGTTTTCTTTCTTTTGATTTCACCCCCTGCAGCAGCTGCTTTCTAGGTGTGTGTGTCCACAGCTCCCTTCCCTTGCCTGCACACACACAAAAGGAGCTGTTACGCAAAAATTCAATCCTCAGTATCAGGCTGTCATCGCGCTAAAATGAAACCGCTCGTTTTTAACCAGAGGAAGCTTTTTTACGACTCCCTCCCCAGTAAAGCCATCACCCTGTGCTAACGAGGCGCCGTGGGACAGCTCCCATGGCCGTGCCGAAGCGCCACTCCCTCCAACGCGGGGACACCTCACCTCCTCCTGACCCCATCCTTTGAGCAAAATGAAGAGTCTTTCCGCCGGAATGCAGTGCTACAGGCAAACATGCCCTAAGGAAATAGGAAGAGCTATCAAATCAGTAAAGCCTTGCAAGGATGAGGCCCTGTCTCTCTCTTTCCCTGATACTCTTTTCCAGTTCTGAAAAGCTGTGTCAGTGCCAAACCTCAAAACTGTGGCTTCCACATCACTGATGTTCCAATGAAGGAGCTTCTGTTTTGTTTATTTAACTAGAGTGAATACACTTTAAGATAAATTTTAATTCACCACTTATTTGCAGTTATGTTAACATGTTCCTAAACATGGGTTGACGAAAGCTCTGCTGCAGTTTCCTTTTATCTATTTATTTTATAGTCTCACAACTAGATTCCTAAAGGGTAGCTAGACCTGAAAAGGATAAAATCCTACATTTATCAAAACCATAAAGAATAGAATTAAGTGAGTTACTCAGTTGAGTGGCAGCTTGATTTTATTATTTTTTTAGCCAGTGGAGCTCCCTGCAGAAGATTTTGCATCTTCTGCAAAGCCTCTGTACACATGCACACATAGTGCAATGGAGTTTTAAGAGAACCTTACCAAACAAGGTCAATTTTTGTAACTGTTACAAAGCAAATATTATGAAAAATATAGAATATTTGGATCTAATATTTGTATGTAATATAGTGAAGAACATAAAATACAGCAATGATCTTTAACAGATCTTATAACAGTTTCCTGCGTGTTACTTTGGCATAGCCTGCATCTTTTTTATTTCTGTGAGCCTGAGAACAGCCACCAAAATCCTCACCAGGAGCCGATGTCATGGTAGTATACATGCTAGCCATGATTAGCACAGCCCAGAAATAAGACTCAAAAGATGCTACTAAGGATTATAAAGAGCTGGTAGGTACAGAGCACACTTTTTCCAAGGTAAGAGCCACATCAATGAGCAAGTCAGTCCATCTAGCCTGATGGACCATGCCTTGTAATCATCCACAAGGAACACTCTGCCCTGTCCAGTGTTCAGTTACAGAACTACTAATACTGCTGAGCTTCAATTCTATCATTCCAACAATTGCATCAGAAATAGGAGAGGTATGAAGTGCCCTACGTCTGGATTGAAGGACTGCTGCTGTAAAGTCATGGCTCCTCAAAACCCCCTACCCACCCCCTGAACTCTTGCAGGACAAAGTCCATAATTTAGTACAAGCCTAAAATATCGCTTTGATCAACCAACATGCCCTGGAGATACCTCTTCTCAAACAGGCATGTTGAACTGCTTAAACCTGACCTGCATGTGACTGCAAAAATGCACCTGAGAACTACACAGATTTATGGAGCTGACTGAAGAACTACTTCCCTTCTATTACAAGAGGCCACCACGACTCTGGAGATACTTACTTGAGAATGGTTCCCTCAGAGCATGTGTCTCACATACAGCTCCTCCAATCCAACAGTTTGTGGCCCCCACTAGCCTTTATTTTATTGGGGACCCAAAAGTGTAACATTTAAACATACTTCTAATTTTATACCCCTGGGCTGTCCCAATCTATTTAATGGGAAACACCAATTTCAGCTGGATGACTTGCAAGCGTCCTATGATGTATGTGTTAAAAAATGGCAAG
Organism: Anabacerthia variegaticeps; assembly: GCA_035583185.1. Classification (NCBI taxonomy): domain Eukaryota; kingdom Metazoa; phylum Chordata; class Aves; order Passeriformes; family Furnariidae; genus Anabacerthia; species Anabacerthia variegaticeps. The sequence goes on along the minus strand of JAWWEW010000131.1, from coordinate 62,125,306 downwards.
ATTCAGAGCTGGCAATCCATAGTACAGCTTAAGACAACGAATCACCTTCTGTCACATAGTGAAGGTCAACCAACTTGGGTTCTGTGGGACTGAGGTTGGCAGCAAGTTTTTAGACATAGAAATTTGTGTGATGTCTAATACAGAGCCTATGCTTTGTGCCTGTTAATAAACATGTCCTTGTAAAATCCCTGTGAAGTAGAAAAGTAGTGTTATCCTGATTTTTCACAGATGGAAAATGGAGACACACAGAAATTAAAGGGGAGAGGCTGTCTCTAGGGTAAGCATGACGCAAACCAGCCAAATCTTTATAGGTCAAAACTGCCACTTTGAATTGCACCTAGCAACAGATGGGAAGCCAGATTCATTCCATTATGTGTCCTTTTCAGTAAGGAGATAGAAAATAACTAGTGTAAAAAAATATGCCTTATTTTTGCTATTATTGTTTGTGAGGCACTGCTAGAACAGAACGTGCTGTGGAGATGGAGGGGAAATGGCAATTATTGCAAGAGTAACATTTACCTACAAATCTTGTAATCATAGAGTTGCTTTTCACACCAGTTTATTCCCAGCAGCTCTGAAATCTCCCAGATGAGTAAAGACATTTGGTCTCTAGCCCAGTGCTTGCTCAAAGGAAGTATAAACAGAAAGCCAGCAAAAAGGGGAAAGCCAGGCTTATCAGGCTGTTGCTGCTCTATCTATCTCTTGCTGCCTTCCACAGTTTGCAAGGCACATGAAAAGTAGAATAAATACCCAGTTACATTTTGCTTATCATCTGACACATTTCACAAAAAAAGAAGAAAGGTATCCACTGAGGGTTTTCTCTTTTTAATTCTGTCTGCTGCTGACAGAAGGGGTGCTTAGAATTAGACAGAGAAGATAAAATGGTTTTAAATATGTATATATTTAAGAGGCTATCTCAAAGGAAAAAATATTTTTCTGCTGTGGTTGGCTGCTATCTTAGCCCTGCTTTAAACATTTATCTGATGAAATCACTGCATTCCTCAAATGAGACGGTTCGCAAGTCCTCAGATTCTTATGGCTAACAAATAATTAAACAGCCCAAACTCTGCACTTTTAACAGTAAAGTGTCTGACTCATGATGCCTGGTTAAAAACCCAGCAGGTTCAGCACGGCCCCCCCGCCTGTCTGGGGTAATGCACTCCCACACAGCAGACAGCAGGACGGGATTTTGGCCAGGCACCTCACCTCAGGAATCCTACCCCCATCTCAAGCAGCCCCGGCAAATGGCACACAAAGGGATTCACTGTGGAGCCACACTGACAGCCGGGACAAGAGGCATTAACATTGCAGAAATTACAGTGAGATCAATTAAGGACATCAGCTTTTCTTTGGGATTAGCTGGTTTTATAGAACTTGGGGAAAACATCAGCTTTTTTAAACTACTTCTCATTTGAGACTCCATGGTTTGAAAGCCTATTTTTAAAGCTGTGGTGGTGAGCCCAATTCAGACAGCAGTGCAAACGTTCTAAGAATTGGAAGACCATTTGCTAATATTTATAGTTCTTTGGCATTCAGGTGTCTCACAGCATTTTAGAGACACTTGTGAGGCAAATATCTAGAAACTGTAAATCACATGGGAGATGGTAAATAAGAGACAAACAGGTACAGAGAAGTTAAATTACTTCCCTGAGGTTGGCTGAACATCTGAAAGTCTAAGTCAAGTTCTTTACACTCCTCTTCCATGTGGTTTTATTTCATAGCATCTTAGAAGTCCTATCCTGCTATTATTGTTTCACTGGCATTTTTATTTTAGCATTTTGTATAGCATAGCCTATCAAAGTGCAGGGGAGGCAGGAATGCACCAGCTACGTTCTAAGAACCACATGTAATTAGATCATTTGTACATGTATCCAAAAGTAGGAGAGAAATTACTCTAAAAATAATAAAATTAGAGCAATTCAATCTGGAACAAGTAATGTAAGGGAGTAATAATATGACTTGCTATCACTTTACAAACATTCTGAACAGTAAGTTAAGGGCAGCTGTCAGACAGATGGAAAACCAGAAGGATTAACACAAGATGGCCACAATGACATTTTATATCCAAAGAAACCTCTGATGTCAACTAATTTACATGCACTGGAATGAATTTACAAATCTTCACATTTATACATGTAAAGGTCTGCATATGCTAGAGACACCAACTGCTGATCTGAGATGCTAGTACTTTTCCACAGGCACCTCTTTACCTTGACAGCGTGAAAAAAGATGGCTGGTGCAACAGATGCAACTTCAATTACCTTTGAGGACATAATTCTAGATGTGTACTGTCTTCAGAGTGAAAAATAAGCCATTTGTTGGGCTCCAACCAATCCTGGATTTAGCATGACAAGAGAAGGCTAAAAAATCTGCAAGCTGATATGAGATACAAGTTCAGGTCTACCTCAGAAATAGGGGAGGGAGAAGAGAGAAGGAGAAAGGGAGAAGGGGAAGATCCTGACCTAGATTAATTTAATTAAAAATAACCTGCTAGTATGCAGTTGATGGAGGTGAACACTAATAAGCCCTGTGAGAACTGAAGAGTCTTGAAGTCAAGGATCATAGTTTATGTGACATGGCAGAACACCTGCCTGCCTGCTCTAGAAGTGGCTTGGCCAAATCTGCACGTCCAATTCAATTTCCTAACAGGTATTACAGAGAACCATACAAATTCACTACAAGGTAATAAAAATTTTAGCTCCATGAAGGATATGATGCCTTAGATAGTATCAAGATCTCTAACATCCAATATCATCAGTTCAGTGTAGCTAGGAAGGGATCTGCAGGAAAACACAGAAGAGAAATTAGGGAAAACTTCTTACAGCATCTGGACTTTTCAAGTGACCAGCCCAACTCTGCTACATCTCACCAGTTGGAAGTAATCTAGCACCTTTGCATGTGCCTTTGCCTTGCTTCCCTAATATGGCAGCAGCAATCTGAGGGCTGGGGTGAGGGAGGGAAATTGATGTTGACAGAAGGTCCATAAAGGGCACCTCAAGCCTTGAGCACATGTAGTTCAGTGGTTTCCATGGGGTAAGAGGTACCACCCAGGATGTAAAGGAGGGATTTATGTTCTGTACTTTAGACATGCTAACAGCTCACTGCCAACCTGAAGACCGATGATTATTAAGAATAAAAGCTACAACTGCTGACATTATTCATATCCCAGCTGCACTTGTTCCAAGATAATAAAAAACTCTCTTGCTGCACAATGTTCATTATCAGAGATAGATGATGTAGCAATAGCACAGGAGTGGAGTTTGTACTCCTGTTCCTCTAGCTGAGCCCAGCCAGGGCTCCACACAGCTCCAGTCCTGCTTGGGAGGAGCTGAAGATGAGCCACGCAGGTGAGGAATGTACAAAGCAAATCTCTATCAGCCTTTCTTTCCCAAAAGCATCCTCTCTTGAACAAAACATTAAAAACAGCTGCACAACATAGAGTAGTTCTGGATATTTGCAAAGTTGAAAGTCAGTCATATTTTGAGTGTACCTCCATAACTCAATATACCATGGCCATCACAGTGTACATCTTCTGACTCACTTTAAATACAGCTCACTTATCAAGAATTAACTTGAAAACTGTGACTTTAGTTTAATTTGACCAGTACCAATCCACCTTGAAAGTTGCTCAAAATTATGTACTGAATATATTGAAGCTCTTAAATTGTCCAATCTAATGCAGAAGTTTATAGCCCACTTTTATAAGTTGTAACATCCCAAACAAACTTTTCATCATTCTTCCCTTGTATAAGCTTTCCTTACTTGTAGCTAATTAAAAAAAAAAATTGTAAAATTGCTCTAACAATTTTGGAAATTACAGTTCCAAATGTTGCCCCTGAGTGCACATGTGGACAGAACAGAAATAAAGCCAAGTCAAAGGAGACAAGGCAGGTCACCAAGAAATAACTTCTCCTTACATTACTATGAAAACATATAATGGACGGAATCTAACACCTGGACATCACAGTGAAAAGCCTTACAGAGGTGGAGTATAGTCAGTGATTCCCAGAATCTGGGCCAAAGAAAGAATGCAACATTTGTTTCCATCCCAAGTGAACAGGTTCTGGAGTTGTCCCTACTTCAGCCCATTAAAAAACTTGCAATAAAAATACGTTATAGACATTAAAGCCTTAAAGAATCTATGTAAGAATGGACTTTTTTCCCTGTTTGCTCTTATTTAATCAAGTGAAAAATTTCATTGCACTGAAGTTTACCCTGTATGATTTCATCAATGCACAGCAGTAGCAAGTAACTTAAGCATATGTGTTCTCAGATCTTAATCTTTACGACGTAGTTTTTAAATCTGCCACTTTCCTCTTTGGAGGGTACTAACAACAGAGTACATTCATTCCGTCCTTTTCTAACCAAGCAAAACACTCACTGGGATTTCCTTTTCAAGCCTGCTAATTGAAAACATTCTGCAGTTTATTAGTCACTATACAGATTATCTGCTGACATGCAAACTCTCACTCATTCCAGACTTGTTAATGAACATGTAATTACTGATCCCACAGAGACTGGACTGCAGGTGTGATGCTCTGGGTCCTGCTCTAATAACCATTCCTCTCGGGTGCTGGCACAGATGGAACACACAGCAATTGCATTTTCCCAGAACACCATCCTGCCCTCCCCAAAAATGCTCAGGCTCTGTTTTGGTTTTAGTACCTTTTTTTTCCCCTCTGGGTTCATTATGTCCAACATCCACCCACAACCTAGCACAGAAGAGCAGCAAAACTCTGTGCTCTCCCATCAGGCTGGCTCAGCGGGAGCTGGCCCAGGGCAGTTGTTCTGTATGCTGAATTTGAATAGGAAGACCTAGAAGAAAAGAATGGCAGAGAATGAAGGAGAGCTTAACAAGAAGACAGACAGATATGTCCAGTCATTTCTGTAACTACCTAAATGATGATCTCATGTACTGATGTATTCGATGCAAGGCAATTCTCAGTTAGGTCTCTTACAGAGCATGAAAGTCACCATTAAAATACTACCTTCCACTCAATTACTCTCATATGAAGCCTCATGTTACCATAACTATTCCCTCTATGTATTCTTTGGATAACAGGATGTTCAAGAAGAAACTTTTTTCAAAACCCTTTACACTACATTTCCTGTAAAATTTGAAATGTTTCAGTCTTTGCTCAAGGAAGACAAAAAGGTTATCAAATAGTAAGTGAGGCACTGCAACGGAAAGTTAGGTCAGATGAAATCATCTACAAATTTATAATTCCTTATTGGCAAGGTTATACTGGTCATGGGATATGGTCAAGAACCAAGTCCAGAAAGAACTTCACCACACAAAGTACATTTGTTAGGGATAAATGCATCCAAATTGAAAACAGCTAAGAATCTGGACTGATGAGTCCAGATGCAGAGTAGGCACATAATTCTATAATCAGTGAAGTCAGAAATAAAACTGCCTTTGATGCAACCAATGGGAGCAGAAGACAGTTTTGAAATTGCCATCCTACATGTATAGGGATTAACATCAATTTCAGAATCCCTGGCATGGAACCTCTAACAGAAACATGACCAGAAGTCATGAAAATTACCACCTCAGATGGAATCCCAAAATTTGCTACACTATGGTTCATTATGATCATGACAAGTGTGCATTCAACACTCTTTCACTATCCTATTAGAGGAAACAAAGGTTCTAGGTAGGAGCCACATTCAGTGTGAAAGCCCCAGTTTCATTTACTGGATTTCAACAATGAAATCTTTACAACAAGAACACTGTGCCACTACTAGGACCTTCTGGACCTGCACTGACTCACCTTTCTCTGCATTCACTGTCAATTCACTGTCAACTACATGGTTAGTTTATGAGCCTTTTTAGAAGGAAATGCATAAGAAAGATGGTGCTGGTACAATTTGGTTGAGAGTGTCACTAATTAAATCTGGAAAGGGACTTTTGGAATTAATAAATCTTTTCCATGAGAGAGAGATACTATCTGGAAAGTGGCTGTACATTTGCATCAGAGGAGAGAGTAACTCTGTCTGGAACAAAAGCACAGAACCTGTCAGGAAGAGGACATGGGAAACTCCCGTGTCACAGATGGTTCTGAGATTGTCACATCTGGGTCAAGGCATTAAACCAGAGCAGAAGTAGTTACTTTCATTAAACACGACACATTAATGACATGACCAACAATGCCTCAACAGCCTTGGAATTAGTAGAGAAAGTTGTAGCTACATCAGCCTTTTGGTATTTAGAGCAGCAATATGTTTCAGCCTGGTCTTGCATATGGGCATTGTAGGACATACCTGTTCAAGTCACTGGCTTCAAAGGACTTGGGGTGCAAAACCTAAGCTGTAAGATAGGTCACTGCAATCAGCAATCGTCTGAAAACTTGACAACTCTTAGCAAAGTACAGGTTCAGCCAAGCATTTGGTCCACCACGGCCACTACCTGGCCCTGACCTTGCCAACTGCTTTGTCTACTGGGGATTTGGGAAGGGCCTGTTGACAAACCTCCCATCGGTGAAGGATTTAGGACAGCCTCCGTGCCATGTACTTCACACAACTGAATTTACCGATATAAATGGACACATGATGCAACGTAGGAAAGTTTATGCACTACAACTTTATGACAATTCCTACCTTTGCTACAAGAAGGATTTTTTTATGCAACTTGGTAACTAAAGCAATCTGAAGAGAAAACTAAACTCTGAAGAAGAAAAATGCAATACAGTTGTTCACAAAGGGATGATAGGTGGGGAAAAAAAGATTTATGTAAGCAGTGATTAAGATGATCTATTCAGCTTGACAGTAGATTCTTTATCTGTAAACTGTTCCACAAAAGTCAGCTGAAGATACTGCCTACAGAGTATAAGATGGAGAAAAATCCAGCTCTTTAAGAGTTAACAGAATTCTAAGGGAATAAAGCAAATTCTGTTTCTGACCCTGTCCACGGTACATCAGTCTTCATCGGCTTGAAGTGGCCTGACCTCTTCCTCCAAGCAGAATGATGAAAGACACTGACTAAAGCTACCCACTTTCAGATCTCAGCTTCTAGAAAAGAGGCAGTTGTCACTCGTTCTGAGTGAAAAAAAAAAAAACATGGAAAAGAATTACCAGAAAAATTCACACTCAACCACATCTATGAAAAAGCCTTTGAACCCTTTTATACCTGGATAACACTGGAAAAGGCTCATCAGGAGAGCCACAGCACTATAGAGTGCCACTGAGTGGCTTCCAGCCTCTAGCTTGCTGCTGAAAAACTAGGACAAGAAATGGTGAAAAGAAACAAGTCAGGTGCAGTCCTATTTCTCTTTCCTTTGCTGACACCATTTTTCACAGGAGGTGTCCTAAAAGGGCTCCTCTACACTTCCAAACACTCACATGGGGTTTTCTCCTCCTTTAATTTAGTTTCAAACAGTATCAAAATAAGCCCATCAGCCTTTTGGAAGGATGACAAAGACTGTCTAGCAACAAACAGAACCCCATACTCACATTTACAGCACATACACTTCAACCTGTGCTTTCAGATAGTGTCTTGGACCCTTTCTCCTGCAGATTGTAACACTAATATAAAACATATCCCTTGAAAGAGGAAGAAAACAGATTACACCAAAAAAAAATGCAAACCCATTTTTGTCTTCTAAAGTAAGGCCAGAGAAGACATGAGCTGGAAATTAAATACCTACAGAGGCTCTTGAAGTCAAAATTACTTTTGTAAGTGAAAAGAGATAAAAATCTAATTAAAGGATTGATTAAAAACTAGCAGTTCTTTAATCTTAAATCATCTTTTCCTTATTTGTTAACCTCAGAAAAACAAAGACGTTATATTGTTTATGTGGATTCCCCCCCTCCCCTCCCCGGGATTATATTCATCTCTGGAAAAGTTACAATGAAGCTTGCTCAGTTTGATATTTCTGCTCAATAATTAATGGAAGAAAGTGAAAACTGGAAAGAAAAAAAGAACAAAATCAAAACCTCTCCTTTACTCAGGCTGGGGTTGTTATCTAAGCTGTTGCTTATAAAACAGTGAAGTTTGTATTAATGAGCTACTGTTTCAGGCCTAGTATTTACAGATCACTACAGTATCACAGCAATCTTTCAATAGTAAACACAAAATTTGACTTATTCTGAAACACTTCCTGACTGTGTGTGCTCATCAGCACACTCCATGGCAGAGCTATCCTTTTGAACTAACATGGTACACAGATGTTACTACAGCATCTACGAAGAGAGTCACAGTAACAATGAAATTTAATTTGCATCAAATGTAATCTCATTAATTGTCTGATCATATCCGAGTTTGACACTTTAAATGTGTTAAAAAAAATTATTGTACTACACGACAGTAAAGATTCTATCTTGGTTCATTTCCTAAAAAACATCATTCCAGCTTACTACTTCATCTTGATTTTATATATCTTAAATTTAAACACATAGTACTTAGATTTGGAAGACGTTTCATCATAGAAACAGAAAACCTCGAGTGTTGCCCTAAACTGTTGAAGTCTCAAGAGCGCTTTAAATTTCTATTTACCTGTGTCCCCAAACACTCAGATGGGCAGGACACTAGAGATCCAGATGGACAGAGCTGACAGAGTGACAGCCTGCATTCTAGGGCTGTCAACAGAGCAGGTCCAGAACACCCAAGCACAAGCCTTGGAGTCACCTGAAGGGCCTTCACCAGAACAGAGCTTGGTTTGGTTCCCACAGCAGGTGCGGCACCATCGCCACTGCTTTGCAAGGCAAGATAAATGCCTGTGCAGGAAGAATTATACTAAGGTCTTAATGCTACTGTCATAGCACCCATCCGGCTGGGAAAATAACAGTGCTCTACACCATTACATTAAAACACTGCTGTATTAACTAAAATGCCTGGATTCAAATCAATGGGACAATGCCCAAAGCAGTCTTGACGCCCTGATTTCCTTTTCCAAATCAGGCACAATGTGCAGGAACACACTTTAGACTACTTTTTTGACACTGCTGGGAAACACAAGGTGAGTTTGGAGCATTGCCTCACCTCACAGAGAGGAGCCCAAGTCAAAATACTGGTTTTCAACATTTTTTTATCTTTTAGAACAATTCAGGGGAGACCTCACACCTGTGAATAACAGAAACACTACCAGTTACACAGTCTGTCTTTTCACCTGCTGACCTGTATTGTACAGGCTTCAGTCCCTGAACAATTTTTTCTGACCTGAGTCACTGGTTTCTTTTGTAAAGCTACACAGAGGTGATCGCTGTATGTGAACACTTCTCCAGAAGCCCCTCCATTGCAGCATGAGATATTTAAAAAAAAAAGTTATTTTTAAACAAGCAGTAATAGCTTAAGATCAATCACAGATTGACTGAATATCCTGAAGTAAATTGAAGGCTTCTTATTAATGTAATAAACTTTAGATCAGACCCTTAGAGTACTCAAAACAGGGTCACATACTTCATTAAGGGCCTAAACACATGGCTTTTTTAAAAAAAGCAATCAACCTGTAGCGACTTGCAATGATTTAGAAGTTCAGCATTTTTGGAAAACATCAAGGAATATAATTTAAACATCTAAACACAAGCTTACTGGAATTTGCAAATAAAATTCTAATAAATACCTATGTCATTAATCTATGGGCCTTCGGAAGCACTCCTGGAAGAATTCTACTAGAGATGCTTCATTTACATCCTAGTGGCTGTAATCCACGGAGGGTTTTTAATGCATCAGGAAAAACACAAACACTTGATCCCCACACACTCTTCATCACCGTCTCAAATTCCCGTTACCACAACGCTGTTATCCTTAGGCACGGTCCCAGCCCGCAGCCAGGTAATCCCGTGCAGCTCAAACCTCTTACACTGAGATTTAAGGTAGATTATGTTGCTGGGCTTTCACTGCTGTGCCTCAGCTGATTCATGGTAATTTATTAAGCTGTAATAAACTGATTACGAGTCTGAGCCCTAAGTTCTTCCTGAAGATACCAGCACTTTACTGAGAGTCATGGAGTTACAGTCACTTAAGAAGTTACCAGTTACTGACTGTATTGTGTGGGTACTTACACTAAGCATCCCTAGAGGCACTGTAATTCAATTTGCTTTACCATCCCAGTAGTCAGTCCACATTCAGTTGTGTCCATACCGTAAAAAATGTAATTTCAAACTGCATCACTGAACCCTATGCAGTTGCTCTTAAAAAAAAAATCTGACTCAGGTAGGCTTAATTTTCATAAACAAACATTCAAATACAAATTAAATTGATGTAACTGGTTTTTTAAGAATGTACAGTTGTGCATGTCAGAATATGCATCCATTTAAACATATCTATGTCTTCCTAGCCATTCTTAAATGAAAGTAAATTTCAAACTAAATTTAGAAGTACTGTTATATAAACATAGCAGAACTCTAAAGTACCCAATGAATTTCACATAGCTTCTTGGATCTTTAAGGATTAACAACAATAATAATTATCAAAGAGTCAAACAGCAACTATGCACATTATTCTTTACATTATATTATTTTATATACAACTTTATAGGGAAACCTTTATTATACTAACATAGATGAAAGCTAATCCAGCCAAGATGTTGAATCAAATTTAAAAACCCCTCAGGAACTCCCTATTAGTGATTTCCTGTAAGGTTTGTATATAACACCATTCCACTATTTCACAGAATCACAGAATCATTTAGGCTGCAAAAGATCTTTAAGATTATGAAGTCCAACCATTAATCCAGCACTGCCAAAACATCACTAAACTACCCCCCAAAGCACCATAGCTGCACATATTTTAAATCTCCCCCAGGGAAAATGACCACTTCTCTGGGCAGTTTGTTCCAACACTTGACAAATCTTTCCATCAAGTTTTTCTGCTATCTAACCTAAACCTCCTCTTGTGCAGCTTGAGGCCATTTCCTCTCATCCTCTCCCTTGTTACCTGGAATTAGAGACTGACCCCCAACTTCTTTCATGAACTTGTAGAGAGAAGTACGGTCTCCCCTGACTCCTGGTCCTTTCCTGGTCCTGCTGGCCACACTATCTCTGACACAGGCCAGGATGCCATTGGCCTTCTTGGCCACCTGGGCACACGCTGGCTCATGTTCAGCCTCTGTCAACCAGCACCCCCAGGTCCTTTTCTGCTGGGCAGCTTTCCAGCCACTCTGCCCCCAGCCTGTAGTGCTATATGGGGTTGTTGTGACCCAAGGGCAGGACCCAGCACTTGGCCTTGTTGAACTTCACAGAATTGGCCTCGGTCCATCAACTCAGCCTGTCCAGATCCCTCTGCAGAGCCCTCCTACCCTCCAGCAGATCAACACTCCCACCCAACTTGGTGTCATCTGTGACCTGACTGACGGTGCACTCAATCCCCTCATCCAGATTGGTGACAAAGATTAATTTCAATAGTACAAAGCAGAAAATCTACAGTTTTCAATTGGTACACCTGCAAATAAACGAGGAAAACAAATTTTTACAAGAGTCTGGGGATTTCTGCTCTACAAGTGCTGATGACACAGTAAAAACTGATTGGTGCCAGAGCTACTTGTTAGTAAATTTACATCTTATTATTGTTCCAGAAGGAAAAGACTAAATGTAGAGCAAGTGTAGGCAAATCCATGACTTTCACAAGGAATGCGAACATCTGCTTGTTTCTAGAATGGCTTTTATTAGCTGCAAAACTAGAAACATGAAGAGAATTTGGAATCAAGAACTGTCTAATGCTTCTACGTAAACTATCAAAACAGTGCCAGTGGTTCCCAGCAGCATTTCTCAACTGGAGGCTGCAGCGAGCACTGGTAAGAAAAGGTCCATAAGGAAGCTGAAAACTTATAAACTTATTTATTTAGCACCTGTGTAAACTGCAATTGATGCTTTATTAATACAAATGTCCAGAGTCAAAGCTGAAGTTATCTAGCAGTATCCAAATTCTGCAAAAGGGTATATATCAGATTTTCTTTGCTATATTACAAATAATTATGAAATAAAAATCATTGTTATTTAAAAACCATACTTGAGTGGAAAGGACAAATGACAGAAATCTGCACACAATTTAACTAATATAGACCTAATTCTTTTCAGAATCAAAGCATAAAGATACAAATTTAGAAAGTCTTCAGATTTTATAAAATTTAAACAAGGTTTTGAGCCCTTAATCTGTTGTACCTAATCTTGTCTCTCTGTAAGACAAGGACCGTAATAATGAACTACAACTGAGTTTACCATTTGGACATTATTTTAAATGTTATTTAATCACTAAGAATTATGACAGAGCAGCACAGATTTCATTATGCTGGTCTAGATCCCGGTTGACAGGATACCAACCAAAAACTGCCTGCTTTATAAGAAAAAGCAGAACACCTCCTGAATTTTGGCAGAAGATCAGTCCAGAGTTCTTGGAGTATAAAAGTGTTTGCAAAGCATCTGCAAGAATCCTACAGACTGCAAATTAAAAAGCTTGACTTTCTCAACTCTCCAAAATCCAATAAAAAAATTTGCATGCTAGTAAAAGAGAAACAAAAATGTGTCCATTACCTAAATCACTTCTATCTCTCCTTCAGCTCTGTGGACACTTCAGTCCATAGTTTGGGTTAATATTTCATTATTCAATGAAATTACAGCCCAAAAGGTTAACTCAAAATTAGAGGAACTCTAGAATCCATGTGGAATCATGTGATTCCAGAACATAAAATACTGATGAGGATATGACACAGAGCACATAGAAAAGGAATGGTTTTCTTTGTACCTACACAGCCTGTGCCTGTCACTCCAGTGTACCGAGACCCACAAAAAATGTTATTTTTATGAATTATTCAGGAGCCCTGTTTTGGCACTGTCAGAGTGTGCAAAGTAGTTGTCCCAAATTTCTGAACTCTTAAGTGCAGTTGCATGGCATTAAAAACCAGAACCTGTGTGTGAGTGTACAGACTGCAGTGGCATCAGCAGCAGGGAGCTGTCATTGCACTCGACTGCTGCAGAACACGTCAGGGATTCGAGGCACGGGAAAATGAGGACTGATGAATCCATGTAACACTTTCTTGAGGTGATGGCAAGTTAACACGCAGGTCCAATCAAAGCCTTCAGCATGCAAAAACAAAATCAAAGCAGGGCACTTGAAGTACTAAATATAGCTCCAACTCTAAACTTCCTGAGAAATCTTAAGAAAACATGAGATGTATAAGAAAATTGATTTATCCTAATACAGAGTCTAGAGCTACATCTGATCTTTGGACATCTGCCTATCAAGCTACATTTTAACCAACTGCCTCCAGTGGTTTAGTTCATGTCTTTCATTTCTCCTTACAATGGTTATTACAATAACTACTATCAATTTGAATCTGGCAGTGCAACTCACAGTCTGGTGCCATTAAAAAAAAAAAAAAACATTAAACAGGATTATGTACTAGATGATGCTGCACATCCAGAAAGCATTTGCTGAGAAACTATGACATTATAGCTTTTCAAAGGCTGCAGCACGTGCATTGTCACAGATGTACACACTCCTGAGCTCACGTGCAAGCACATACTGCAATGGCCCGTGGATACGCAAATACAGGAGTATTGTCACTCTAAGAGAAAAGGGCAACGTGTTTGGTCTGTGAGTAAAACAGCAACAGATCAACTCAACGAAAAGTGAATGAAGAAAACAATTACTTCAAAAGTGCAGAACAGGCACATCACTTTACAAGTGGAAAGCACTACATTAGGCTGTAGCTTGGCTTCTAAAACAAACGAGGAGCAGGAAGGACAGCTCTACAGGCTGGTAGCAGGAGCCCCGCTGTTGTCCCTGCTCCGGCTGTAGGGCAGGGCAGTGGTTGTCCCTGCCCACTTTATTTCACAACTTCCCCCCAGGGCCATGTGTCTGGGGGCTGGTGCTGGATTGGGTTGGGCACTTGTTCTGCCAGGCCTGCTCTATTGCAATAGGCACAGAACTGCAGCTGCAGCTGAACTCTCTGGACACTGTGCACGTATGGTCAGATTGATTATAGCTGTAAGAGGACGGAGTACAACAAGAGAATAGAAATCAATGACTTACTGTACCAAGAAAGAACCAATTATTAAGCAAATCTGCTTTTGCTACTTCTGTCACACAACCTCATCCATTAAAGTTCCATCATTATTTGAATTAACTGTTGCTGTCACAGCAATAATACTCACAATCAGACACACACATTCTGCAACTACCTAGCTTCTATTAGAACCAATTTAGTGATGCTGCCAGCAACTAATGAACTGGTTTGTAGTTTAATTATAGTGCTTACCAGATAATTTATTACACAGCAATAAAGTTTAGATTTACTTCTCATGCAATGCTGCTGCATTATTAGATCTGTACATGAAGCGGCGTTTTGCTCTCAATTACAGACATATAAATCTTGAGCAACCCTACTGAAGTCAATAGTTATTTTAAATTGACATGCAGCTACTTTGCATTTGGAAATCTGTAATAAAGAGCAGAGTTTTATTGCATGTATGTGCATTACTTATAGCACTCCAGGTGGTTACTTTGATAATGATACAGAACATTTTTGTACTGTTGAAATAAATGCCAATCCTGTTACAGAAAGGGGTTTTATAATAAGAAAGCAAATGAACTAAACATTTTGTTCAAAAAGCAGCATTCAGACAATTCCTGCTAGATAGTCAAAGATGATTAACTGAAACGGAAAACTACTCTCAAAAAGGTAGATTTAATTTGCCTTAAAACCAACTCAGTGAAATATTAGCAAGCAAAAGCTGTTATATAAAAATCTGAGATCAATTTAAGTATTAACAAAGCTCACAGTGAGAAAGGATTGCTTTTCGCAAGCAGATAGGAATAAATACCAAAAAATTTAAATAGAAAGGTAAAATATAATATTTATCAGATTGCAATACTGTGTGCTTTAGTTCTAAAGCTACACAGGACTCAAACTCCAAACTTTTTAAAGCCTGAACCTGGACAAACTCATACTAACAAATAAAACTTCATTTTTGTTTTAATTTTGCATGTGCTAAATTATATTAAATTAATTTTAATTTAGTGGTGCAATTTTACAGCTGCTTTGATCACATATAAGCATTTAGCAGTTCGCACTCCCTTCTGCACACGTGCCTTCAAACTAAGCAGTGGCACTTAGTAGTGAGGACTGTGATTCTGCTCATATCTCAGTGGTAAAAGCTGAGCAGGGGAACTACTGTGCAAGCAAGGGAACCCCTATCTTAGCCTTATGATCCTTCTTTGGGATGTCTGGCTTGGGAGTGCCACAGAAAGCCTGATCCACCCCCTCTGTCTGTTCTCCTTTCAGTGAAATGGGGTTTAGAACACCAACAGATAACTTACATTGCAGGTATTTGAGGAGAGGCCCTTCTGCATGATTTTTAAATAATTCTGACCTGTTCATTGGCAGACCCAGCCATATAAAACAGATTCATATTTTCAGAGATTTTGCAAAATGTGGGCTCTGTTACTGGGGATCCAGGCCTTGAGCAGATGCAGAATATCTAAGTCCAAATTACTGGATTTCCCCATGCATATACCCCCTGCTTGCACAAAGGAGACAGTAATATTTCCTTCCTCTGCTGCTAACACTTGTATATTTAGACCAAGTCTATTCAATCACAATGGTTTCCTAGTTCTTTTCTGTAACAGACAAAGTAGTAACTGATGGTGGAACAGGTACATGACACCAACCCAAAAACAAGTACTTACAAAGGTATTAAAATGGGTTGTTCTGAATGCTTCATGTCACTTTTTAACATTGGGAAAACAGAATTGAATACACTAATTCTAAAACTTTGGTCTTTTTAAAACATTACACACTCTTTCCTATGACTTGCTTTTAACTCTTCACTTTTTAATGAACAAGACCATTTTGGCTACCACATCCCATGAGATGTCAAAGTCCACAACAGGTTCCATCATATCAGTAACTTCAGCCCAAGCTGTGAAATTTCTGCCAGCTCAATGGTTTTGAAGTTGTTGGAGTTCTGCAAGAAACATGGTTTTGACCTAAAACTGAAAATTTTAGAAAGGATAAGATGAAGAAAAAACCAAATGGCATCCAGCCTGTTCCCAGCCCTTGAAAGCCTGAGTTTTATTTCTCAAACACTGTCTTTCCTCTGAAGCTGGCTTTCTCTTCAAACTAATGTGCCTTCAAATGGTCTGTGTGTCTGCCCACACAGCAGGCAAAGGGCTGACTGCTGGTTCAAGGTGCTTACTTATACATACATTTCTGTTCCACAGCACCCTGTAGGTATTGGAAGGGGCAGAAAGGCCTTGGACACAATAGATGCAAAGAAAAATTGCCAAAAAGAGAATTCTAAAACACTTGGTTGAGGGGGCAGGAAGTACGTAGGTATGCACATATTCACATACATACACAAAATCAATAATAACTTATCTACATTTCAAAGCTGTGGCTGAGAGGAAATGAGGAAGATTTCTGTCCTGAGGTTTTAAGTCAGCGTGATCCAGAGTTAGGCTTTTTGCCAAGTCAGAGTTTAGATTCCTGATATATACAAAAGCTCAGGAGCCAAGCTCACCAGCAGAAAAAGAAACATCTGCCACACACACATCTTCTGTCTGCATATTCCCCATGTCAAACTCCCCACCTTTTTAACCAGATTTCCAAAAGTCTTCAGTGTGAATGCCATTCCTTGGTGTCATATAAGTATGAAAGAAGAATTCTTGAAAGAAAAGCAGATGAGAAAGAAAAGAGACAGAAGAAAGTGCGTAGGGAGGAGAAGGGAACAGTTCATTTTCACCTCTCAGCATCACTCACCCACACACGCACACTGAAAAAAAGGCAAGAATGGCACTCATAGACCGCTAAACACAAAGGAAATCTAATGGAGGAGCTCAAAAAGAGCTCATAGTGGTGAATTCAGAATATCTTCCTATCCCCTGCCAGTGATGAGCTAGAAGTGTACCCCTGGTGAAATTGTGTTTGGTACTGGCTAGTCCAGCTAACCTTCCTGTGCCTTCAACAAAGAAAAAACAATAAATTGGATTTTATTGTTGTAGCTTAAGCTCCCACGAGACCACAAAAATTATGTTCATCCATGAATCCCTAAAAGCCATCTATATATTGTCCTTGGCAAGAAGTAGCCAAAATATTCAGGAAAACAATTGCATTCTTGTCTGTCTTGCATTTATATATTGATTGTCCATGAGAAGTGACCACATGGATTTAAGAGGCTCCAGTCACCCATGACCTGTGTTAAATCAGTTACAAAAATGCAACGATCAAGGTTTTATTGGTCTTTCTCTCCACACTGAAGTTGAAATCTTTTCTTTACTGAACTCCCCCACGTCCTGCTACCTCTTCCTTTAGGCTGCCAACTCCTGGCATTTGTCACAGACAGAATGCACACATTTAGAAATAAGATACCTGGAAAAACCTGAATAAAGCTGAAGAGTTGTTCCATCACGTCAAACTCAAAATAAATGTAACCTCATAGTGATACCAGCAAAGGACATAAGACAAATTAGAAGTGCATACGAAGAAAGCAACAGCTTCCCCTCATTGCCCCACTAGCAAGTCCTTTATCAAGTTCACCTCTGTGTTGGTCTCAGCATTTTCAAACCTCTCCTGAGTGTGCAAGATTTTGACAATGAGATCTGGCACGTAGGATGTGGCCCTAAGCCCATTTCCACTTTCCTGCAGCAATCCAGCAGATCTCAGAAATATTTCTCCTTTCTGCCTTGGGCTAAATCAAACTACAGAATCTCTTGGTTTCAATTTCCTATTCCACCACAAGTCTTAAAAGCCACTGGTGTCGCTGGACTCCCCAGTAATATCCGTATGCAGAGTTAAAATTAAGGGGTGGTTAATACCCTTTCATTCACTTTTGACCTATCTGCAGTTTAGGCTTAACCCGAAGTGGCAGAACCAAGAAATACATACAGTGAAGTTTCACAAGCTGAGTAAAAAATTGTTACATATAACATTTTGATACCAGTGAGATATTAATGACAAAAAATGTCAGCCTTCAAGATCAACAGGAAAAACAATTCAAGTAACAAACTACGATAAAGCTTGTGCAGCTTTGGAGTTTTTGGCATCGGTCTGTTCCACACAGAGAAGTTGTATTTGAGTTAAATATAAGATATTGGTCACTTCTAATACATGATATCCATAGGTTTTGTATTTCTAGAAGCTTTTTTGGTCAGAATAGCTGGGTTTGGTGCCATCTAAAATACAGAGCTATTTAGCTGTAAATACTTAGAGCAGCAGCAGAGACCCCCTGTGACTATTGCCTGAAATCTCTATCTTGATTTGAGCCATATTGAGTTTAGCTACTTTAATGATGACGGCTCTCACCAGGAGGTCATGGTATAACATTTCTCAGTCTGTAGGGAGAGACGGCAGCTGAACTGATACACCACCTCTAATACAGTTTTCTGCTTCACACTCTGAGGAGGCATCCTCTTTCACACAGCTTACCTGTTAAATATCATATGAAGATGCCACCCATTTGACTGAAAAAATACACAGCATAAGGCAGGTCTCCACTAAAAAATTGCTGATTTTAATTGAATTACTGAAGACCTCCTCAGAGGTTTCATTTCACATCAGTTACTAGTTTTTTCCCCTCTCATAAAACAGACCAAGTCAAGCACAAAGCTCCTGCACAGCACCTTGTATTCTGCAAGTAAATTCAGTGAGTTGGATAAAAAGACTGTGGTGAGCAAATCCAGCAATACCTCAGCAAATCTGGAAGAGCTCCACCATTGCAGCACCCCTTTTTCTTCTCCAGTTTTGTACAGGAGTGCAATGTCACAGATCCACTAGATGTGCATGTGCTTACGACTCACTCACGGCAATGGCTGGACCACTGTAAGCAATAGGAGGATTTGGTTCATGGTCCCAGCCTATACATATTTTTAATTTCACATTTTGACAAATATCCTGTCTTACCTCTCCTCTGAAACTTAAAACAAACAAGCATGCTTGTGCAACTATTCTCTGTACCATAATGTAAAAACTAAACAAAAAAAACCCACACAAACAACAAAAACCAAATCATCACAACTTATTGCCAAATTAACAATGAACAAACACAGAAACCATGTCAGTAGACATGTAATAATTGTTATTTTCTGCTCACACATCTGCCAAAAGCTAAGTTAACGTTCAAAACTTAAAATTCATAAAAAGCCAGAAGCACTTTGGAGAGTTTTCCTACTCCTCTGAGTATTGGATTATGCTATGTGCATGCAACTGACTTCAACAACTGAAAAAAATAAGTACTATTTATGCTTGAGTGAGATCAAAAGCATATACAGTAAATATTTCTGACAAGATCAGGACTGTTCCTGAATAAGCATCCCATGGAATTGGAGTGGAAAGGGAAAAATCATCTTCAGCTTTTGCAGATGCTTGTAACCATCTCTGATCCTTCCCAGAGCAGAGGGAAGCATGAGCACTGGAAAGATCTGGAGTCAAATGCTGGCCCCAAAAATTTCAGATGAATCAACATTTCATCCCAGGTTTATTTTGATAGCAAACACCAGGAAGCACAAAGAAGCAAAGAAATGCAGCTTCAGAATGTGGCTGCTGACAATCAGCCTCCTGAGCCTGCAGGAGCCTCCAGAGTGGTGAAGGAGAGACACTGGCTGCTACTGCTGGCTCCTGCTTCAACACAAATGTTTGGGTTTATTCCCTATTACTGCTACTTGAAAACTCCTCTGGTAAAAAGACCTTTAGGTCTCTACCTTCTACATTGTGAATGGAAGCGTATAAAAAGTTTTACTTAAACTTTTAAATTCTACTGGTCCTGCATTGCCTCTTGGATATCAGACACAGTAAAAGACACTGTGCAATCTTCATCCATGTGCTCAGGCTCTGCCCATCTCAGCACACCACAAATCTCTCCTGGACATACTTAGTACAGGAAGCAATTTATTTCAAAACATTTTCAATTACCATATTTGTTTGTCTTTATATCCTTTATCTCTGTCCTACTCATTCCCGTTGGATTAATCTCACAACTGAGCAACTACATTCCTGGTTCTTTGGGCACACATGGAACACATAAAGGCAGGGTTGTTAAGTTGTGACCTCAAAAGCTGGTTTAATGTCCTTAAGGTACACACTGTGCATACCTAGATTCCAAAAGCCTAATGAGATTGAACAAATAAGGTCAATCATAGCAAAAGTTGGAAATTATTACAAGTGAGGACATCTTGAGTTAGGTGCCAAACAAAGTTCAGACATCACGCTGTCACAAGCCCTGAGTCAATACTTTTGCCCCACTATGTGTCAGTGCAGCAAAGAGCTTAAATGAATAGCATCTAAGAGGGCACACAGGTATGTAAATCTGCATCCTCTGGGCAGAGAGTAGTAAGAGCAGTAAATGCCTGGAGTAAGACAGAGGTGCCCAAAGTACATGTAGGTAATGAGCTAAACCCTTGTTTGACCTGAGATACTACTCAGAGTAACTGATGATCAGAGAGTTCAGATTTTACCAAGCAAGGAACAAGTTTGATTTGCAGAGCATTATTCAGCATGTCATGGTACTTATTAAGCGTAAATCTACGGTAATTCTATGATAGAAGCTGGAATAACACCAGTTTAAGAAGGTGGGATTTAGAAAAGAATTAGGCAATCTCCTTGCTTTGTTTTGCATGGACTAATTAACAATAACTGCAAAATGCACTAATGAGGCAGGCTTTATCTAAGTGTAAGCAGCAAAAAACAACTTCCTAAACAATTCCCCGTCTAAACATTAGGTCTTCCTGAAACTTAAAAATGCATTCCATACCAATTTATTTTAATTACCCATAAGCAACAGGGGGGAAAACCACTCACATCTTAGTCATTTAAGTCCAAATTTCACTAGTACACAGATGAGTTACAAAGACCTCCAAAACACAGCTCAGAATAGAAATGCTGACAAGCTGTTGAATGTAATGATGCAACAGAGAGATTAAATTTACCTCACAAACCATTAGAATCTGGACAGAGACAGATGGAGAAAGTGTATGGAATGTTGGTATTGCAGGGGGAAAATTCAGAATCGTGAAAACATGATTACGGTATCGATTTAGAAAACATAAAATCTACTAAGGTCTGAATCCTCTAGTCCACAGAGGTCTCAAATGCAACTGCTGAAGGACCAATGCTACAATTTAATTGTGCAGATATTCTGAAAATATATATTACAAATGTTTCTACCCAGCTGCTCTGTACCCCATGAAAAGAGAGCCAAGCCTCATTGCCATCAGCACGACCTGGCTTCAAATGCTGGCTCTGATTCCACTCCTTTTGGAGACCCTGGGAAAACAGTTTAACTCCTAATGGCCCAGTACTAATGTGGACTAATCCTGCACAAACCATCTAATCTACCAAGGTTCAACTAATGAATTCTTTAGGAACATGCAATTTAACCTGTTGTTACTTTCCATGCATCCACTGAGATTGCAAAAATTCACTAAATAGTCTCCCATCCTTTCCCAAGCTCAAGTCTTGAGCAGGCACAAAGTCACAGCCTCAGCTCTTCAGAACAGCCCTTCCCCTATCCTTGGGAAGATTTGGACCCTGGCAGACAGCATGCCACTCTGACTGCTCCATCACCCAGACACAAGTTTGGGCAAACCAGGAGCCAGAGCTAGCTGCAGCTGACCCTGCCATAACACAGGCTCCTGTCTTGGTCAAATATTGTTGTCTCAATCTCCCTGCTTTGCATTGCAAACCTAGAGTTACTTTTCTTCATCCTCTGGACAACCATGAAGCCATGTTAGTGAATGGGAACTACACATCCTAGTCTAGAATCTGTAATACTACCCTGGTTCTTGTCACTGCATTCAAGTGATAGAGAACAAAACAAAAAGTGAGCAAAATTGTTCTCCCATCTCCCCACTTCTTCAGCTACTATGAATATTAGCCCTGCATATCCTCAAATAACTTTTTAAAATCTTCAGTCATCTTCCTATGATTAAAGTAAAACCTTCCTGTTCACATGTAATAGTCCCTTTCCCTCAGGGGATGTTCACCCTCTGTTCAATAGCTTTATTTTCATGCTGTTAACAACTTAGTAACTAATGATGACAATCAAGTCTGACTCCTCCACCTATTCTTTGCCTGAAATTACAGGATGTGACCCGCAGAGTACATTTCTGTAAGAACAGAACTCCATTCAAGACTAAAACCAGATGGAAAGATGAGGTCCTCTTCCTCTCCCTGGCTTTGCAATTAGCATCCTTGGTAAAAGCCACAGAAGACAGCAGATAGTTTGGCTCAAAAAATCATTTTTGCAAATTAAAGTTTCTCCAAGAAGCAGGTTGCAGCAACATGAGCAATATCATCTTCACATCACAGAGGGGCCACCAAGACATGCTGCTTGTTCACCAGCTGGCTGGGGATGAAGTGGAATTAGAATAAAGCAGAAAGAAGCACATGCAGAGAAGTGCTGAGGGTGTCCTAGCTGGATGCATTTATTAGCCAACACACACAGCTGTCAACTGGTTCACAGAACATGGCAGCCCTGACAGTACCACACGCTGGACTGGATTACACAGGTGCTCTGAACCATCCCTGCAAAATGGTCAGATAAGCCTTTCCCTGCAACACTTCTCGTTCCTCCAGCTCAGCACGTAGGAAAAATCCCACAGCCACAAGCAAGAGACTCACAAAGCTGCCCAAAAATATGTTTCATAGATTCTGACTCTAGGATAAGAAGGACTGCTGTGATATCTCATCTGGCTCCATCCCTGATAGAATGGAATAGATAAATCCCAAAAAACTCTGTTCCTTCCAGTACACCTTTTAGAAAACCTTCCTACCAAAGTGAGACATCAAGTGATGGAGATAGAGCAGCACCCCCTGATGAGAAGTTTCTCTGGATAACACCCACACACGTTAAAAATCTGTGCTTTTACCTTCTGCTTGAATTTCTCTAGCTTCAGTTTCCAGCTACTTGATCTTGCCATGTCTTTGACACCTGGATTGAAGATCCCTCTACTCTCAAAAATTATTCCCTGTGTGGGTAATTATTGCTGTCGCAACATTCAGAAACAGGCTAGATGCTCTCACTTCCACCATAATAACTTAACAAACAGAACTAGTAATTTTTTTTTCGAAGTAGGTGTTTGTAGATAAAAATTGAATTCTTCCTATGTAAAAATAGGGGGAAAGCCCCCAACATTCTTGAAGAGAGATGTAAAGATTTTGTTCAATTACTTTGAAAAAAACTTCTAGGTCTCCTTTTTCTTTTTCTCCATAGATGGAGGTTTTTTCTTCTTTTCCCACATCCTCTCATTTCTCATAGTGAAATCAAAGAGCAGGAGGCAGCTAGATGGAAATGGCATTAAAGATTCAAACACTTAATTATAAAACCACAAAATTTAAAACTTTGTTGAAATTCTCAAACTTACGGTAGTACAAAAACTGAAAGCACGGGTTTGCTCTTCTTTGTTAAAGCAGCTCTGTATCTGGGCAGGTTACAATCTCATTAAAATTATATTCTTGGAATTAAAATATGTAAACGTGTATTTTTAAAGGCATATTCTCCTCTGCTACCCATCCTCTGAAACACATTTTGCCTCCTTTCTTATCTTAATTGTCCTTCTATTTTTATTGTTTCTGAGCTTTGACAGTAAGTTCTTCTGTTGTTTTAACACACAAAGAAAAACATTCAAATGCCAGTGAAGGATAGATGTTTACAGAAAAACAATCATGAGCACTACAAATTTATTACTTCTAGCTGTATAACAAGATGACCTTATTTGCAATATATCATATTCATTGGCTGTTACATAGTGTCTTTTGAAATCTGTTAATTCTGCAGTAATGTCTTAATAATATCAAACTCTGTGCATTACAAAGCATATATATTATCTCATGTATTGAAATAACTTCTCATTACAGCATTTCCTAACTCCTACATCCCCATTTGACAAACATTCAAACAATTTTTACCACGTATTTTAAAGTACGCTGACAAATGCAGAAGATGAATACTTACAGGCAAACAGGGGAATACTAATGAGTATACTTTTTATCTATGACATTGCATTTTTCTGTTTTCATTGTTCACAAGGCTAATACAGCCTGGGGAAGAAAGTGCTGCTTCCAAATGCAGTTACTGATAGATGAAAATCACTAATAATGGCACATTCTTTTGCCAAGCATCTCCTCCCTTGAATCTGAGTATTTTTGAAACTGAATTATACTTTAACTATGAGCAGTATCAGAAAGCCAATCAAGAGAAGAATGCTAGGCTTGACTTTTCCTGTTTGCTCACCCAGAAAAATTGCCATTTGGTTTCTCTCAGAGTTAAAAAAAAAATCACCTTCCTGCTATCAGTCAAAGAAAGAGAGCTTGGGTTTCCAATCCAAAATTAAACTCTAAGACCAGAAAATAGAGGGGAGGGAATAAATATGAAAGCCCGTAAGTAATCATTGAGGTCACCTTCTGAACCACACACCGATTTTTCTGACAACAACCCAACTCTAATCTAGAATAGAGGTTGACAATGGTCTTCCTGTGGTCACAACACTCCATTGTATCAGGCAAATTAGTGTTTCTTTTATTCATAATGTCCTTGTGTTTTGCTGTCCAAAGTCACTCAGGTGAATTTACTGAATATATTTGCACAACAGTAGTTCAATTGGAGAAGCTTAGGAGCACATAATTATTCCATATCATTGCATTTTACTGCTGTGATAGGATAAAGTTATCCAATGGGGGGGAAAAAAAAAAATCCATTTCAGAGCACAGAAGGTTTATTTCTTTCTCTTTTTTTTTGTTCCTAAATGTCCCTAGCTCTTATACTTTCATAAGCAAAATGATTCACTGCAGGAAATGAAGCGTTAGAGCAGCTTCACGACATTTTGAAGCTACAGCTGTTTCAATAACAAGAGTTTTAGCCCTGAATGTACTAGTAGCACTTGGAGCTGAAAGCATCTATTGAATGAAGAAGGGCTTGACCCTTTGCTCAGTGACTTCAAAGTTGTGAATCACATGGCCTGAAAAGAATCCCTGAAGCCTTTAGAAATAAAAGTGTAACATTACCATTGTGCTGCAAATGGCTTCTGTAGAAAAAGCACATCTATCATTATGCACCAAACTACATAAATGAGTCTGAAGATTTTAACCACACTTTTCAAAGGCTGAATGTAAAGAAACAGAAAGCTGCAGGCCTGGACAGCTCGGTCCCCCTGATCCAAGGGGAGCTGGTTCAGCTCCCACGGCCACTTGCAGCACAGCTGGCTCTGGGCTGTGCTCTCTTCACTAGAACATCCTTTGATCACCTCTACATAAATTGCTTTGTCAAAGAGGAAAGCTAGGAATCACAGCTCCCAACAACTGTACTGTCTTCAGTCTTCTTCAGCAAAGACTGCTTCATTTACCAATTACAGAATACTCTTTCCTTCCCTCTTAATGACCCTTTTCAACAGCTTCAGTGAGAGCTCCCATCTCTCAAGAGCTTCAGCCAGGGTCAATAGGCAATGAATGAGTCTCTAAACAGGAAGGAAATACCTGCAGATGTTACTGATGAACTGTATCACAGAATATGCTGAATTGGAAGGGACCCACAAGGGTTATCCAGTCCAACCCTTAACCCTGCACAGGATCATCCCCAAGAGTCACACCATGTGCCTGAATGTATCATCCAAATGCTTCTTGAACTCTGCCAGGCTTGATGCTGTGACCACTGCCCTGGGGAGCCTGTTCCAGCATCCAAGCACCCTCTGGGTGAAGAGCCTCTTTCTGCTACCCAACCTAAACCTTCCCTGACACAACATCAGGCCATTCCCTTGGATCCTGTCACTGGTCACCACAGAGAAGAGATCAGTGCCTACCCCTCCTCTTCCCCTCATGAGAAGTTGTAACTGCAGTGAGGTCTCCCCTCAACCTCTTCTCCAGCTGAACAGACCAAGTGCCCCCACCTGCTCCTCACACACTACTCCTCAAGGTCCTTCACCATTCTTGTTGCCCTCCTTTCGACACTCCCGAATAGCTGAATATCTTTCTTATACTGTGGTGATCAAAACTGCCACAATATTCAAGGTGAGGCTGTACCAGTGCGGAGTGGAAAGACAGTACGAGAGGTAACAGCTACTTCAAGCACAATTTCATGTCAAGTATAATGAAGGTAGAATGGGAAATATATTTTAATTGCCTGCATAAATTATAATTAAAAGGGAGGCAAGAACCTATCAATAAACAAAAACAGAGTATTTAAAGAAAATTAAAAGGAGAAAACTAAGAAAAATATTGAGGAAATCAACTAGCTAGAAAAAATTGAGTAGTATTTGTTCCAGTGAAGGAAGGGGGAAATACCTGGGAAGGAGACAAACTAAAGGATAAAAATACTGCAAGCAGCAATATCAAAGACAGGAAAACTGTTAGGAAACAAAGTAAAGGAGAACCTGAGGAAGAAAGGATAGAAATGAATGCTTACTCAACCCAAGAACAGTGAACATAGGCACTGGTCTAAACAGACAGTACCAATGTTTAGAAAAGCACTTATATAAAAAATATATAAAGGATTTATATAAGAAAATAATCCATAAATGTGCTTCCATGCTCTTAGTAGCTTCTGGTTTATGTAACATCTTTATTAGAAATGTAAATAGTTAAAACAGATGTCTGTGGGTGGCACAGCATCACTGAGGTTGAAACAACCTGGGAAAAATACTAAAAAGTACTAAATCCAAGCAATACAACAAATTCCAGCAACACAACAAAGGAAAGCCACTGTAATTAAATGCACTTGGGAAAGATTCAATGAATTCACAGTCAGCCTTGACTCCCCAGGAAAAGAGATTGTCTCTTTATGGTCACATAGGCAGCTTGATTAAAATCTTTGGCTCACTATTATGGGAAAGATGCACTTTGATCTGTGAACCAAGTTCCTTTCTGGTGAAGAGACACTGGTTAAATGTATCCTGCAGTACTTTAGTTCTAACAGAAATTGAGTAATTCATGATTCTTCTAAGACGCAGAAGAATGAACACTAAAGAATACAACAAAAACTTTGTCTTCCTCTAGATTGGTGTTTTAATTCAACATATCCACACACACAAAAAGTGATAAAGCTGAATCTGATGTGAGAATACCTATTTTTCTAATAGGACAAGAATAATAAAATGTTCCCCAAAAGGGCTGCCAGACATGAGAGAGCCAGATAAACCTGTCTGATGACAGCCCATCTTTAATTTTCCTGCCTACAAAAGACTCTAAAGGGTTAACTACACTAGGGGTTTTCTTACTCAAAACTCTATTTCCTTACCCAGAATATCTCATTCATTGTGTTAAAGCACAATGAAACTATTCAGAAATTCTTATGATTCATTATTTTTCTGTCATTGGTTTTAGGCTACTGGCTAGGAAAGTGTTACTGGAGAATAACATGGGTGCTCTGCTTAAAGTTACTTTGGGTTTTTAATTCACCTCTTCTGGGCTTAGGGTGACTCAAGATGAAGTAGAATCTGGCCCTTTCTACTTCTCACATGCTTAAAATGAATCCGTGCAATGTGGGCTTCATTACCGTCTTCCTCAGATACAGGAACAATACTCAGATCATTAATGTCAGAGACTTGCTAAAGCCCAAAGCAATACAATGATTTTGTCCAGCTGACGGAACAGGTCTATTGTTCCGTAAGGATCCAATAGGTGATAAAACTTTCCTTTCTGGAAGGATGGTGCTATCAAATGTGCATCAGCTTCTTCTGATTTTAACATTCATTTGCATCTGAAAAGATACTCTTCCTAAATTATATGTGTGCCCCACATGCAGTGCTTCACAGTAACCAAATAGCAGGGCTAAGAATGACATGGATGCTAGAATGCTACACATCAGTGCTCATGGCTGCTGATACCACAAAGGCAACCTATCTGTGATTAAAGATGATAAAGAGAACTACCACAAGCCCTTATGCCCCCAGGAGAGCTGAGAGAATAAGCTGCTACAACAGCATGGCAAGGGAAGTGTCTCATGGAGAGGCACTTTGTGGCTCCATCTCAGCTTGCCAAGCCTCCAACCATGATGTCCTCGATCCTCTCCTGGGTCAGGTATCCACACTAAAGAATAACCTGAACTGTAAGGGTCTGGTTTGCTTTATTTAGAATATGCCAGGGAAAAGAAGAAACTCTCTACAAAAACAGAACTACAGAGGGTAGAGTTAATTCTTTCCAGGTTTGGATCCAGACTGATCTGACAAGTCTAGCTTTGTCCCACATCTGTGGGGAAGACAGAAAATTTGCTTGCACTTGCCCTCAGGAAGGGCAAGCTGCGTAGCAAAATGTTGGTGGCTGAGCAAAACAAGGAGCTTGTGTCCAACTTGCTTCTCAGACTGCAGAAACCAAAGCTCTAAAAGATTATGGTATCTCCTTGCTGGAAGACAAAAACAATGTTCTTTAATAAAAGACGTTGTACCACAGAGGATTTTCCGCTACATACACACATCATTCCAATTTTGATGAAAGTCTCATAAATAAAATTAACAAAACTGTCTCTCTCCCTGGCAGGTAATTTTTTATCATAGCCAAATTTCTTAACAAGTAGCAATTACCAAGCCACATTGCCTGTAAGTGCACCCAACAGTCACAGACTATGGGATGACATATTATACCCATGAATACCTCACAATTGAAATACATTTTCCCTATGGGACTACATCACTGCTTGATTTAATTTTTCCTGACATTTGGCCTGAAGCTTCTTTAAAGAAATGAACTTAAGATGGCTTTGCTGACAGCAAAGGACAAACCATGGCTATATACTCAAATCCTACTTAAATCATGCACACTACCCTTTTAAAACACTAATCCTGCATAAATTGCAGGACAGTCACTGAGATCTATTAGAGTTCATCTTCTACTGTTTGAGGATGAGCTATAGGTCCACATATACAGTACAAAAGGTCCAGCACAAATCATACAACTGTGAAGGAATAAACAGTTTCACCAGTGACAAATTTATCGATGTGGAAGGAGATATGCCAATTCATCAGAATCCCTATCAGGGTTTTTTACAACATCGATAGTCCTTACTATGAATCACCCATATTCTGGTTTGGATTGGTTTCTATTTGCTTCTCCTCCACAAAGTTCTCTAAAAACTGGTACATAAGAAGATTACATTTCAAGAGTACTCCTAAGAGGGAGAGGCAAATGGAGAAATTTAGTGTAAACCGAGCAAGAAGAGAGAAGTTAAGAATTTGAGAACTACAGGGCTTCTAATAAATCTCCTGCCTGAAGAGCAGCCAAAAAAGTCTACATTCATTCCCC
Organism: Anabacerthia variegaticeps; assembly: GCA_035583185.1. Classification (NCBI taxonomy): domain Eukaryota; kingdom Metazoa; phylum Chordata; class Aves; order Passeriformes; family Furnariidae; genus Anabacerthia; species Anabacerthia variegaticeps. The sequence continues at coordinate 62,096,150 of JAWWEW010000131.1, read as the reverse complement.
AATTAGGTTATATATTTCTCTTTAACATTATGAAGCTGTTATTAATATTATGAAGTTGCATGTCTCTTCAAATATTAAATTTAATGTCTATTTCAAGTGACACATTGACAAGTTCAGAGAGGGAAGTGCTCTGGCTTTGATACAGGCACAAGAACACCAGCTATGGAGTATTTCCAATGGTTTCATGAGAGCATCTCTGAGAGCTGTGCCTGGGGACCACCCTGTAGCTGTGTGATTTCCAGTTCTCTTGGAATCTTTGGTTTCAGAATTGAGGGGAGCTGAATTTATCATGTGGTATAGTACATCATAAGGAGAAAGCCTACCTCGTTTTAACTGTGTAAAGCTCTAAGAAACTATATTTTCATTAACTTATTTTCACAAACTTAGATAGAAATGTTTCGCAAAGGAAAACTATGGGGGAAAAAATAAAAATTAAGACTGAATTAGGCCTGGCCCCAGTCTCCTTCTTCTAAGGACAGTTCTCTCCGAGCACCACATCTTCACTTCGGAGTGGTTTAACAGCAAACACGCCTCAACACAAACCCATCCAAGGATGGCATTCCATTAAGACAGCAAGTAAATGCCTACATCCCAAAAGGAGCAGAAACTTCTTCATCCATAAGCAGACTGGTCATCCAGGAAACACCGCAACAAGTCAAAGCAAGACAAACAGGAGCATCACACAGATGCACCCTAGATTTTGTGATCCTCCTTGTATGTTTTTAAGCACTTCATCCAAAGAGAAGGTTTTCAAGCATTGTATAATCTGCTCCATACAAGTATCTCTAGACTCAATTATTTCTCATGCTCTTTTATCATCCTCCCAGTCTGATTTTCTTCTTGCCCTCTAAGAACACAGGTGTGGAATAACCCATTTCTGGGTTAAAAATGGTCAGGTCTGGATGAAAATTGACCATGTTGAGCAGTGTTTGAATATGTGAATCTGAATAAGTGGCAAAATGCTTGAAAGCTGCTTAGCTCTGCCCCATGAATAGCAAAACAGAAATCAGACACTTTCAAATGCCCACTATTCACATTTCTCACTCTTTCAAGTATGCAGGCAGTTTTTTTGTGGACACCATGGGGCAATATTGCTCCAGGCTTAGGCCTTAAGAATCATCTCTTCTCTTTTTCATGCATCTACAGGATTACTCGTTATCAGGGCATCTTTTGTGCCCTGAGCCATCTTTTAGAAGGTGGAGAAATAATCGCAAACAATTGAATTCCTGGTTATCACACAAACCTTGGATGAAATGTTCTCAATGAAAACATGAAATTAAATGCACTTAAACTACCATAAAGGAAAGAAATAGGAAGGTTTCCTAGATGGCGAGACTGCCTACATGAATCATGTTTCATAGTGTTAGCGAACTTTGTATGTTTTGGAAAAAAAAAAAAGTCTCCCCACCTTCAAAACTAACTGAAAAAGTTTTAATTCAATCTTTGAAAATGCTTCATTTTGGAAAGGCAAAAAATGTCTTTTAAGCCTTTAGGTTTGCACAAAGAACATAGTATGAATCATACTTCTCAAGAACAAACAGCTCCTTCCAGTTCAAATGAACTGAATTCTCTTTCCAACACTCAGTTCTTTGTGCTGAGCTCTCACTCCCTATTCTGTCCCTCTAGCACACCTCATCCCTTTGCCCATGTTACTCTCAGTAATAATGACTTTCACTCTCCAGTATTGTAACTAAGGCTCCTCATCTTGCCCGAGGCAGTCTGCACCAAAGGATAGATTATATTAAGAGCTGCATTTTTTTGTCTAGGTATGTAGCAGATCCTCAGTATAACCAAAAAAAGTCTTTCAACTCTGTGCTTCAGTCTCACGTATTTAGGAGAGAATGCCAGGCAGGAACAGTCCCTCCATCACAGCTTCATGCATGGTAGAACCGTAACCTTATTAAAGGACCCAAATGGTAACATTGCTGTGTCAGATTTTAAATTAAAACATGGTTTGTTTTCCAAAATAGTAAGTAAATTTGTTTGTTAATAACATTGTAAACCTTTTAAATCATGTATAAGCAGCAGAATAAAACCTCTACACTGCTAGGGCAGAATAAAATATTTTAATGCCAACTCTGGTCCATTAGATTTTAATTGGCTCCAGCTGGCAGTCCCATAAACTATAACATTTTTTACCTGCAGCTGAGCAGCTGTCCACACAAAATGAAGAAAAAAATTTCCTACCCAGTAAAAAGAAGAAAGCGTATTGCCTATAACTGCTTCCTTAGAGCCTAATACAGAACTAAGTACAGCCAGTGTACCAGATTAAACAGCTCCTTCAGAGTTCTTTTTTATCCAAAATCCAAATAACCTCAAAAGCTTAAATTCTGCAATGTATTTACACAAAGAGAATCAGTCATTCAAACACATTTCTTCAAGGAATCTGTATAAACCTGCACTAGTAAGAGAGTTAAATTTAACTCAGAAACTTAATATAAACTCAGAAATGGAAATGATCAGGGTTTTTCCAACTCTCAGCCTCTGCTTTACCTGCCTGGCAGGATGCACTGTGGGACAGGGCACCTCACTGCTTCTTGCTGGCAAACTCAACAGGCATTACAGCTCAGACTGGAGAATTTCTTGAAGTTTGCCCTCTCCAGTAAAAAAGGATTTAGTCATAGAAACTGTGAACAGAATTAGTTTTGCCACTGCAACAATGAACTAAAATTTTAGTCAAGTACAGACAACTGTCCACATATTGCCTATGAATGTGTAGAGACACAGATAGATACCAATTAAAAACAGTTCAGAAAAATTATAGCAGCTTGGTCAAATTCTTATCTCATCCTAGTAAATCTGGAGTAACCAGCAAACCAAAAAGAAATTCCAGATTTTCACTGGAAGACAAAAATCACAATTTGGCCTGCTAGAACTGACCAATTGTACTATTACCTTTTCATTTATTCCCCTTTGAGAATGAATGAGGAGGGGAAAACAACACCACCAGAATTTCAGTCTGCCCTGCAGATCAGTGTTTTCAACTAAAGAGTCTCACCTGTTACTGCTAGCAGGGTTAGTACGAGATGTGATACTGCCTCCTGTAATCCAACACTCAGAGGACAGGGTGATTCAGAGGAGCTGGATGAGCTTTTCACAAACACCACAGCATTCCACAGGGTCCCCGCCGAGCTCACTCTCCACCACCAGCAGCACAAAGATGATCCCGCTGAGGTCTGCAGGCACCATCAAATGACCACAGAATATGCTGGGTTGGAAGGGACCCACAAGGATCATCAAGTCCAGCTCCTGGCCCTGTACAAGAACATCCCCAAGAGTCACCCCATGTACCTGAGAGGATCATCCAAGCACTCCTTGAACTCTGTCAGACTTGGCACTGTGACCACCAGCACGCAAAGAGCTGTAAAAACACCCCTTTTATAACTGATAAGTGCAACACCTGTGTGAAGAATGACACTGGCTCCCCATTAAAATCTTGAAGCTGAAACAGGTGTGTTGTGTCCCAGCTGAGCACACAAGCCCCTCCCCTGCCCTTCTCCTGCTGTCACAAAGGTCTGTCGAGGAACTAGAAAAACCCTCCTGAAGCATGAACACCTGTGGTGGTGTGCAGGCCTTCAGAGCTTGGAGCCTGGAAGACACAAGGCTGGGCTCCCTGCCCCACTCACAAATGAGCAGCCTCACACTGTGGGTGCCTCCTCCCAGCACACGCACCAGCAATAAAGCAAACAGACAGGGCTATTTAAAAAATGACCCTAAAGATGTAAATTAGACAAACATTAATAAACCCAGCAGGCTATTTCCCTACTGGAAAAACCACCATAGATCAGAATGGCTCTCGTGTTGGTGATTCATATTGTTATACAAGGTCTGTGTCTGAAAATAAAAGTTCCACATGAGACTTGCATTGAAAACACCTCACACGCCAGGATCACCTTTATTATTTCTGAAGTACAAAGAACCCAATAAAAGAGCTGTATTAAAACAGGCCCCCTGTTACCAGAATGCTGTGATTAAATGTTTGACTTACAGTTTGCTTTATTAAGCAAAGCAAACACCGGCAGTTTTCCAGATTTTTGAGCTCTGAATAATTTTTTAGCGCTAGGCCTGACCCAAACCTGCTCATGTTCTACAAGCCTGGGAAATGCACATAATGTAAACCTGGAGGTTATATTTTATCCTACTGTAAATTGTTGGCTGCCTGATTATATAAGGGTTAATTGACTGTAGAGGGATCTCGTAAAATTACACAACAGACTGAAGAATCACAGGTTTTGCTCTTGATGGAGAAAGCTTATGCCAGACAGCTACAACGTCTCATTTTAAATGAAGCAAATAATCTTATATGACAAGTTAGGCAAAGAATTCTCAAACTCCTAATACTTTTGGTTAATTATATTATTTCTATATGTGAAACAATACATGATACTCAGAAGAAAAAAACTAAGGAACTACAGATTAACAGCCAAAAGACACCAAAGTTAGAGTAAGTACTCTTTTCCTACCTCCCTAGTGGAGAAAACCATAAGCATGAAGAGAAGCTCTTTAAAGACTTGTAACAGAATCCAGATCAACGGGACTATCAGCACATCAGTGGTGGATGAGGCTACTAAGCCCCTACCAGCCATGGTCCACCGTTCCAATCCTAACTTAGCAGATACATGACCATTTTAGCACTTGAGATCTCTCTTCCAACACTGCCTTCTGCAATATCCTAGTGTGAATTATTAATATCATACAACTATTTAATTCTGTGCTAGCAATAAAAAAAAATGAAAGCAGACCATACTACCACTCCAAGCACTGTTTGTCAATCTGATGTCAACAACCAGCACACAATGCTGAACAGTCCTAGACTGCTTTAGACTCTTACGAGATCTTTACTGACTTAGTAACAGAATATTTGCCTCCTCCTTCATTCACATGTAGACAACTCTACTCAGTTGAGTAGATCAAAAACAGGATCTTACCCTAAAGTCTAAAGGGATGATGCAGATTCAGGTTTTACTGAATGCGTTGTCATCCACACTTTTCCACCCCAAAGGGAGGAGTTGCCTTCATGAGGAGTTAAGAAAGCTTGCACCAGAGACAGATTTTACAATATATATTGTTAAGTTACTAATGAAAATAGTGTGTGCTGTTCCTTCTACCTGCAACTTGTAAGTACAAACTAAATTTTGGGTAGATAAGTTAGTCACTGTTCCTCACGGTTTAGCTGTTCTGTTCCACTGTATCGCTCAGTACCATCAAACCTGTGAGGCCACAAAGGATTTAAGCATGTCATTTAATCATTCTCCAAAAGACAAGCTGAACAATGTCATATCTTTATCATTGCATATGGCATCACTTACCCTGATAGCTGTAAAAGCAAGAATCACTGTTAAGCATTTAATCCTGTCAGACAGGGATATTAACCTGCTATTTTAGAAGCCATTGCCATCTGATCTGTGCAGTACTGACAATGATGGCTTCCCAAGGAACAATTCCTTCTGCCAAACCAAAGAATGGTACAAACAGCTTTGATGGCATCCTACACATGGTGGGGAAAACTTTTGATGGGAGTTATTTCAGTAAAGGTAGTGGGGGGGAAAACAGGTTCTTTAAAACATTCATTAACTTCCTGTAATACAGAACAAATTCATCCCTTTCCTTCATTTGTAAGTATACACACATATATTGTTCATTTACCTGTGCCTACAAAAGATGAAAGCAAAGAATGATCTCATGCCACAGTTAATATCCTAGCAAGGATCTCAACCCTAAAGTACACTTGAAGAGGGAGAAAGTGAATGAGCAGAGGATGTGGAGTGACAGATTATACATTTGCTTGAATAGTACTGAGCTGAGACTCAACACAACTGAAGGAAGCAATTGGACTCTGGATTCTGGGCAGAATACAGCCAAACCAGCTGGACTCAGTTGACAATGACTCTTTCAGAGATGAGATGTTCCATTCATATTTCACACAATGGCTACATGAGTAATGAACAGATGGTTTTGCTATTCACACCACTAAGTAGAGCATGAAATGATGCACTGACAGGTAGGAGAGAGAAGAATTCAAAGCAGGTGTTGTAGTAATACTATGATAGCATACAGGATGTCAAAATCCAGGGTGCAAAATACTTAACAAAATTTATTCAGAGGCTTCAAAAGCAGAGATATTAATAACTTTTTTTAATTCACTTTTTTAAGCTCAAAAGGAAAAACATAATAAACTAGGACATTTTAGAGGGAACTCTGTAACAAATCCATTCACACCTATATGTTCTTCTGTACTAATGGAAGAGAGAAGAGGATCATTCATATATAAATATGCCCTCCAAGCCTGACTATTGCAGCAGACAGTGCATGGGACTGAAGGCTGTAGAGGTCTAAACAAAGTCCAGCTGGTGTAACAGGCAGCTGCCCGATTAGTAATGGGTTTACTGTCTCACAGACACACTGATGCTCCAGACACTGTACTCACTGATAAGAGCAAAATAAATAAAACCACCCAAAGTTTTTATCTTCAAATCTATCCTAATATTTGACCCTCAACTGGAAACTCCAGGACTGAGTTTCTGCCGCCTTATGATGATGTCTGGGTCTGGAAGTTGACTTGCCTCCTCAAGCTAGCATGCAGAATCACACCAGCTTCTCTTGGAGTTATGTCAAGCCACGCAGAACCTGTCCGAGAGGCCTAAAAAACTGAACATCAAAATACATTTTGGATTCTTTTTTAAGTCTCATTAATGGCTTTTTAAATAATTAATTAACTTAGGACTGAAAGGTCTCAATATTTTAACATGAAATGCATACCAAATTTCTTTTCTTCCTAAAATATTTTAATAAAATTTTAATATTTCATTAAGTACTAATAACAAAATATGAAGTAAATTATTTTTGATGTCCTACTAGAAAAAGTGCAGGGTTTTTCTGCAACTATCACAATGTGAATGAAGTAGAAAAGAGCTTCTCTTCCACGAGGACATTTGTCTCTGTGTGAGAAGCTGCACTCTGGAGCAGCCACCTCCTCATATGTCATTTGTCCATAGGGTTCTACCCGTATTGCTTACCTGCTTGGGCCTTTCCTCATATATTTGGACAAACACCTTGCTAAAGACAACATGTGATTGACATCCCTTCCACTTCCATCCACCACATGAATGAATAGCAGCTCTAAGGCTCAACAACCACGCAAAGCTACTGCTAATGAGACAGGGTTGGATCTCATGTTGCTTCCAAACTTTACGGTGTAATAAAAACAGCAACTGCTAACTTGGAAAGACGAGCTGTAATTAATGAGAGCTGGGGTGGAACACCAAGCAGCAATGCTGGCGGAGCTCACCAGGGGCTCTGTATCTCCTGCCAAAGGGGGCACCGCAGCTCCGCTCACGGCCCCGCGCCCACTCGGAGGAAAGAGACTGCCATCTACTGAGGTAACCCATCTACTGGCAAACACGGAGTTAAAGCGATGAAGGCGGGATTCCAGGTTAAGGCAAGGAGTTCAGAGAATTTCTACAAGCATCAGCTGTTCACACTAACAAAGATTTAACAGGCAATAATAATATTAAGTAGATCTTTTTCTTCTCTTCCCTTCCTCCCCAGCTGCTTTCCCTTAGTCAACAGACTGGTTTTCTAATGGGAATTATTCAGTCACTGCATACTTCTACAGTGTCTAACCCCTGTAATGCTTTTGCTCTGAAGGACAGGGATTGCTCTGCCTGCTGTTTTGCTGCACTGAAGAAGCAAAGCAAAAATGTGGGCTATCAGGAAAAGGAAACAGAGAAAAGGAGACTGGAGAGTTGCAAGGCAGGCTTTTGAGCACTCGCAGAGTTCACCAAAACATTTGTATGAAGCAGCCAGTGGAAAAGATCAGAGAAAAAACAGTAAAACATATAGTGAATAAAAGAACGTTGTCACAAACAGCTCATCCCCACTGACACAGCAGCAGGTTCCTAGCATTAGGATAGAGCCTGAGCACTTGAAGAGCATCTCAAAAAGAAGATCTCAAAGCAATTACAAATATTAAGATTCCTTCTTGCACCAGGTGTTCTGCATACTCAGCTATTAATATCTAACAGAGCCAACGATGCACAGGATCTCACAGTACCCAACTCTAATTGATTAAAAGCCTCAAAACAATGCAATGACATATGAATTATTGCCTCTAATTTAACCAGGAAGAAACTAAGAAATAAAAGAATTATTTCAGAAGATGCTGCATGCCTCTAGGTTTCACTAATGTTCCTGGCAACCCAGAGAGTTCCTACAGCAAAAATAAAGCTGAAACATTCAGTCCTTAATGCCTGTATGAACATACAGTTAATTACCCAAATAGCAAGTGCTGGGAACATTGGGTGTTCAGAATGAAAAGCAAGTTGTGGGCCTACATTCAGAAACTGGGTGGCTTATATAAGTACCTGGTTGTAGAACAAGTAAACTCAAAATTTGGTCAGTGTGATTTTTCAAATGTCATCCAGCAAGCTGATATCAAGGCTGGGATGAGAATATATGACTTTTTATTCCGAGCCAAAAACGCCATCCCATTTTCCTCACAATGGAAAGTGAGCCAAAACCAAGTGGGTAATTATTTTACCCCAGAATAACTCAATTCCATTTAACTAACTCTGCCCTGAAGGAAATAAAACTTTTCCGCTTTACTTCTTCCCGGTGCTGTTACAACAAGCATTACCACATAATTTCAGCTGACTGCACCTGTTCTTGACAATGTCACTTTCCAACTGTGCAGAGATTTGGAAATGGTTATTAAACACTCATCAAAGAATAAAAACAAAATTGAATCTAAATGGACTGTGCTACACTCCATGGAAGAGAGACAGCTGGCAGAGCTACACTGCACTGAGGCATCCTGTCAGGCTCCACAAGGAATGCCATCCAGCTCCACTGGTGGCATCACGGCTGTAATGGCAGATTCCCACATTCCAGGCTATCTGTTCAAATCAATTCTCCATACATAGCAAGAGATGTCTTCCTTGGTTTCCTTCTAACAGGCTCTGAATATGGCCATACTGAGAAGCACCTGACCAGAATTAATTCACTTCGTTTGCTAAAAAAGTATCAATATTACTGTTAATTTTTTATCTTTTGTTCTTTCAAGTAGAATCACCCATTCACACATATCATTTGAGGCAGAAAGGCCTGAAATACAAGTAATTTCCTATACTATGCACCCTTCAGGAAAAAGGATCTAGGCTCATGGGAAAGACCATATTTGCTTATTACTGCCAACTTTTTTATTGAAACAAATTGTCTCTTGCATAGACACAGAGAGGCCACACTTTCCTATCTCCCAGGGAGGTCCTGTCATTGGTTACATGCTCTAAAGAGCAGTCTGGGAAGTGACTACAAACACGACACACCAGCAAACTGCCCTGCAGGCAAGTTAGAGAAGGTTCCAACACTTGGCTTGACTTAGTTACAAAGCTGTTACGTACAATTTTTCTGCTTGCTCCAGTCATACATATTTACAGCCATTTCAAGAAGTGTCTTGCATGATTTGGAGCTAAAGACTCTCTTAGAGAGATGTTGGGACACTTTCCTGCTCAAATGCTATAGAATGTTAATAAATTACTGATTTCTTCACTACCAAACTGTTGAGCTACAAGTGGAGAGGGTGAAAGAGGAAACCTCGGGGAAATAGGTCTGATCTCATTTCTTATCAACAGTTCACTGCTGCCAAGTGCAGCCATCAGAGATAATCCAGCATAAAACTGGGAAGACTGAACATCCCCCCGAGAATCACTAATGGGATACAGAGCTTTTCACCTCTGGGTCACAAGCTCAAATCTGGCTCCTCTCAGGAGCAGTGAGACTCCTGGGCTGCTCCTCAGTGGGTAGAAGGATGCTCTTAAGCCAGCCCAGGGCTTGCTGCCACTCAGCAGGTTTTGAGCAATAATCCATTGCACACCAGCCCCGCTCTGAGAAGAGGCTGTAACTTCTCCATACACAATGTCTTACTATCACAGCTGAGGCTTATTAGCATTGAGGATGAGGTAGAAATACACTGCCCAGGATACTTATTTAAATTTCAGCACTTTCATCTTCTGTCATGGTTGACAGTTCCCAATCCAGTGTTATGTACTAAGCTCTTTTATTTAAGATGTTTTTCTTACTGTTTCTGCTTCATATAAATGGCCTGACAAACTCGTATCAAGCTGCAGAGGGAAGGTGATGGGGAGGAATGCAAATAAAAAAGTAGCTAAAGTTTTAGGCTACAAAATAGTGTTCTTCTCATACAGTAATACTGTGGAACTGCCTCCCACACACTATTATAGGTGTCACATATATAAATGGATTAGAGAAATTAGAGAAATGAGTAAGAGTCATAAGAGGTCTGATTTAATGGGCACTAGAACAGGACTACAGAGACTTGGAACATGCACTAATTCCAACTGAAGTCAAAATTAACATCCCCACCTGCTGTAGTGGCACACGGACAGATCTGTTAGATAGAATTTAGTGAATTTAGCGGAATAACAAGTAGTAAATTCATCTCCAAATATGCAGATGCATATTTAGAATCACAAAATATAAGGAAAAGGGTCTCTGAAAGTTATCAGGTCCAATGCCCTGCTGAAAGTAAGGCCATTTTCCAAGTTAGAGCACGGTCTTAAGGCTTGTACCAAGTTAAATGGTGAGGATCCCACAACATGTCTGGACACCTGTTCTAATGCTTATCCACCAATGGTTTTCATGATGAAAAAGTTTTTATCAATATTTAATTAAATTTTTCTGTTCTTTATAGCAGCAATGGATAAAGAATGTCCCTGAATTACTGATAGTCCCACCTCAATAGCACAGTCTTCCTGAACAGATCTGATGACATGCTGTATCCTCTCCTTTTGTTTTCCTCCTCTTTAACATGAAAAAATGCAGCTAAAAAAGGGCTAAAATCTGTTTGTTTGGCATCTCAGAATCCATGACATTAACTGCTGTTACTCTTTTCAACACCAGAAAGGAAAGTCTGTGCAAGCAATCAACAGTCCCAGCATCACATTTACAGATGGTGAGGCTCTCTCTAGGTATCCTTTTCTCAGAGGCACAATATGTGTATCAAATCCCACAAAACCTAGTCTCTGTTTTTTGGTAATTTTCATTCTGGAGTTCCACTCCTGTTATTCAAGAAACCACTGAAATTATGCCTGAGGAGGTTATTTCCACAAGGACAGCATGTTGTTGGTGACAACACAGTTTGCCGCAGGTGATCTTATCAAACATAAAATCTCTGCTATATTAACTTCATCACAGTAGTCCCTTGGGATACATTACTGAAGTGTATTCTTATGATAAAACTCAATTTTAAAGATAAAAATGACCAGAGCTATATTTAGTCCTCTGTTCTGAGCAGCTTAAGATGCTGTTAGGACTACGCCTCCAATGTCTTCAGGAATTTGCTACATAGCAGTATTTGCCAGCAGAGCATGTACATGACAAAATACAGTTCTCACAAAGCATTTGATGGAATAAAAAGTGGCATCCTTTTCTTCAAACTAGAATCTGTTACAGTATTAATGATTTAGAGATGCAATAGCTTTCAACTAACACTCAGACAACACAGTGGAACATAATGTCAATATTTATAAATACATGAATATATTAAGATAATAGCAATGAGAATTCTCTTCAACTAATCGACTCCTTTACAATAAAGACTCCATGAACTGCAGTCCTCCCTGATTCTTCACCAACAGAAAGTTACACATTCTCAGGCAAATTCAGTATCATTGGGGGAAAGGAGGAGCTATTTTGGGGGGAGGGGAAGGAAGAAAGAAAAGGAGTGAACCAAACCTGCCCAGAAATTACTGAATTTCTGCTGAAAGATTAATTTTTCCACATGATTTCACATGCTTAATTTTACAAGAAATACTGAAAGGACTTGATTTTCAGTAAGTGTTGAGGATTTGCTCTTTCAGAATTGGACATTTTTATGAGGCAACAAGATAGACATATAAAATCATTAGTGACTTTTCAAAGGGTAAATCCTAGAAGCACATGCCCAGGAGACTGAGCAACTAATAGAATCACAGAATCATAAAAGAATTTGGGCTGGAAGGGACTTTCAAGATCATCTAGTTCCAACCCTCCTGCCATGGGCAGGGACACCTTCCACTGGACCAGATTGCTCACAGCCACATCTGACCTGGCCCTGAACACTTCCAGGGAGGGGCATCCACAATTTTTCTGGGCACCAGTGTCTCAGCGTTCTCACCACAAAGAATTTCTTTCTAATATCTAATCTAAGCCTGCCCTTTTTCAGTTTAAAGCCTTTTTTCCCCTCATTCTGTCACTACACACCCTTGTCAAAAGTCCCTCTCCAGCCCTCCCTGTAGGCCCCCTTTAGGTACTGGCAGGTGCTGTAAGGTCTCCCTGGAGCCTTCTCTTCTCCAGACTGAACAATCCCAGCTCTCTCAGCCTGCCTGCATAGGAGAGGTTCTCCAGCCCTCTTGGGGCCCTCCTCTGGACCCACTCCAACAACTCAACATCATTCTCAAGTCTGGAACCCCAGACCTGGACAAAATACTCTGGGTGGGGTCTCATGAGAGTACAGGAGGAGAGTCACCTCCCTCAGCCTGCCCTCCACGCTGCTTTTGGGGCAGCCCAGGACATGGTTGGCTCTCGGGGCTGTGAGCACACACTGACAGCTTACACTGAGGTTCTCATCAACCAACACACACCAGTGTTACACGCTCATGCAGGAGAAGGCTTGAACACAATAGCTTATCCAGTGGAAGCTGATGACAGAAGTCAGCGATACAGCACATAATTACCCAGCTGGAATTTTGCCCAGGTAACCGAGTTAACAACCTAGAACATACATACCATGGATCTTTAATTACCACCAGTGTTCATGACCTAAGTTTAATGCATCATCTGAAGCCTGCCCTGGGAAATACACAGTGAAAAATGGCAAAGATTTTGATGACTCTTAGGGAGAAAGGAAAAGCATGGTTAGAACTGCAAAGATCTCCCTAGTAATGTAATAGGAATGCAAAACCTGATTTTTGTCACAAATGATTTGCAGCTAGAAAGATGTCTTGGAGAAAAAAAAACCCACCCCTTTTCTTTCATCAGTCAAAGCAAGTTTGATGATGCTTCCTCTTGATTTAATGTTGCTCTACCCAGGTATGAAAGGGAATTTCAAAGCTACTCCACTATTTAAAGAAACTCTTACTGCCTTAAAGCTTTTAGAGAATATATTGATTGCATTACCAAGAGGCCAGAAGCACTGGATTTTAAAAATTTCTGTTGTTACCATCTCCACCTGACACTAATTTTCTTCTATATATCATTTTCCTCTCTATTGTGCTACTTAAGAACACTGAAGTGTTAGATGCACTTCCCATTGTTGAAAACGGTTTTATTTGTCCATATCTCTTAAAAAACGTGTTGAGGCACTCCTTAGCATAGGTTAAATTGCTTTATGTAAAACATTGTTTAGAAAAAAGCTCTACCAGAGAGATTACAAAAGGCAGAACAAAACAAGGTTTTTCTTTAGCATCTACTGTAATTCATCGGTGATCTTGCCACTATTTTAATCAGATAGGACTGGCTGTTAATACCATCCCATTCCAACAGTACCCACACATCACTGGATTTACTCTCACATGAGAGTTGGGGACAATTGGCAGAAAAAAAAAATCAATGGCTTTAAACTGGCTTAAAACATTTTATTTGGTGTCCAGTTTTTAAATTCATTATAAGTAAGAAATTAGAAAAACCATTATTATTCACTCAGATTTATTCATAAAACCTAGAGAGGTTTTAGGCCACAAGACCATCCATTTTATGTATATTGGAGTTAAGGAGGTGGCAAACCCGGCACCAGTAGAACCACCAGTGCCTGTGCTGGATCCTGACCCCCTTTTCTGACACTGTGCTGGATTACACAGGCCACAAGGTAAAACAATATGTTCATTTCCTTACCTTTTCCTTGTTAATGTGTCACTCTGCAGTTATTTTTCTCAGTATATTTTGGCTACAGGACAGATGACCTGTTGTAATTTGCCTGCAAAGTCTCACGTGGAAGGTCTCAGATGTTCGGTTTTAGTCAGAAATGTGACTGCATAAAGATTTCATATTTTTATGGCTATTTTTCTTTACTGCCCACATAGAGTCGCGGTGAAATCTGTTCAGTGGAATCACACGAGCAGGGCACGCTGCTTTCTGCTTCTGCTCCTCCTGCAAATCTAAGTCGGCGATCGGGGAGGAACTGGATTGTATTCTGGCTCACACTTCATCAGCAGCACTGTTAATGAAGTCCCAGCATTTTCACCTCTGCCACTGCATTAACAGACACTTGTTTAGCACTGCAGCAGCAAAGAACAACAGTACAGTAGGAACCCACAGTGCTGCTCTGGCATTCGCTTTATCCGCCAGTTCTCTTTGAAGGAAGGATTAGATCCACAGCTGAAATAAACATCTCCCTTGAAAAAAAAAGCACAACCCACAAACAAAAAAAACCCAACACATAGAATCCCTCTTAACTGTCTGTGTTAAATCCAGCTTTTCAATAGCATTACTCTGCTGTAAAAACAAACAGTATCTCCAAATCTCGATAATTCCTCTAAAAAGTTTGTTTGTTATTTGTTAGCTGTTTTTAATTTATGTTCCTATTCAGAAATACAGTCTGCTAAAAAAAGAAGTGGACAGTTTTGGCACCCAAAGTTGGGTTCTTTTAGTTTCTGGATTTGGAAACAAGAAATCACAAGGTGGCAAATACTCCAACCATCTTCAGGCAACAGACACTTTAGTACGGTCTTGGGGTTTAGAGTTTTTTTCAGGTTTTTTGTTTGGGTTGTATTAGTAACAGAGCTATTTCATTATTTCAGAAAAATAAATAAATAAATAAATAAAACAGGTCAAACTTCTATTTTAATTAAGATGCAAGGACACCACTAATGTTCAAGAAGATATTTGATATTTAAAAGACAAATGCAGGCCTAAACGTAAGCAGATTGACAAAGTTCTGTTATGTATCGGCAAAAGGACAAGAAAAAAAATCTGGGAACTATAAAGTGAAGTCACCTATCAGCAAATGAACTGAAGTGCTTGTACAGGCAATTAGAGATCTAGCAAGCAACCAATAGCAACTGAATTAGTACCATAATTCTGGTACCTCTTTGGCTTTTAGGCACTTATTAGAAGCTTAAAGTTTTTGTAAGCATTTTTCCTACAATAAGCCTTAACATCTACAAGCTGTGTTCAAAATCCTATTCATTACCAATGCCAAGAATATGAAAGGACATTACCCAGTGCACACAGACAGGAGCCAATTCATCTAAACTCAGCATCAAAATGTACTGTTACCAGAGGGCACAACAGGCAATGAGGCACTGGCTGGCCTTTGTTGCTGCAGAGTTAATCAAATTATCAAGTAATACACATTCTGATTTTTTTTTTTTT
This sequence comes from Anabacerthia variegaticeps, assembly GCA_035583185.1. Taxonomy (NCBI): domain Eukaryota; kingdom Metazoa; phylum Chordata; class Aves; order Passeriformes; family Furnariidae; genus Anabacerthia; species Anabacerthia variegaticeps. The sequence continues at coordinate 62,080,784 of JAWWEW010000131.1, read as the reverse complement.
TAAAAAAGGCAAAATAAAAAATAAGCTTTCTCAAGAACCAGCAACTGATTTAAAACTTCATTCATTTTTCTGGCTTAGGAGTACTGATCCACCATTGAAAAACAAAGAGAGCAGACAGTAAGATACAGTCAGTCACATCACTGAGATCTGACTGGAGATCTCTGTGAGCAATCAGGGCACTCTTGGGGGCTGAGATAAGCACTCACTTAAGTCACCAAGGCTCAGCTGATTCGAACTGGCTAAGCAACAATATCTATGGACAGTCTGACTCCTCTGAAGAACTATGGTGCAAAATAAATGAGCCTCAGTTCTCAGAAAGTCATTGGTTAGATATCAGGAAAAGAATATGGAATAGCTAAAGCAGGTACCTGTCCTTCCTTGCCTTGAAGCAAGACTCCTAGACAGGCTTCCATAAAGCAAACTATGGCTGGGGAGACAAGCCAACTTTACACACATCCACAAATGGCAAAGACTCCAGAAGAGACTGCCTTCAGCAGGTATTTCAGAATCACAACCTGTTTCATTTTGGAAGAGATGAACAAGTATGAAGCCTGGCTCCTCAGGATCAAGTTAGCTCACGAATGCCCCTGGAATGCCATTTGCTGACTGCTGTCTAACCACAGGGCCACAGACACACAGAGAGATCTCCCAGCAAGAGAAAGTACCCGGATAGAGGCCAGAACAACTGAAACAGAAAAGAGTGAAAAAATCCTCAACAGTCAGATTATTTGCAACCTTAATTGACCAGAACATTGTATGCAATCTGTAATTTCATCCATCTGATGACGTTTCATGTAGGAAATGTCCAATCCCAGCTCTGCTGTTGGCACAGCCGGACACGACAGTCCCTCTCCCTGAGGTCACTCAAAGTTAGTCCCAGTTCCACAACTGGCCCAGTAGCTCCAGCACATCACCTAACCTTCCTGCAATTCAGATAAATAAAATCTAACTTAAGTATCTAAAGCACTGTTACCTCCTTAGATGTAGGATGATAATCATATAGTTTACATTTCTATCACACTTACATCCATCATATATACTCCTCTCGTTGTGCTTTCATTAGATATTCCAGGTGTAAACCTATAGTGCAGCTGGGCAGTGATTTTAACCTCTCTTTTCAGCATTTCATTCCATCCTGTAATAGTCTTTTATGCTGCAGTCTGCTGGACACTTTTTACCTTGGCAGCCCAAGGGAAGCAGGACTTGGATTATCTTTCGGAGACTCCATGGAGCAAATACAAAATATTAAAACTCATCCAGCCCAATACCTATTTCATTTAATGTTCACTGGAATATTTATAGGTCATGGCACTTTGTTAAATGTGAGACTGTATGCAAAGGAACTTTATCTTAAAAATAAATCTGATGAGGATAGGGATATGAGTTTGGATATACACTGTACTTATAGGGAGTGGTTTTAATAACATGAACATATTTGTCTCCTACAAGCAGTTACTTCAATGGCCAAAGAATACAGAAAAGTAGAGAGAGCACTTAGAAAAGTGAATCTCATTTTGTTTTGCAAATCATTATTAAAAAGTCACTCTTGAAAAACAAAAGAACTAACAGGAAAGAGGTCAGGTGTAACATAACCTAGCTGCTCAGGGGGAAAATTCCTATGTTGAGTGCAGTGTTAATCAATGAAGCTTAGCAAATTTTACAAAGGGACATTAAGAGTTACTTCTTCATAAAGTAATCAGAACATTTTTGGAGCACCCTCTTTCCTTGACTTTACTTTCTCTTTGTTTCTCTCAGAGAGGGCTATGGAAGATAATTTGGTATAAACAGGGGATTACTTCCCTCTCTCATTGCTCACTCCCCATTTGCTCTGTTTTGACAGCACAACCCATTATTAAGGCAGTAACACAAATACAATTCTGCTTGCTCTGCAGTACACAGTGGCCACAGGTACTTTTACTCACAGAAATGGAAGTAGAAAGGGATGATCAGCAAGCCAGGTCAATCCCATGTTCTATTAATATTCTCCAAAGCCAGGAGAGGGTATGAAGATGACAAATCTTGTTCTGTACTGCTCTGCTGCTCTGCACAGTGGAGCTGGGCAGATCAGCATCGCCCACTGTGCCAAAGCCCCACGGGTGGGAAGGGAAGGGAAGGGAAGGGAAGGGAAGGGAAGGGAAGGGAAGGGAAG
>JAWWEW010000131.1:62035000-62078535 GCA_035583185.1 Anabacerthia variegaticeps | reverse complement strand
GAAGGGAAGGGAAGGGAAGGGAAGGGAAGGGTAGGGTCATGGCACTGCTCTCCTTTCTGTGGACCCACGCACAGGGAATGCAACAATCACGTGCCTGTTCTTGGAAGCAGTCTGCCTGTTAATGCTGCCTTTGAAAATTTCCAACTCCACATTCAACTCCAGCTGAGCTGTAATGCTACTGCTAAGTCCTAGGAATTCAGAAAATTAATACATTTTCATAAATCATGTCAAGTTCTCAAATTCTCCCTCCCGCACTCAGTCCAGTGTTGAAAACAACAATCGCTTCCATTTCCTAGGCTGGGTACAGTTTGTGACAGCTACATAAATCTGTAAGATGTCCACATCGCTTTAGATTTACACCACTAGAAAGGAGAGCAGAATCCAGCCCTACAGTTTCACCCCTTTGAAATGTTCTCTGGTGTGTTTCATTTTGCTGAACTGCTTTTGATTTTGGATTTCCAGTGCCACAAAGACACAGACAAACAAACAAACAAAAAGAAGTATTTAGCAAAATTTAAATCATAGCAAAATTTCTAATTATGTTTGGTTACACATCACATTCTTTTCCTTTCACTCCTGCTTAATAAACAAGATCTATATTTAGGACATGGACTGTATGGCTTAAAAATGCAAGCGAAGAATCCTACTGATATCAAAAACTACTTTCATACAAGCAGGTCAACAGGATTTCACTCAGAATCCCTAATGGGGGAAGAGGCTGAAGGCAAAGAAAACCAAAATGAACTCCCCAAGGCTCAGTGTTGCCATGTCAGCACCAATGTGGGCACTGCTCCGTTTATGTTACAGAGAGATGTGAACTTTATCTACATTAAAAGCCAGTTCTATCTACAGCTGTTCTTTGACGTCTGAGGCCAGATGGTTCCCAAAAAAGACTTATTCAAGACATTGTAACCCATACCAAAATGGAGCTGGTAATGCTAATGGTAGGATAATGTGAGAGAATGTGCAGTGAGAAATGGTGAAGAAAAGCAAAGCTGATCAGAATCCGTTTTCTCCTCCGTCTGTTTGATGTACGGCTGCTGCTTAGGCATCACAAGTTGTGTTCTAACACAATCCTTTACTGTAATTCCCATTTTTTTAACTCGCTTAGGCTGTGAATGCCCAACTTAATTGCTTCTCTACAGTAAGTACTATTTTGTCTGATTATCACTGATGTTCTGACAACAAGAAAGAAAAATACATTAACTCCTGACAGCATCTCACTTACAGAGTTGGCCTCAGTATTTGTTTTCTGCTTCCCTCTTGTCCTTTCCATTTCAATTTTGGTTGCTTGCATATTCAACAACATGCTTCCCAAAGTGTCATGTCCCCCCACCGCTTCCTAACCAAGCTTTGACAGTGTTCATTGCTAATCCAACAGTTTGCACAAGTCCATAGCACAAGGTCAAGTCTAATTATCTTCTCCCCTTTTCCACCACTTCCTCAAGGCAATAATAGCCTCAGGGAATTAAATACAGGATCAAAAATGAGAACTCTGCTCCTATTAATTGACCTGCCTTTTCAGCAGCATTAGGAGGGAAATGTCGGTGTCTCAGGTGCAGCAGAATAAAGATATTAGTGCCCACTGTCACATGGAGGCTTCCTTACTCCATTCATACTGTTTGGAGCTCAAACAAGTTGCCCAGACATTTCTCTAGTTTTGTAGCAGAGGCTGGGAGAAGCTTAGGCTACATACCAGATGCAGAGTTATGCCTAAGTAAGCTTTCATTTTATAAGAACTTTTCAGTTCAACATTATTCCAGACACTCTGTTCCATCTTTCTCTGCATTCGTGCAATTCCTCACCTTCCTTGCCCTTTCTCCTTACAGAGACAATTGCAAGGCATCTAAAGTACACTGACTACCTTAAAGAAGGTAGAAAGAAAAAGATAATACTCTTACTTTCTCATGGCTTAAATAAAAAGAAGACTATGGGAGAAACACATACTGAGAACAAGTAAGAAGAAATTAAGCAAAGGTCAGATTTTCAAGATCATGAGTTTCCTTGTTTGCTCTGGAGGCAAGTCATGTTCTGCCAGAAGCATTCTATAATCTGTTTCACAGTGTTAGGATTAAAATTCATGTTTAAAGAGTAGTAGCGTGCATTAAAGTCAGCGAGTCATTCTTTGTATTAAAAATTAAGAGACACAAAAACAGCTAAAAAGATCCAGCAAGCTAAAATTCAGAAAAGCATCTTCTGTCTTATCTACAGCCATGGAATGAGATCTCTAGGATATTTCCTCCTAGATATCAGCAAACTAGTTAAACCTATCAAACTTTCTCCAGATCTGCTGCTGCCACATTCTGCCACAGATTTTCTCCTCCTCATTGTGGAGGCAGCCTGTGCACACTCGCCATTTCCAGAACACCTAGCTTATCTCCGTGAGGACCATCACAAAGCTCTGCCATATCATCCTCATTTCTGAACTCCCCCCCACTGGCTTCCATTCAGGGACACCTTCCTTGTCCCCCCAGGAAGCATTTGCACAGCCAATGCTTCCACTGCTTGTCTCACTCCAGTGTGATCCAATGCACCAGTAACAGCAGCCCCAAACAGCCATTTGTCCTGTCGCTTCCATCTCTCTCTCTGACACACCCAATCCCGGAAATGCTGTCTCAGGACCAGCTGAAAATACCTATTTCTTGTAGAGGTTAGCAGTTAACTGTGGCCAGGCACCATATCCTTCTCTTTACCCTTGCAGGGACTGATTTTTACCTACATGGTTGCTGTCTCCACTTCCCATCCCTTCAATACATTTTCAAATGTCTTATGTTGATCAAGATGACAAGCTCCCTGAAACATAATTTCTCATTTGCTAGGACTTTGCACAGTTCTCAAAATGCCAGGGACCAGACCTGACTAAGAGTGCCCAGTACAACTAGAATATAAATACAACAACAGCAAAAAGCACATCACTGCACTCTCTGATCTCTTGGTAGAGCCTCCAACCAGGTGTCAGGGGGGAAAGAGACAATACCAACATCTCTGTTGAGAAGAACAGACACAAAGAGATGCTGCAGAGGAAATGGCACCCCAGAGGGCTGGGACACCAGAGCAGGAGGGAGGTTGGTGCTCTTCTCCCACCAACGCTACCAAAACCATAGCAGAACAGAAGAGAATTTTCCTCTGCAGACTCATCAGACTCAACAAATATGCATTTGCTAGACAGAGAAATTGCTGGACCACGCCTGCCACAACCTGCACAGCTGGGAGACCAGAGAAGCCTCTGCAGGGGGAAGCCTGGGCATCACTGTTGCCATCTGCCTGGGATGGGCTGCTAGCCCTTTCCCTCTGCAGCCCCCTGGGACACCCAGGGCACTGGTGTGGAAGGAGTTAAGATAAGGAAAGTCATCAAAGCTACAGGGGACTCTTTCAAATTGCTTCTTGTGGGGCAAAACACAAATGTTAAAATACACATTAATTTTCTTCCCCGTAGCAGGAGCTTTGCAGATATTGACAACTCTCTCAGGATGAAGCTTACAGCAGCTGCATTAATTTATACTATTGAGCTATAATGCTTTTAATTTATTTTCTAATTTGCTTCACATCCCCAAATTCCCCAAACTGTTTCTGTCTGTTTAATATGAAGGTTAGCCAAGGCTCCACCAGATAAATCCACCTTAAGGCTATCAGAAACCTTTTGTGAAGCAAAAGCATTCTCCTTCCAAAGAGGCCTTTCTTCTGTTCATGAAAAGACTATTAATAACACAATTATTCCCGTTGAAAGAAAAGGCCATAATTAATAGACTCAAGAGCAAAACATCCATCCTACAGGAAAACAGACTTTCTGCTCCTGGAGGCAATATTTTAAATCCAGAGTATTCCTTTGGATTTAGAAGCTGCTAAATCTAGAGAATAATGGAAAATAATAGACTGAAAACATAAAGAAAAAAAAAAGTTGCAGATTCCATGAATAGCTCAGCACTGAAAGCAGAAAACAAGAGGCTACACTTCCTATTTCCCAGCAGTCAACTAGTCAACTACCTTTCACACCATGGCTTGAGCTAAATGATCTGCAAATACACTTTACACATGTTATACCAAGGCTCAGCGTTTTGAGTATATAGGCATATATTTTTAAGGATAGAGCTACTTCAGGAGAAGTATTTCCCTTATTTGCAACTTCATTCTGTTAGCTGGTAGCTGAACAAAATATTAACATGCTTTTTGTACAGTGCTAGAGGAAAAAGAGTGTGGAAAAGAAGGGCATGATAAACCAGAATTTTTTGAAAGCTAGTGGTTTCCAAACTTTTGTGGCTATCAGCTGATCAGCATCACTCATGTACTGGTAATAACCTACCCAATCTCAGCTTGCTTGAGGAGAGCAGCTCCAGCCTGCTCCATACCTCACCACCTTATAAAACACAGGTTTGCAGGAACTGAGCCATGTTTTGATTTAAAGTGAACCTAATTAAATGGGATGCATGCAGGGAGATAGAGAGACTCATTGGCGAGGTGAAGAGTAGGAGCCTGGAGCAGCAGTGATAAAAGCGAAGTACAAGGGGTGGCACCCCAACCAGCTGTAAGTTCATTTCAATTCTGTAATATTTCATTGGCATGACAGCTGCTCGTCTGTCGTGCTCCTAATCAGCTGCAAATGTCTGGGGGGCTGTCGCGTGTCCATTTGTCACCAGCCTTCTTCTCATTCACATCCAGGCATGCCAGCAGCTCTGCCTTTTTGCCATGTTAATAACAGAGTAGGGTTTTGTTGGAGTTCTTCTCTTCTTTTTTTCTCTCCCAGTGTTCCCATATAGCTTTGGCACTGGAGAAGATATCTGTTTCATTTTGTCTCCTGTCATGATTTACTTTTACTATCTTACCCCGTGCAGTGTTTTGGCTATTCCCCTTTCTACCATTACTGTGTGCTTATGCTAATAAATACTAAGGGGGGAAAAAAGTGAACAGTTGAGAAGTTACTGCCCTTTAATCTTAACTGTGTTACTGCAGGAAGTTTCTTCAGAGCCGACCGTGATTCAGCATCTCTTCTCATCAAAATCACGCCAGGGTGTTTGGTGCCCCTCTGCTCCTGGGTGTGGTGTGTGTCACCCAAACTGAAATGGTGCAAAGTCACATCACAAGCACCACAACTCACTCAGGATGAAATGCATAAACCAGGACAGAACACTTCACTTGTGTTGCAAAAATAAAGCTGCTGTTCTTGACAAGTGTGACCTTTAAGTGTTCAGTGTACAGAGCAGAAAAAGGATATTTTGTCACCACCTTTACAATAAAAGATTTGTGTTACGTTCTACAGAGTGTCCAAAACCAGAGCTTTTGGTGGTGAAACTGCTGTGTCGGTATCGTTAATTGTACAGAGACACATGCCTACATATAGACTTACACACAAATACAGTGGGGGATGCTCTAGCATATAATACTTTAAAATAAATCAGTTAGTTACCTATTTTGTTACTATACTACAGTTTTCTCAGGTATTATACCATCAAAAATAAATCAACACAGAGCACTGATGAATAACTCTGATGACAAAAACTAAGAAGCAGTCTGAGGTGAGGAGAGGCCTTCAGACAAGTTTGGCTTTGAGTATGTATTTTGTGAGAAGAAGTTGTTCAATATTTATAAAGTGTTTTGCATATTAAAACAAATAACTGTAGATATTTTTAGTATTTTTCTACAGCAAAAAGTAAAAAAGCACTGACTCCTGCTGGGTCTAGTCTTACTTTGGGTGCACCAAAAATGCATGCTTCACTTGCAAAATCTCACACGACAACAGCTATCATTAAAATCTGCTTATTCTTTGTGTTGTTTCAGGCTTAATGCACATCCTCTGAAGTGACAGGCTACTCAGGCACCCTTCAGGGAAAAATCTGCAGAGTATTATTACATTTGGATAGCCAGGCTTAAGGAGAAAATACTCATCAGTATAAGCTTGTTAGCTTATAAATCCTCTATCTTTTGCAATGAAGGTAAAATGGCTCCTTTGAGGAGTTCAAAAGATGTACACTCAGCTCAAGGGACAGCATCTATCATAGGAAAAGGTAGGTAAAACACACTTTGCATTAATTCAGCACACAGTCCCCATAGAATTCCCTGGCAGGAGCTATTCTGCCATTGCCCCAGGGGGCAAAATGGCAAAACAAACCTCCCAGGTTTGTCCCGTGCCCTCATTTCTCACGCACAGACACACATCTGCCAGTAACCTCACCATGCACCTCCTCCACAGCCAGTCGCTGCAACACAAACCTGTGCAACAAAGCAGCAACCTGGAGTTAAGGACACACGTGGAGGTTGTCCATACCTTACAACTGGCAGTTCCATCCTTTGCACTTCCAAATGCAAACCTTTAAGCTCTCTCTCAAAATCTCCTGGCTATCCCTATTCAGAAGGATATGACATCCCCGTTTTCTACTTGCTAGTACACGCAAGTCAAGCTTTTACAGCTCATGAGCTTTCTTTCAAAGATCTTTTCAGAATTCTATCTTTTATTAGACATCTGTGATATTTGCCACCAGAAGGAAAACGAGGGGGGAAAAACTCCACTGATCCGTCCCTGCTAGATTAATTCCTGTAGATTTCTCCTTTCATGGACCTTAGTGAATTTATATACATATCAATCAAGACAGGGCTGTTGTTAACGCTCTATAAAAGAATGAGTCTCTTTTATCTTTCACCCAAGGATTGGCAAGACATTCTGATGTTGCTAGTTTTCCCACTTCCAATGTGAGTGCAACTGACTGCATTGAGGTCAGAGCTTAGCTCACCTCAGCTACATTTAAGACAAGAGAGCTCCTTCAACTGGCAAAAAAAAGATAGAAAGCAGCACCCAGGAGAATAAAAAAAATCTTTCATTTTGTATTCTAATTTTTGGTCATTGGAAGCTGCTTCTCTATGGTGATGCTAATTTGTTTTTTAAAAATGAGGCTCCCCCCTGGGATGAAAATCTCCTCAGAGGGCTCTGGCCTTTTGTTTCAAATTCCTTGTGAAGTCCTTGGGGTTGAAAATGCGGCTGCTGCTTAATACATTCAATTTTCCATGTGTTAAGGTCAGTAATCCAGTCCCGTGCAGAGCAGGATCTCCCAGTTGGCTCTGAGCTTCCATGACGACAGTGAGCAGGGAGATAAACATGATGGAGACACACAGAGCCCCCATCAGCAGTACCTCACAAAAACACTACCCAGCCTGCCTTTTCTCCTTTTTTCTTTGAATAAACCGTCACTGATTATCTGCCTTGTGATTATGCTCGTATGAGAAGCCATCTGACAAACCATAATTAAAAACCATACGAAAAATCATTCACTGCATTTTTAAACATCTGCTTATAAATCCCTTTTAGATTTTCCTACCTATTTTGGGTGCACAGTGTATGTAAAACCCAGCGTGCAAAGGGAGAAGCGTTCATCTCATGCCACTTTATCTTTGAAGTGCTGATAAGAGGACCTAAAAATGCTAATACATTTGAAAATTCCCCACAGAGCCATAATGAACAGATTTATATAAACCTCAGTATTCTGCCAGTGTCTTGGGTGTGAGTATTCTTCAGCAAAAGCAGCTTTCTTTCCCATCCATGCTACAAACCTCAGACAACAAGCAACTAGAGGAGCAACCCTTTACAAAATTTGGTTTTACTCTCTGCATGTATGTATTAAGAGGCTACATGTTTAAATTCATGCAGCCCACCTTGAATTGTCCAGTTGCTGTACTACTGCTAGGGGGAGGGAAAAAGCAAGAGCTAAATTAACTTTAGCTTGGTACAGAGCAGTGGCCCAAACAAATACAAACGCGAGAGAAAGTGGCTCAGCCTAACTTGAGAGCAGCATGTGACTCTCTAGCAACCACTGGCAGCAGATGGCTTTCTCAGCCCTGCCTCTCACAAAGGGTAGCAAAGTCCTCCTGTGATTAAAGCTGCTGGGAGACAGGAACCTGGACCACTGAGCAAGATGTGACTTATCCAAGAAGGATCTTGCTCCTTACAGAGTCTCCATTGCTACATTTGTACAACAGAGAAAATATTATCCCCCAATCTTTCTGAAATACTTACTGGATGTAAGGTAAGGCACATAAATTTTTTGAGGGGAAAAAAGGACAGGTTGAGAGGGTTAGGGTTAATGTTCTCAAGGAAGCAGTATATAATGACCACACTTAGATAAAAACAATGAAAACTTGGAGATGAAACGGCATTTTTCACTGACAGATGACAAAGCATTGTGCAATGGATGTCTGCCTCCTCACCTTTAAATGAGGACAAGACACAGAAAAGATGGCCAAAGCCATCCATTAAGTGAAAACTAAGACTAGAGAACTGTTACTAGTTACCAGCCACCCTAGGACAAAAGACTTTGTTCAAATGACCATACCTGACCTGGACTTAAATTTATTTCATTGCCTTCCTAAAATTCTGGTGTGCACAAGGCAGTATTTTACAGTGGAGTGTAAGCTGAACTGACTATAATAATACAATTTTAAACACACATGCTTTTTTTCCCAAAGCATTTCCTAGCTTTTAATATGCCTTACTTGCACCATCAAGAAATGAGGTGGCAGAGGGATATAGCACCAAAGTAACTCCTGCAAAAATGTTTGAAAGTGATGGGAAAAAGGTGTTCGGGAAGTCTAAGACAAACTTCCATCATTACAGGATTGTATGATTTTAATAATGAACACACTGGCACTACATATATGGCCACAGACCTTAAGCTGCCAGATAGAGAAATTGTGTTGATTCTGTGTGAGGTCTTTTAACCACAAGGCCTTTAAATTCATCAGACCGCAGTTCATGAGATAAGTTTTACTTGTTTGTTGTAATTAGTGGCATCTTTTTGTGCTTATTTTGTACTACCTGTTTCCTTTACCGCATTTTGTGCCTATGTATTTCCACACAACCAAATTTTGCTCATATTTATAGGTTTATTTAATTATTTTTCCAAGTAAAATAATTGGAGAAATCAATATTAACCATAAAATTCAACACATTTATGGGAGATTATTTTCCGCAAACAACTGAAACACTGAGAGAGTGAGAAAAGGATTCTCAGTTCCAGCCTCTGAGTCAGGCATCACCTCTCTAGCTCACACGGAGTTCAACAGCCTTTCCTACAGAATTGTTTGGATCAGCATTATCTAAGCTCTAGTTTATTTGGGGATGCAGAATAGGGTGTAAGGAAAAGAAAATAACATTTAAACACTGAAGTTTAAGTGCTGACTGTGTCAACATTGTGTATCTCCTACTCATGGATGTTCCAAAGCACAACACGCAGGCGGTCCCTACTACAGCAGATACAGCATTTTAGTAGCAACAAGATCAAGGTGTACTTGGCACCTGAAAATCTCTAGCCCTGAATTCCTGCCCCTCTGGTACTGGTCACTGACAGGAACAGATACAGCAAGAATCTACCTAGAAGGCATTTTGATGCATAAGAGAAAAGAATAGTTCCTAAAAAGGCAGAATAAAAAAATCCATTTGTTTCAACTTCTCTTAATTTCTTTGAGGTTGATTTTGAGATGATATAGTTGTAAATGTCTGAGCAAGGAGATAAGCACACAGGCTGTCTGCTGATTCAGGCTCCTGCACAGCCAAGCTGCGTTACCTCTACTGCATTAAGGCCTTACACAACTGCACAAATGGCCTTGGGATTAGGTCCTATGGGAAGCGAAAACAAAAGTAACATACTTAAGTGCAAACTAAATCAATAATGGTGAGGCTTTTTATTCCTCTCAGTCAAGAGTCAAATGAAAGACAATCAATACAATTATTGTAACTTCTTCCTGAAAAAGAAACAGATAATCTATTCTGTGGAGTTGAAGGAACCCAAAGCACAGTGCAAAAGATCAGTCCACTCCATCATGAGAATAGCAAAGGATGCTCACTGCTTTTCCAGCCTGTTCTGCCAAACTCACAGAAAATAGAAACAAATTCCAGGTTAGTGCCATTACCATCAATGGCTACTTTTCTAAAAGAGACTGCATTCTCCATGCCATTTAAATCTGCACACCAAATGGAAACGCTCATGTGCACAAAGCTCAGAACAGATTTTCTGCAGAGTAAAACTTTCATCAATAATTATTTTATCCTAAAGGACAAGAAATGTTCAACAATCCAATTTCTCCATTCACATTCACAGCATCTTCGATTTCTTCAGCACCCCCCCATTCTTTTCAATTCGCACCTACAGCCACCCATGCAGAATTCCCTCAGCACCGATGGCAGCTGCACTAACAAGAACTGAGCATCTCACATTATTAGACCTTCTCCTGCTACAGGTCCTTTATAGAGACTAAATAGCCTACAAGCCATACACAGCAATGAAATGTAAACAACCTTGGCAGAGAGGAGATAAAAACAAAGTACTAAAAAAGGAACGGAAGAGGAAATCCAGAAGTTTTGAGCAGTTTTAAAACTGGTGACAAACACAGTGGCTTTGCAGTAGGGATGCTTCTTTGTTGAAGGCATTTTTCTTAGTAGCAGTTTCCCAAGTACAAGAATCACATATATTTCTCCAATGAATATCTGTCTTGCTAGTCCCAGCCTGGCCAACCACCCTGACAGCCCTGCAGTGTTCAGAACTGAACGCATAAATTTAGAAATATCAACTATGATATCTCCGCCAGATCTGCGGCTTTTTGTCTTCCTCATAGGGGACTCAGTTTTAGTCTTTCATCTCTCTGTCTAGTACATACAATCATCATGGCAGCAAGAGAATGATTCTTATGACAGGTTGCCCCAGCATCTTGCTCTTCAGTCCTCCTGCATTACCTTCCAGAAATGTCTTTCTGTTTGCTTCCAATATTATCACTGTTGTTATGGCCACTCTATGGTTTCTTTTTAGCTGTATCCATAGGCAGATTTCCCAAAAGCATTTTCCCTAGGGCTCCAAGGAGGACACTTCATCCCAATGGCAGAGACTTCTGTTCAAACCAGTTTCTCTTCCTCTTTTCACCACAAGTTGCACAGAACTAATTCTATTTGGGAAATTTAAATGACTGAAAGGAACAAGGAAAATGCAATGCTTCCTGGTAAAGGAGTTAATTCTGAATTCAGTTATTCACTCACGTTCATTATCCTCAAGTTTTTCCTGTCATTCACAACTCTCAATTATTCACAATTCTGTGGAATAGAAAGGAGAAAACACCATCCAATAGATTCTACTCCTGCAGTGAAATCTGTACCTCTTGCTTTGATAGAGTGTCCTCTGCCCACCAGGCCATTAAAAAGAGTGGAACAGAGATACATTCCAACACTTCTACTGCCCATATAAGGGACTATTAGGTATTTGGCAACTCAAAAAGAAAAAAAACATAAAGGGGAGATGGAAAATAAACAGCACAAGAAGCAAATACGAGGACCCATGTCCTTTTAAGAGCCTAAAAGACTTGCCCACAGTTGCACAGGAAATCCGTGGAAGATGAAGAAATTAAGTCTCAGTCTCTCAAGTTCCATAGGCAAAAAGGCAGTCTTCCCTCTCTATGAACAGCACAACTTCTGTATTTTCAGCAACAAACAACTGTTGTGATTGATAATCTGTGTTAATGTCTTAAACGATCACCTCTAAGATCAGCCTGAAGAACTACATTGGTTTGAAGGGCAGTGTAAGTAGAAACGAATGTATTATGTTGGACAGGAGTTAAAACATGCTGGTAAAGATCCAAATCCACCAAAGCAAAGAGAAAGTGTGCGAGAATATTCATGAAGACTTCACTGCCTTCTTGGTACACAAACATTTTCCATTTGCTCACTCTTTTCACATGAAGATCAGAAGTTTGTAGAATCTCTAATGCTCCAGGATGTCATTTTAAGCAAAAACCCAGGCTCTGTCTTCATCCTTGTACTATTTTTAAATTAATATTATTAGTGAGGAACAATGTGTAATTTCAAGCTTGGGAGCAGATGAAATCAGAAGTGTGTGTCCCTGTGCTTTAACATGCAACTGGAACAGACCTGTGAATTAGTCACATACAATGCACCACCACTTGTTATATTTATTGTAAGTCTTTCTCCCAGGAATTTACCTGGCTATTTGATTATGGCTATGTAACTAACTAAAAGGGTTTCTATGGCCCAAAATTTTTACTTTGAAAACCACACCTCAAGGTCTCTTCTCCAAAGCCAGGAAGTTTATTTCTGATGTTTTTCCTTTGTTTTGTTGTTTTGGGGTTTTTTTTTAAAAGAAGTTAAAACAAGAAGATTTACTCATCTGTACTTTAGGAATAATGAATGAAATAAAAGAAAAAATAGGCTGCAAGCTCATAAATATAGGAATAGAATTGTGTGTGGAATTTTATCTTGAATTCAGAGACAAATTCCACAGTTCTTCCTTGCTGAACACTTTCATGGACTATACCATTACATCTGAGCTTCCCTGAAATACAAGAAGCAAGGGAATACAAGAAGAAGGTAGATATCAAGCTCACACAATCTGCACACATCAGACTCAAATGTTTTCCTTTATTTTAAACCAGAGATGAATTATGCCTTATGTTATCTTGCTTAATTAATGAAAACACATTTTGAGACAAAGACTCACAGTGTCAGTTTGTATTCAAAAATTAATACAATTAAGTAATTAATTAATGCAATTATAATTCTCGTCAGAAAACAGTTCATTGCTGTGTCTCATAAAACTTCACTATTTGTGAAAGTCTTTGTGTGGATAGGTCCTTCTCTACCATAATGCTATCCTATGCTTTTATAAGCAGATGTAAGAATTCATCCAAAATGGCAGAAGTAAATAGAAGTCCCTAAAGTCATGGATGAAATAGTAGGAGAATATAGAAAAATTTGTGTAATACAGGAATGTTTTTGTCAATATGTTACTCATCAAATTTGCCTGTATTAACATATTAACACACCTGAAAACATTTAAATTGCTTATAAACAGTATTATTATATTAACACAGTTCTGGTTGCCCAACCAGCACTTCTATGTGTAATATTATTTAAAAAACATTGTTAAACTGGAGAGCTCTCACAAAGAGTAACAAAACGTGCTCAGTGCTGGAGGGGCTTGCCTACAGTGAAATAGCAAAGGCACCTAAAACCGTGAGGGTTGAGCTGAAGGAAAGAGAAGGAAACATCAATGCAGTTGATGATTAACTATGTGAAAAGTAAAAACGAAAGAAGGGAAGGATTTAGATACACCTAAATTTGAGTGCAAAAGCAGAAACTATTTGAATAGCTAGAAGGTGTATAATGATCTCCTTATAAAAATGACAGCAGACGTGACTCTAGATACTTGGAAGTATTGTTCTCTTCTGAAGAGCTTCAAAATAAAATGACACCTTTTCCACATCATCTGCTGCTTGCAGAGGCATACCTGAACAAAACGAAATATTATTGCCTCCATTCCTCATAACCTTGTTGTCTCTGCACAGTCCCATCGCCTTCAATGGGTGAGGCCACTGAGGGCAGAATCTACTAAAAAGTAGATTTTTCTTCTCTGATGACAGTCAACGAACCTTCTGCTGCAAGAAGCTTATCTCTTGCTGGAGACAGATTTAAGCACACACACAGGAAAAAGGAGGAACATAACTTAATTCTCACGTTTCACAATTGAGTTTATGGGTCTGGCAGGGAAAAAATAAAAAGAAGAAGCAGAATTTTTTGAAGGGAAATTTGATACTTAAAATATTGACCAGTTCCAAGTATAGAACCCCAGGATGTACAGACAAAGGCATTATTTGAGAGAGGAATGTAGTACTAAACAAAACTAGGAAGCAGCACACAACATCAGAGCAAACAACCCTGAGAAATCACAGTGCTCAGACAATATCCTCATGGTATGAAAGCAGTTACAGCAAGAAGCGAATGAGGAACCAAAAGGTCTGCATTCGTGACAACAGATCCTTTCAGTGCAGAAACTGCAATCTGCAGGTATGTTATACATAAGGAAGATGACAGTATTGTTACAGAATTTAAAAAACCAAAAATATGCCTAGGTAGCCTTAAGATATTTGCTTGTGTGTGAAACCAAAAATACCAATCTATAAGTAATTTTTAGAATAGTATTTTAAGCAGAGTGTGGTTTTTTAAAAACAGATTTATAGCCCCAGGCAGATAATCACAGAACAATTTCTTCTCATGTTAAGAGTTTGCAGCAGAGTTTGCGATGATGTAAATTTATAAGATGGGGAATATGAGTAAAATCTCAATTTCTTTTAATTGGGACTCCTAATGAAGGAGTTTTATTATTAAAAAGTCAATAATCTGGTTTTATATCATATATTCCACAATGCTCAGTTCAAATAAGCCAGTTAAGACACATGCTTTCTGAACTGGAGTCTCCATTTTGAGTACCATAAATGTTTTTATAAATGAAAAAAAAACTAAGAAAAAGGAAGGATCCTAACCCCCCACACTATTGATTCTCTTGCCACATTATAAAAGAAATGAAGAGGGAGCTGTTGTTGGTGATGTTGACACACTTGGAAATCTAGTCTCAGTGCCACTTACAGAAGAACCATCGATATAAACCCAAGTGTGCATTTTTATTAAGTTAACATACAGTGAAATAAGGGCTTTCCCAAAGATTCTGCTGATATTCTAGTGGAATATGGGAATTAATACATGAAATATAAAGTTACTACTATTTCGTTTTGCAGTCAGAACTGATGGGGGATCATTTCTATGTATTTTCTTTTTTTTCCTTTTTTTTTAATTCTTACTGCTTTTGATTATTGCTGCTGATTATCTGATCCCAAAAGAGGAAGCATGCAGGGAGGAGAATGAAGAGAAATGAATGGGTAGACAATTATACTCCATCAGATGTACTTGAAATCAATCACAATGCAGTGCACTCAGGCTGTTTTCCTGAGTTTGCTGTCTCTATGAACTGTTCAAGGGGAAACCTCAGTAATGATCCAGCTTTCTACACATTGATTTTTAACAGTGTTGTCATCTCAGCCAATAGAACTCAGGTAAAGACTAAAACGTTTTCTTTTATTGGGGAACTAACAAATGCACGTAGGAATTTCCTCAGAAAATAAAGAAGGGAAAGAAAACAAAAGGGATGTCTACGTGAAGAGGGAAGACAATGAGCAAAAAGGAAAAGGCCCTGTTCCTGGTTTTATTAATGAGGGTTTTAAATGTTGTGATTTTTATTTGCAATTTTTGTACATATGAAGCATTCTCCGGGTAGATAATAATTACAAATGTCATCAGTCAGGGTATTTCCATGTCTGCTCACCAGCTGTATAAAACTCATTCATTGGGTTCCAATGAGGGACAGTAATATGGTTTGGCTTATGGCTCATCTGTACATTAAAATTTGGTGATATTAGGGAGAAAATAATTTAGCATTTATTTATTTAGTATTTATTTTTTCATGAAATACTTTTTGTAAATATCCCTAATGTATATTTGATACTCACTAGCTGTTGGAACAACAGAATCACACAGGGGCAAATAACATGTGATAAATGATCCAGCCTTTTTTAGATAAAATAAATTCTAATATAAAGTATGAACAGTAGTAGGCAAACAATTTAAAACATTTTCCAGTTTAAGTTACAGTAAGTAACTGTGCATGTAAGTTAAAGACTTAAAAAGAAAATTATATTTTTAAACCACCCAGTGGTTTAACACCAAAAGCAATCACTTTGGGAGAGGAAGATGTTCACTTCAGCAGCTGAGTTAGTTTTACCATTTGAATAACGAGTAAATTCAAATGGCCTTAACATGTCAATCCAGCAAAAACTGTTCAGGAAGTTGCCCACTCTAGTGAGAGTTTTACCAGTGCAATAGGTGACATTGCCACAATTTTCTGAGTTTGAAGTTCCAAAGTTACAGAGCAGATTCTATTTCCAGAAGGCTTGCAGGATCAGATCTTGACTTTCAAGTGCAAACATTCAGAAACTCTGCACATTTTACTTGTAAAGATTATTGAACTCAACAGTGATATGATTACAAGAGAACACTTGTTATATTGGTAGAGCATGAAACTGACTTTTCCTTTGCAGGGTCAAATATCAGGATGATTGATGTCAGCTATGTAATCTAAATCTAAACAATACACTTAACTTCATTTGAGTGCACAAATAAAATGAATTTTGATTTTACACAGGACAACCAGCACCTAGGCACTTCAAGTTCTAATCCAGTGGCTCTTCTTCCATCTCAGCTTCCCCTTCTGTTAAAAGGGGATCAAACTCACCTTCCCCACTCAGCGGATGTGTGGGTTAGCTAGAGAGGCTGAAAACCCTTTGAAGATGAGAAATGCTCATCATTATTATCCAATGGCAGCATTCCAATTACAGGCTCTCGTCCTTCTTCTTTTAGAGACTGTCAAACATAATATACCACTCCATGCGTCACAAAGATTAAATATGTCTAATATGACAGCTTTTAGATGGACAGGATATTATCTTAACAAAGTTACAAGCAAATATAATTACTTGTTTGCTAATTCATGTCATTTAACCTACAAATGCTGTCAGTCTGCAAAGAAGGACCCCAGAGTTCTGCCATTAAGGGGATGTTGTTTCTTAAGAGGTCATGTGGAACTTCCTCTTCTTCCTTACTACCTCCACCATGCCAGACCTATGTATTTCATGTTGTTCTTATAAAGACATTACAAGAATTCCACATTGCACGGATTTCTTGGATCCTTAGTAGTTACTTTTTGTCCTCAGCACTCTGTCCAACTGCTGCACACTTTTTGTTGATGAATTAGTCCTGGGTATATTTTCGTTTTACTGAAGGAATATCTAGAGTAAAGAAGCCACGGGGCAGATTTTTAAAGGCATTTAGGCACCTGTACTGTCTGCAGGCTAAGAACAGGCTGGTTTTTAAAATTTCATAAGGCCCCTTCCTGAATATTTAAGTACCTACACACTCTTTAAAAACCTTCTTTTCTTGAAGTCAGAGAAAAAAACGCCTAAACAAGAATTCATGTATTTTGATATCATCAGGGTGCATCTTCTGAAGAGGTCACAGTCAGCTGATTCTTTAAATTGACTTCCAAAGGAACAAGTATCACTTCACAACAGCAAAAAAAGGTACTGTCACCAGCAAAGTACACACAGTCCCAAAGGTGTTCCTTTGAGAGGGATGGGTTTTCTGCCCTAACAAGCCTGCCTTTGGTGTCCTGTTTCTGCACACCGCGGGCAAAGCTGCTGTAGGCAGGGCTCAGCTCCGCGGAGCTCACACCAGTTCTGGTGTGCTGGCAGCTCCTGCTCTGCTGGGTGCCCCCAGTGCCTGCACCAGCCCAGCAGCCACAGCCCCTCAGCGCAGGGCTCACTCGACACCCTCATTAGCAGCATCACGGGGCCACAGGGCCCAGTGCCCTGCCCTGCTCACTGACAGACACGCACGCTCCATTTTGCAACATAATGAAGGAAGGGAAGTAAATGAGAAGAGCTCAAAAGACATGTGAATAGGATAAAGAGAACACTGAATTTTTTCTTTGCTTTTTCTCAAAATTTTCATGTCAGCCTAAGCCGAGATGAAAGCACCAGCTGACAATTCTCAGCTAACCTCCTGGAAGTCAAGTTTTACAGGTTAAATTCAATGAGTGCTTTAGAAACCCACTGGATTCCTTATAGCAGTTCAACTTTATTAAAGAGTTTCCAAACATACCATAGCTTTGAAAAAAACAGGTGACAGCACCTCTAGCTCCTGACCTAGATACTTATCTTTACAGAACTGGGATTTACAAAAAGCCCTGCAAAAGGTGCTGGTCTTCTAATCAGTTTAAGCAATAAAGAATGGGATTTTTAAGGCTCACTTTCCTGTGAAACTATGACCATGTCCTTTCATGGGGCTCTGTAGGTCAATCCTACAGCACATGCACAGGCAATCAAGATCCCCCTTTGCTGCAGCGAGGCACACACACTCACAGGAGCCTTTTGCATTTTGACCTATTTTAGACATCTCTACTACACTGTCAAGTGAATCAATTCCATATAAAACTTACTGTTATGGACAACTTGCTAAAGAAACCTGGGCAACAAAGAGGTTTGGGGTCTTAGGAAGGGGGCTGCATTTTTGGCAGAGAAGCCCACTTAGGAGCCATTCTTCTCTATTCACAATCAGTAATTTTTAAAAACCAATTTTTAAAACTAAGTCAAATTCTTCTTCATGACTTTATAAAGACTCAAAGTATTAAGGGCGAAGGGTGAAGACAGTGCTCACTAGAATTACAATTGCCAAACCATTTGAAACATATTTTTGCAGAGAAGCGCACAGATGCACTTAAAAGTTTGATGTCCAGACCTACAATTAATTTTCTATCATCTCATGACAGCAAAGAAAGAGGCTGAGAAATGATTGATAGATTGTGCTTCAGAGAAACAGAGGGATATCTGTTTGAGCAACTTAACATTGCCTTGTTGGTTACTTTACAAGAGATTGACCTTTTTAATTCCCATATGAACCTGAAGATAACTTAGTGCAGAAAAGGCCAGCTACACACACTGCACTGACAGCTAGAAACACTTCTTTTTTCTCCAGACTAGAACACACATTCCTTTATCTTAAATGCTTCAAGGCTGAGGCATTCAGGCTTCAGCCAAAAGAGAGACTGCTGGGATGGCATCAGCAGCCCTGGGGCTACAGCTGGAGCTGTATGGCCAAGCCAGAGCATAATTCCTCTGCCTGCATCCTTCTCACTCCGGTGTGGCTCAGCAAGACAGGAGATCCAATTTTGCAGCCATCCATCTTGATCTGATCGATGAAGGTACAGTCCCCTATGACTGCAAGCCTCAACAGGCAATACTGCATTCTGATTTCAGTAACTTCCAACTCCGACCCCCCGAGCCAGTGGCCACATCTCTGTATTAAAGACAGCAACACACTACAGCTCCAAGGGCTGTAAATGGCAGAAGACCAAATACAATAATGTCATATCTACATGGGCTTATTTCTATCATGTTTTCATTTCCTTACTGGCTTTAAATATCTTCTTTATCTCAGATAAATGTGCAAGCTAAACTTGTTTGCATAAACTACAAGTCTCTTTATAGCTGTGCACACATTCAAAGTAATCTTTGCAAATGTCTACAATTAAAAAACAAAACAAAACAAAACAAAACCACACAAAAACAAAACCACAAAGGCGGCACAAAGTAAGCTGAAATCTTTGCTGTTCCCCTGAAATACAGAGTGGGTAGTTTTCTTTAACCATCTTCCTTGTCTGCCTTAAACTAATCATAATGCCCCAGGTCATTTGAAGACAAACTTTTGTTGTATTCAAAGCTCTGCTACACCAAGCAATAGGTGCTACACCAAGCAAATAGATTCTCATTACCATGTTAGCTGCCACCATTAACACACATTTACCTGGACTGTGCAGATAGAGCAACTGTCTTGATTTAAGATCTCTGCTCCAGTCCAGCCCTGATCAGAGCCGCCTCAGAAACCTGGCAGTATATTTATTCACCGTAATGAAGCCATACCACACACTTTAGGAGTCTATTGTCAAAGCATAATTGCCACTGCTGCTACACCTTGGGACTTCCAGACTGGATTACTGTATTGATTTTCACATGGAGCAGCTGTGGATCACTTAGGAGTTGCAAGCAATGGAGAAAGCAGCTATCCACGAGGAGCACAATATAATTTTTCAGACCATATGTCTGCCCTGTTAAGCCTAATACAGGTCAAGATGTTAATGCTGAGCTCCAAAGTCTTTATAGGGTTAGGTCCAGGTTATTTTTAAGATTACCTTTCTTCCTCTGCATGCCATAAGTGTTAAAGGAAGCCTCCTAGTTTTAATTAATAATGTCAACAGCAGGACATTTTTATCAAAGCAATTTAACAGTGGACTATTGTTCCCATACAGATCTGATACAGCTCTATCTGTCTACATTTAGCACAAGGTAGATGACTATGATGACACACATGGCAAACAGGAGCCTACACAAACATCTCCCCTGTACATGAATGCTTCTTTTTAATTTCAAAAATATTTTAAAGCCTTGTCCTAAAATTGCAAAACCTTTAACCAAGCTGCCTCTACAATCCCCTCATTTTCCATGGTCTTGCACGATAGCTCTGCTCTCAAGGAACAATGCAGCTTTGAGCAAAGCAGCAAGGACCATGTATTTTGAATGGCTGGATGCCAAATATTAAAGTCCTTATCAAAAAAAAATTTGCCAAAGCCTGCTATTTAACTCCAAATACAAACTACCTTTTGGGGAAAACTATTTCTCAGTGAACCATCGATAAAAATCATCACCACAAGGAGAGAAAGGTATGTTTCATTCATATCCTATTCAAAAAAAATAATGATCTTGATAGAAATACATACTCGTAGTCTTACTTTTTCAAAAATAAAGCTTAACAAACATCTTGAGCTTCATACCTCAGTGAAAACTAAATTGGATTTCTAAATCTTTATCTACAAATCTTTGAAAGTACTTAGTGTCTGATGTCAGGTGATCTGGTATTCAGTGCTTTGAAAATGAAACTGTGTATTTCAAAGCCCAGAGAGGATTTAAGAACTTTAAAAAAAAAAATACCCAACCCACCCCAAAGACAAACAAACTTGAAAACCTACCCTTCAAATCATATATGACCAAAGAAAGGAAGGGTTGCATGATATCTGGATGTCTTAATCCTGGCATGCGTATCTTTATTTTTACTGCCTTTGATCAATAAGCAGTAGAAATCCATGCACCTGGGAAGTTAAAACAGAAATCACAACCTGACTCAACAGGTTCTTCCACACACAAAGCTGTCCTTTCAGAGAGGGTCCTGCTGAGGAAGGACTGTTCAACATGGAAGAAAGCTACAGGGTCAGCATCAATATATCACTCATGAGAGATGAAGGCAAACAGTAGCATCTCTATACTATAGTAGGGGAGGCACATGGTTGATGTGTTCCCATGGGTGGCTTGGATGAGCTACGTATAGGACAGTAAAAAAACATGAACCATGAAAATTGTAATGGACTGGCATCATTTCTGGCTGCTTAGTGTCTTTACAGTCTTGGCCTTTTCCCCACACACTGGAAAACAAACAAGTACAGGTGCAAGCTCCTTGTAAGCGGGAACAAGCAAAGCTTCCCTAACAGCTGCTTTATCTGCTTGCTGTGTCTGAGATAATATTGCAAGCTGAAGCCCTAACTAATCCAACTGCTCTAATAAATATGCTGATGCCATCATTTTTCTAATCACTTCAACAAGCTACATATACACAAAGTGATTATTATATACACTGTGCTCTCTTTGCTTGCAGAAAACTGATCATCCTATTGATTACAGCTTTATATTTAGATTCCAACAATACAAGTATCTTAAGCTTAGAAAGCAAAGCCTGGCTGCCTGCTTGGGTAGTTTCCTATCAGATAGATATATTATTAGTAGATATATTCAGGAGAAAAAAAAAATCAGTATCTACATTAACATCTCACTAGAAAATTCCCCCTTTAAAGATTTCAATTCTGGACAGCTATGCACTATCTCATAATTTCTTTCTTCTTTGCCCAAGACAGAAGCAGCTGTATTTCCAACCACAGCCCTTACAGATACACCATCCCTGTCAGCAAACCCAGAAGAAGCATTATGGCAATTGAATGATTCTGCTTCTTGAAGAAAAGGGTTATTCTGAATGAACAGGGACCACTGAGAGACCTCAAAGTTACTGAAGAAAAATGAAAAAAAGAGAACTCATGCTCTGAAACTAGTATTGTAAATATCGATTCATCTTTAGCCATATGCCTTTGCATTTGGATGGTACCAGGTCCAAATGCCACAAACCACAGACCTGAGATGCTGTGGGGAACAGCTGCAGCCTTGTCTCAAGCGCAGCCAGCACTCCCAATATGGAACCAAGCAGTGTGAGATGTCCCAAAGAGCTATTTTGGTAGAAATCAGTCATTTATTCTTCCAAAATGTTATGTTTATTTGAGGGTGCTGGAAGAAAATGTGAGACAGGAATGTATTAGAGAACAAAAATGCTGTAAAACTTCTCGTGCAACCACCAGGTGAAACCAGCAAGTATATGTGCTACTCTTTTTTATTCTACTACTTTCTGTTATGTTCCTCTGAAATAGTGGTTATTACATGAAGTTGACATTGCAGGTGTGCAGCACAGGCCTCTGTGTTATCAAGGCATTATGGAATTACATATATTGAATAATTTAATTGAAATCATCAAAAAATTACTTACTAGAATTGAGGCCAAATACGAGCAGAACTTGGCTTTCCTCCAGATGTGCTAGCAACAATATCCCAACTTTGTTAACATATTGCAAGCTTTTATAAAGAGATCACAAGATAAATCAGTTCTTCCCTTTCTGCAGTATACAAATCATGTACTCA
Organism: Anabacerthia variegaticeps; assembly: GCA_035583185.1. Taxonomy (NCBI): domain Eukaryota; kingdom Metazoa; phylum Chordata; class Aves; order Passeriformes; family Furnariidae; genus Anabacerthia; species Anabacerthia variegaticeps. Next base: position 62,056,323 of record JAWWEW010000131.1, on the reverse strand, counting down.
TTCAATACATACCAAATCCTTCACAGACATCTAGAAGTTTTCTTTCTAAGAATACACCAGGATGCCTAATAAATCAAAATGTCTTTCATGAGTGGACTAAATCCCCAGTGAGGCTTAGGAGTTCAGGTACATCACAAAGCAAATCCTTTCAATGAGTTAAGCAAAGCTAGAGAAAACCATCAACACTCACTGAAAGAAATTCAACTGTTTGTTTTGCAAAGTTCACACAGAATTTGTTTCATGTATTTGAAATATTCCTTTTTTGGTAATGAGCATGAAGGAGTTAGTCCTCTAAATTCTTTGTTCAAACCATTAGCATTTTACAACTCTTCATTTTTTTCAGCTTACCTTGTCACCTTGCTTGTCGATGTATAAAAAGATGAGGAAGAAGACAATATTTAGCATTAGCACATACAAAAACCACACAAAATCTGCTGCTTCAATGAATCAGGCCAGGTCTGCACTGTACTATTACTTGTACAACACGAATTCCTCATTAGCAAATTTCTATATAAAAAAACTGTTCTCTTTGCCTTAAAAGACTGAATGAGTGAGGCTATCTACAGAAAGGTGTCCTCACAAACAGAAATCCCCACAGTATCCAGCTTAGTGTTAGTCACACAAGCTGTCTACATGGTCAGGAGGAAGTGTCTAATAAAGACATCACCGCGATGTGAAGCTGAAAAATGACCATTACTGCAACACAAAAGCCTCAGCCTTGAAACACAGGCAGAGGCACAGCAGTGTGGAGCTGCCAGAACTCAGGAAGGCTCTGAGAGACACTTCAAACTGCATCTACACACAGCTGTTCAGATCATCCCTGCTCTTCAAGGCAGCTCTGGATAACAGAATGGATAATACTGTGGTAGAAAGGAGTCATGGCTATGTGGTCACTTGGCAGTATTCATCATGGCTGACCCGTATGAGTGCAAGAACAGCAGCTCTGACTGCTCAGGGGATTGTAAAGGAGAGGGACGGGAGAAGGAGGGAGAGAAGATAAGAGCGGCCAAAGAGATGATGCATCTAAAAGACTATTCCAGAGAACTGCACTAAAGCCTATCTTAAAGTCATTGAAATAAAGGCTGAAATACTGAAAGCTTCATTATAAAGCTGGAAAACATGTATTGAAGTAACTTGTTTCAAAATAATAACACCATGAAACTTATGAAAGTTATTAGAGGCTAAAGGTGCTTAGCAGTGATACAGATCACGTCATTTGGTTATTTAAGAGGAAGGGATAGAATGTCATATATAAGAGAAGCTACACATCCTAGATTTAGGATTGGGGCTCTTCTCATGGGCTATATTGATGCAGGAGTGACACATCTGAGTGCTTTTCTGTGTACAGGAGGAGCTAATCTCCATCTCTGATTCTCTCAGGGAAACAGCAAGCAATAGAAGTAGTCCAATGACTAACAATTACTTTATGCTGATTTGGGGGTATACCTTTAGATGTGTCTGGCATTTGAAAATTTTGTTTGCTCTTACTTCATGCATGAGCAGAACCACTCCTCTTTCTAACCCTCAGGGCAGAATAAAATAACCTAGTAAATCAATAGCCACCACTAAATATGAAACTGTTTCTGAATCTTCATGGTAAATAAAGAAACTATGTCTTATCTAGCCCTCAATATAAAAGGATATCAAATTCTTGAGGTCATATTTTACACTCCCTGCTAGCACACAGTACAATTCATTAGCTTGTGGACAGCAAATAATATGATATATTAGTGTAGGCAGAGAATAACCCACCTCTGCCAGTTAGACTCAGAAGGCACTCAGAAGTTTATTTTCCTCCAGTGTCTTCCATTCTGAAGACTGGGAAAATGTGAATCCAGCTGATTATACTGATTCGTCTTCTCCATATAAATAGCAATTTAAAAGACGGAAATGTTAAAAAGCTCCTGTCCATTTAGCTCAATATATTACATCTGGAGAGAAGGCCATTATGACCTGACAAATTGAAGCTGATAAATCTTAGGTTGTATCCATATCATGAGAAAAAAATTAATCATGTGGACTGAAAACCATAATGCTGTATTACATTTGCCTCCTCTCCAGGAATTTGTCTAGAAATGTACTTATCAGGAATTAAACGTGAACTCATCAGCAACTCTTACACTGTGATTGGAAAGAACTACTCTACCTCCAAAAATGACAACAATGTGCACATCAAAAGAGGAATGAAAGCTCTGAGAGCTTATGCAATATTTAAATACTGCTGAACTACAAATGTAATGCTTAATGTAAGAAAAAAAATTAACATGTTTCTTCAAGACCAAGCAGTCATAAGGGTCTTGACTAGTTTAAAAGATCAAAAACTACACTGGAAGTGTGTCTCTTGTGTGTGCAGTTAACACGTCATCTGCTTTGCAGAGTAACAATCTACAAGGTACATTACCTGGGGAAAACATCCCCTTACTTGTTGTCTCAATCTCCTGTGTACTTTTGTATTAACAGATCTGCACCATACAGAATCTTCCACTCTTTATTTCATAACCATTAACACAAAATAGCGTTCTCAAGAATGTGTTCTTTTTTGGGTTTTTTTAACTGATTTTAAAAAAACAGGTATGATAGCAAATTTTACAAATATTTAGTCATAGTGAGCAACCACGTTATAAAACATCCAGCATTTAGAAATACAAAGTATCATCTATAAATACAGTCAGTAAGCAAACCCTAAGAATTCCCAGAACTAAAATGCTCAGCTAATATGTGCTTAACACTGACACTGTGCAAGTACTGCCAGGACAAAGTCAGATGACACCTTTAAGTCAGTGAATTCCACAGACTGCATCAGATTAAAACCAGTGCATGTTTGGAAGAACAGGGCAATGCACTTGGAAAGGCTGCTAGCCCTAGCTAGCACTCTTCTGGCACAGAATCTTAGTTTAAGTTTAACAGATCCTGATGTAAACATAAATCATTAAACTGAACTATATTCCTCTGGGAAAGAAGCTTCGTATTCTTGATGGGGACGCCCATGGAATAGCTCTTATTTCCTGCAAGATGGACAGAAGGTTTCAACTTCTGGATAGCACTTCCCCTATTCACCTCAAACTGTCTCAAGTAATTTAATTCAGAGGCAGAGCACAGAAGCAGGACTGGAATTACTCTACCACATTAATTTCTGATTAGAGATGGATATAAATTTTGGGAAATGAGCACAGTCAGATCCACAAAACAACCACTGGGACAAGGACTGTCATTAAGCAAAGACAGATATGAGCTGGCCTAACATTTGTCTTCTCTCTTCCCCATTCAACAAGAAATTCTTCCAGGTTTTGTTTTGCTCTGTTTTTTAATTTAGAAGTGTCTCTACTACCCCCAAATAAACTTTTTGAGGTAGAGAACCCCATAAGGCACACAGCTGCAAGAGCCACAACTGGGATCAGTCACAGTGGTACTTAAAGGGGGCCTGCAGAAGAGCTGCAAAGGGACTTTTGACAAGGGTGCAGAGTGCTAGGACAAGGGGGAATGACTTTAAAGTGAAAGAGAAATTCTCTACTGTGAGGGTGCTGAGACACTGGCACAGGTTTCCCGGAGAAACTGTGGCTGCCCCATCCCTGGAAGTGATCAAGGCCAAGTTGGAGGGGGCTTTGAGCAGCCTGGTCTAGGAAGATGTCCCTGCCCATGGCAGGGGGTTTGGAACAAGAGATAGTCTCTAAGGTTCCTTCCAATCCAAAGTATTCTGTGGTTCTGTGATTCTGTCTTCTTAGTGTAGATTTTAATATTGTCTTCCTGCTGTTTTTCAGGAATAGAGAAAAACCTCAAACTATCAGGACAAATTATCACAACCAATGAAATATTGACCAACTCTTCATATGGGTGCCCAACATTGCTACACCTGCAATGCTTTCCTGCTCTCAATCAGCTATGAATTTCTTCTCTGCTGCCATCAAGAGCTTTATTATCAAAATTAATTCTGTGGGGGCAAAAAGAGGCTCCCATGATGGTTACCTCATGGTAACTGCTCTTCTGACTCTTGCTCTGAGTTCAGCTTCAAGTGTCCTCATCCATATCAAGAAAAACATATTGAAGCCAAAAAGTCCCATAAAATATTTGACTCATCATGGTTATTAAATCATTTTAATGCAGCAAGTTGAAAAACAAAAAAAAAGAATCCTATGCCTTGTTTGAGAATTCAAGAAAATGGAGAATAACACATTACTGACAGGTGTTTTACAAACTATATCCCATAAGGAATCTCAGACTGACTGCAGATCACTATGCAAAGCTTCAAGAAGTATCTTTTATTTTTGAGTCCTTGTACTTGTGCTCGTGAGGAGAACAGGGCAACACCAAATTCATTCAACAAAGTTCCTCACCCTGCTGGAGACTGGAAGAGATACCAACATAATCTCTGGTACAACCATTCAAATCCCAAAATGCGTAAAACATGATTCATTCTGAACATTTGTATTCTCTCAAAATAATCAATTTTTGTTTCTATTAAAAACAAAAAAAAAGGCATTTCAGATGTTTGCTACAGTGAGCAAACTCTCCGAATGGAAAACACACACAGGACGAGTCCTCCCCCTGACAGATTTACACTGTTGTAATTAATTCAGGCACTGAATCTCACCATTTGAGAATCTGGTACATCAAATAATTCAGTGTCATGGATGGCCCTACATGGTGCACTTAGATGATACGCAAATGTTTGTGACTGTAACAAAGCCTGATCCTTTGTGGATTGCATGTGGGAGCACTGCAGGGAGCAGGATACCTGCTGCTCCTCTCCTTGCACATCCAGCAGCACGAGGATGGTCCCAGCTTTCCATGGGTGCATCAGAGTGCTGGGGCAGCGTCCAGAAGGCACCTGCAGGACCTGCAGTTCAAACTGATCTTTTAAACTAGTCAAGACCCTTATGACTGCTTGGTCTTGAAGAAACATGTTAATTTTTTTTCTTGCATTAACCATTACATTTGTAGTTGCTGGTTGAACTTCAACACATGCAAGCCTCCTGCTCAGTTTGTTCCAATAAAAACCTCCTCTCCACTCTGCCAACGTCGAGTAGCAAAAGATTGCGTCTCACAAGAGAGAAAGGCTTGGAGTATTAAGAAATTTGTTGCTGTGGTGATGTCGATGATTCACCCTTAGTCTGTGGCCTTATCCCTACCTACCATGGCACAAACATCACACACACCCCCCCACACTATCCGACTCCTGCAGTTACGTGGGGAATAGATTCCAAGTCAGCAAAGAATGTACACCCACACTCACCTCTCATGGTAATGCAGTGGGACTTAGTCATGTGCTGAAGTGACTTGTTGACTAAAAATGGATTAAACCCATGTCTGCAGTCAAATTCATGCTGAAATATTTGGCTGAAGAGGGACACAAATCTGCCGTGAGTTTAACTGGCTTTGCTTCTTTTGTCTGCATAGATCTGTGGTGGTAGTAGTTTTTATAGGTCTAGAGAAAGAGGGATAAAGATTCTTCTACTTTTATGACATCTCCCAGGACTATCCGGGACATCTTGGACTAGAAGAGAGTATGCCAGTAACACAAACCATAGATCACACACAGAGTTTTGCAAAATGTAATAAAATTAGCTTGCATGATTTTATTTTCAAAATAAAACTGCTCAAAGATAGGAAAGACTCTCATACCACCAAGTAATATTTACTTTGGTTTCCTCAAAATTTTTCAAGCAGCTGAATATCACCAGATGGATTTTAGTAAAGAAAGAAGTAAAAATAGGGCTCCAAACACCAACGACTGACTCTGATCTTAGTTATTCAGGTGTAAATGGGAAGGAACGCCACTGAAATCACTAGAATAAGAGTACTGTCGTCGCCTTAATCTCAGTACACTGTGCAAACCACATTCAATATTTGTCAAAAATCAAATGTCTGGGACTAATCTAGAGGAGTACAGAACATGGCCTGAAGAATCCAAATTGCAGATTATTAAACAAACATGCAAACAAAAGTGCAATAATTATACTACTGCCCAGCACAATCATTATTTTCTAGACAGATACAATGGCAAGCACTGGCCTGATGCTTGCATGCTTAGAATCCAAATGGAGCAACAATAACAAAGCTGATGTTAAGGTGATGAGGTCATTATATTCTATTGTCCACATCTCAAAATAGAGATACATTGTCATTCTTATGCAGTACATAGTAAGACATGATCCATTCCCTCAACTGCAACAGGAATATTTTGTACATACGTCCCCCCGAAAAAACGTAGGCAAAGTGTTCAGCAATCCCTCTGCACATAAATTCCCAGTGAAAAGACTTGTTTTGCTTTGTGTGGCCTCTAATATGAGAAGTGTTTGGCAGCAACCTCCATAAACTATCTGGAAGAGCCTGCTCTCCAGCAAAGATTTAAGGATCTTTAAGAAGGAAACAGGCAGACACATACAAACCCTGACAGTTTTGATTCTGGACTGTTGCCAGTGCTCAGCACAGTTTTAATGTTAAGATACACAATTTTGTCCCACATGTAGGTTTCAGAATGTGTTTCTTACTTGTGGGATCTGTATCTCTCATCCAGACATACCTAACACAAGCAAACATGCACATAACTTCTTCCCTGATTGTACACAGATTTATTGCATAGGACATTTGTGTTTCTGTCACATCATCTGAAAATATTTAGAGGAGAGAGTGGTTTGCATGTCTGTGCTTTCCTTTGTTCCCAAGCAGCTAGTTCACTGCTAAGAAATGCTGATGAAACAGATTTTTATTGATGCTTCATCTAACATACTAGGATGTTTGGTGCCTGATTCACAGTAATTGAATAATCAATTTCTTGCTTCTTTAATAAATTGATTTATTAAATGCAAAATATGTACACTGATATTTCAAGGAGCTAATTTGCAAACTAAGGCAATGGTGGGATCCTTTCAGAAGATGACCTCTGTGTCTCACAAGTGTGGGGATATATAGTGAAAAAGCAGCCAACAAAGTAATAAAATGTTTTAAATATAGCTATTTGAATTTAGATAACATAATTTTATTATCTAACTTGGAAAAATTAGGCTTAAAGAAATATACTCACTAATAAGGAATGTAATTTTCTTTCAGGTTATTTTTTTAATATATATATATATGTGTATATATATATATATGTTAGCCAAGCCTCCCCTGCATTCTCAGAACTGTCAGCAGTTTTACTTTTAACTGTAAGTCACACAACAAAAGAATAATACAACACTCACTACATAACAGAGGCAAAGCCATTGACCATTACCATCATCACCTCTGGGTTAGCGTTCATCCTTCTGAAAATGGAAGAGAGAATGCCAACATCCAAGTTCTTTTAAATTAGGATGGAGAAGTGAGATTCATACAATTGTCTTTTTTCCTTTTTTGAACTCTTGCCAAGAGATTCCACCTACAGCTCTCCATGACGGATCTCAAAAGCACTGTCATGTCTAACTAACACTTTCTGGAATGATGCCACAAGGTCTTTGTCCTCCAAAAAAACCCATCTTTTCAACCCCACACAGAAATGGGCTGACAGGGGGGTAGGGGAGAGGGAAGAGTTTTAGAGCCCTCCCTTCCCTTCCTCTCCTCTCCAAAATTGCCTCCCCAGCTGCAGAGCAGGCAGTCCCAGGTCACAGGACACAGTCAGGGGCCACAGGCCATACAGGCACTGACCAGCCTCACTGCAGATGTGGCAGGGTCTGCCCAAGTCAGCACATCCTCCCTGCTTCCAGCACACACACACTCCAGCCTGTGTCTTTTAAAGGAAGACTTACTTTTTTTTACTTACAAAGCCAGTATCTGAAAGAAAAAGTTCTTATGGCGCCACTTGCCACAGGCACTAAAATGTCATTGCAAATTCAGCTATTAGAGAACAGATAAATATCTCCAGGGCAAGCAGGGGTTATATTCTCTGCAATAACTTGCTGATAATCTTCTGTTTAAAAGGTCTCTGCTCCTTCTCATCTATGTTAGGCCTTGACCACTTAGCCACTGTCTGAACTCCAGTATCACCCATTTTCAGGAAGAAACTTGTCACATGAGCTACACTAGAAGACAGTCACACATTTTTATGCCAGTGGTGCTTAAATCATACCAAAATAGGAGGGAGAGGCTTTGCATCAGCAGGGAGAGTTCCAGCCCCACCAGAGTGAGACGCTGCCTTGCTTTTGGCAGAGCGAATATCAAGTAGCTTTCCCTTGTCTTCTGTGTTCGCCTCAAGCCTCAACATAATGACGGTAACTGCAGTCTGTGCTTCTTCCCAACAGCCATGCAGTTATCCAGAGGGATGAGGTTAAACCATGCCATGTGCTTAAAAAAATCCCTTTGCCATTCACAAGGTCTCATATAAGAAGTGATAGTTATGAAAATGTTCTTGCTGTCGGCTCTTGTTCTCATGGAGACTCCTGGGCAAATCTTCACCACGGCACAAGCAGGTGGCAGTGGCAAAGACAAAGAGATGTGCTGCCATGTAAGTGGTGCTTAAGCCACAACCTGCGCTGTTTCAGACCAACAAGCATGACAGGAAACCTAAAGCACCTAGATACTGGAAGCTGCTGCAAACCTCCCAACAGCCTGAGCCCAAAATGCAGCAATAGCAATGGAATGGACAGTGGATGTTTTTAGCAATCCCATGTGATTGACTCATCACTCCCAGTCAGGCACGGTGGCTGACAATGGATGTTCCTAGTCTTTTGCAATACAAAATTAAAAAAAGACATTTAAAGTAACTTTCACAGTAAGTTCTTAAAATATGGCCACTTGATTGCTTGCAAATAGTTCTTCATGTGGGGATGCTTACTCTGGAATCAGAGGGGAATATTTCAATTTAGTCACAAATTTGATTTGTCAGTCTAGGAAAAAAGGGAATAAAAAAAAGATCACCGTAGACTATGAATATCCCCATAGGGACATATACCAGTAAATCTGCAATTTTTTAAAATCACACTTTAATTTTTCCAGTAAAGCTTTTTACAAGCTAGCCATGTAACAAGACACTGACTGCACAGACTGTGAGAAACAAATTATAAGACCTTGAAACGTGATCATAATAAATTAATACAGCCAGTGCTCAATCCACCATGATTCACATTTTCTTACAGAATGAGAGTAATTTCAAAAAACATTGGTAAACACCAATATTTAAAAGAGCTATGAGCTCTCCCAAGACATTAACCAGACAGGAAAAGCAGAGGTTTGGAAGAAAATTCTTCTAATATTCCTGGCACACATTTATGCAACAAAATCGGAATTCATGAAGATCCTCCTTATATACCTGTTCCATTAAAATGTCATTCTAATATCATGCAAGAGAGTAATTTTGTTTAAACTCAAATTAAAAAAGAAGTCAGTTGGTTTTTGGTTTGGTTTTTTTAAAGGGGAAAAACATGAATTACCCATGCAAGGCAGACAAAGTAAATCAAACGGTAGGTGTGACACCCAAATAAATAGGCTGAACAAAAGTTTGCCAGAGGTTTTCTACAGGGGAACAAATTGTTTCCAAACCCACCCTTTCTCCTTCTTGCCCATTTATATTGAGAACAATCCTATTACATTTTATTTTGTAGAAAACAAAAAATGTCAAATTATCTTTAAAAATGCTGAAACAGGACTTAGCAAGTATATTTAGGAATAAATCTCAGAAGACTAGCACTGTCTCAGAATTTTTATGTCAATTTTACTGTATTTGTACTCATATCATTAAGCATTCTATCTGCCAGAATTTAAATGTAAGCAATTCATAACAGAATATTTTGAAATCAAGTAATGCAACATATTAACTAGAACTTTCAGTTACACCGTACAATTTGTCAAATTGCCAACAGAACAACTCATCTGAAAAGACAGATTGTTGCTTATTCTTTAGCTGTCACTTGCGTTACTTCACTTCGGCTCCTTCTGCCTGACACTTGGCGCAGAGTGAGTCAATCACACTGACGGCTACCTGATGAGCCCTGATAAAACCCACAAACAAAACAAAGATCCTGGTGACTCATCCATCAGTCTGGAGAGCAGCTCCAGACCCCAGATAGTGGCTCCAGGAAAGAAACCCCTGCCAGCCGCACATGCCGGTAGGTATTACTGATGCAATCTAGTCATGGCATCCTTCCCAAGACTGGGATATTACTGGGATAAATTACTTGGATTTGTTGGATTAAAAAATATCATGAGATTCTGAATCTGTAGACCTTCTGAGTATTTTTGCAAACTCTGTTTGCTAAGAGCTTCTTTTAAGTGAAGGCACTTAAAACAGCTACCTACTAGGAAAAAAACAAGAACACCCCCAACACCCAAGCCAAAAAAAAAAAAAAAAATCACACAAAATCCCAAACCAAACAACCTTGCAGAGTGTGTAGAGATTCTCTGTGCTTGGCCCAAACATTTCTGGAGACCTGACCAGACATGTTCTAGCAGGTACTTCAGCGCCAATACAAATGTCTTGTCACCCTCCTTTCTCCAAGTCTCAATTTTCCTTTCTTGTGTTTAAGTTGACCGTGTGTTTTTATACCATGTCTAGCATTCCACAGGTGAAGCACAAATAAAACCTTATAAAATGATGCAGTCACAGAAATAAAGAGTACACCACTGTTGGCCACTTTCCCTCTCCCTTTCCTATGCACATACACAGCAATAACCTTCATGCATCTTAAAGCTGCAACTGCTCACTCATGTGTGAAAATGAACCTCAGATTTCTACCAGTGATGAGGACAGAAGCCTAATGGTTTTGTCCAAATTAGCTCTTGAATTGGGTCATATATATTTTAATGAAGTAGAAGCTCATGTGGGGCTGGATGCTAGATGAGCGCCTGTGATTGCTTTTGTCCTTGGTTCGATTAGTTTGGCAATCACAATCATTTACATAAATGGTGAATACTTCACAAAAGGGGGCACCACATCCCAAGAGGGTGTGAGAAAGGAATGTACAGTCCATTCATAAAAATATTTTATTGTGCAAATAGGTATCAGGTAATTTAATTCTTGGCCCATGTTCCTCATTGACAAAGCAGCTGAGATGGCTCAGGCAGAGACCAGGACTGCATCCCATCCCTGATTACCATGAGAAACACAGTGAACATCAGGGGAAAAGGGATGGAGAGTTTTCCCTCTCATCCAAGTATGTATGTTCTAGCAACAACTATAATCTCCATCAAACACACCACAGAACAAACATTTAAAATTTGCCATAGTTTGTCAGCACGGCCCTCTCTCAGTGGCTGTGCCTTTCCCAAGTAGCACTGACATTCACTGCCATTCACAAAGCACAGATGGGCACAGAAAATTATGGCATCCAGAGTTATCCTGTTTATAATCTATCATGAATCCCAATGGAATTAGACAAGCATCAGGATGTAAAAAAACTTTTATTTGCCCACACAATTGATGCAGGCTGAAAGTTTTTCCACTGGCTGGTGGGCGTTCAGATATAAATTTAGCCTATCCACCTCAGAGGAGAACACATAATGCACATCCTGATGCTCCTTCCTGGTCCTTTTGGCTTAGCACATCATTTGACAATTTAATTACCCTTCACTGCGTTGTGGAAAATGTCCTTTCACATCTTTTTTCACATACTGGACTGGGACAACCAAAACATTTCATCTTCACTGAGCAGTAGTTAGCAGGTGTTAACAGCTCTGTGATACTTCTGATTTTTCAGGGAAGCTTTTTCTCCAATATTTTAATCTATTGCATAGGTGAGTCAACATTTGTATAAGATATACTAATAAAAATGGCAATACATCACTGGGATCTATTACTGGGCCGGGCATTCAACCCAACTCAGTGGAGTTATTCGTGTAAGCACACTAAATAAGCACTATCATCTCTTCTAGGAAATTATCATCTTCATTAAACCCTCAGGAGTTAAAATGCTGATCTAGGAATATCCTGATATTAGTCCACAGTTGTTCCATGGAAGGCATCATGGTTGCACCTCCTCCTGTAGATTAAAAGCACCAGGCAGCACCCCTGAGCACTGGGACTCACGTGCCCCTGCTGGGAGCTGTTGAGAGGACCCGCATGTACTTGGCTCATGCCAATACAGTCAGCAATCCCTAGACACAACCAGAGAGCGGTGGTGAGCCAGAGGAGCAGTTGGAGTAGCCCTTGTTTGGAGAGCACACCCTTTGAGCAGAGGTGTGACAGTCCTGAGCTGCACACCCTCCTGACCAGTGTGGTTTCAGGTTTATTTATTTTGGTAGTAGACGTCTGTTCTGCCTATGGACTTTGTGATTAGCCCAAGTAGGAAAACTGTGGGACTTTTTGCTAAAAGATGTCACGAACACTATGATTTTACATGGTCTTCAACTTGAGTTGGACAGGTATGTAGGTGATCCGTTGAAAGGTACCCATGTAAATGAACCATTTCGGGTTCAAGAAATTCCCTGAGCTAAACATTGTCTGAGGCTGAGAACATTCATGGAAGCATCAGACATGCTTGTCCTTTTCTTGCCTCGTGGGTCTGCTTACTGTGGCCACTGCTGGAGACAGGATATTGGGTTAGATGAAGTCTTTGTGTGAACCAGAACAGCTGTTATGTTATTATGCAGAAGCAGTAACATCCATAAGAGTTTGCTATGACAGAGCAGATGTGAGGAAATGTTCAAGAAAACAGAGGAGCTGAGAAGTAATTTGGCAAGTAATGTTTTGGCAGCAGTACTGGCTTAAATAGCCTCCCTTCTCCCTGACCTCACCCAGTTATTCCCACCACTCCCTTCTTTGTGCTTGTACAGCTGTTTGTGTAGCCACACCGTGAACCAGGACAGAAAACCATTTGGATGAGACACCTCTTTTCTTCCTCCCCTCGCCTTTTCTGTAAGTAATTTTTCAGCTAGATCAGCATGCAGATTTAGCTGTGCTGCAGATTTCGCTGCTGCACAGCTGAACAAATAGTTTGCCACGACTACACAAGAAGCAGCACAAATCAGGAACACATGTCCAGGGCCAGAACATGTTTATGCTCAGCATAAGCAAAGCCTAAGCAGGACCATCACCACCAGCAGCCCACAGCCTGAGACTCCTCAGGGTAACAGGAGTGGTTCTGCCTGCAGCAGCAGCAGGGCTTGCTACCCAGCCACAGCACTAACTGGAAGAACACTTTGCTGACTTGGTCTGGAAGAGATAGAGATACAATACCAATCAGAGAATACCAGAAGTTGTTGGTACAGACATTCCCTGCGTCATAACTCAGACAAACGCCAAGAGCTCTCCTAGGAGAAATCAGGACCATGTTCAGTTTAAAAATGGGATGTGGCCCAGGTACCTGTAAATCACCTGAGGATGTTCCTGCCAGGCAGCATTACTGTGTCTCTTAAACAGTAGTTATTGAGTGCATTTGGCTTTATTAGTTCTCTGGGCAATTTCCCGATTAGAAACACCCTGATTAAGTGGAAAATGATACAGTGCCTTTGCATTGTCTATAAACAACATATGGTAGTTTACTACCTAGGCACACACAGACACTGAGCAGAACACAAAGCAGAGGAGGGACTTGGGTAATACTAATGCTTGCTTTCCCAACATGGGCAGTAAATGACAACTTGGCTTCCATCTACTTGCACAATCCAGTCTGACACCTTTGCCTCACAGGAAACAGGAATAATGCGTTAGGGAACAGCAAGATGCCTTGAAAAGCACACACCTTTTCTTTTTCACATATGCAGCATTTGAAGGCAGACACCACCGTGCACAGTGCTTTCCTTTCAGACTGCCAGAATAGGAACTGACTTCTGCCTAAGGTTGCATTACTTTGATACAGGTGGACCAACAGAGCAAAATGCAGAATTCAACAGAACACCAACACCTTCACTGCCCTAAACTAACAGCAGCAGCCTCTAAACAGTGTCATGAGTGCTGGCAGCCAGAGTGCAGCCTGAATGACTGGAGGGCTCTGACTGCATGCACTGAACTCCTCTCAAGCTCCACACCAAAACACCTTCCTGGATAGTATTTCCCAGGTCAGACAGAGCAAACCAGAAGAGGCTGTATAGAAAAAAATTAACAAATTAACTGGAACATAACAGGCAGCTTAAACTCTGCACTTCATTACGTTCAAAATACAAACACAAGTCACAGACATACCAAACAAGCATCAATCAAAGAATTGATGTTGTCACTCCAGATTGTCTCCTTCTGATAAACTCTTTGAAGGTGAAGAAATCAAGTGAATTCCACCAGAAAGGTCATATAATATGACTGTACAAAACCACAAGAGAAGAAACAGAATTCAGACACAAAAGATGGTTTCTAAGAAGCCCCAAATCTAAATTGCTTTCACCTCTCTCAACCCTTCAGATGCAACTGTCTCCAGTAGATTCTCCCAATACATACATACCAGCTAAAATTAGGCTCATGATTGTGACTCATCCAAGTGGCTGCCAATCTCTTAGTTAAAAAAAGAAACAATTCCAGCAGTTGTACTGCATTCAGCCCTGTGCGGCACAAGACACTTTAATCCAAATTGGAGCAAAGCAACTTCATGGCTTCAGAGTGAAAAAACAGCACAGGCAGTGCATTTCTTAAAAGTCAAGGTCCTTTCTGATATATTATTTAAAACCAGAGAAAACACAATTGTCTGTGCTGATTCTGCTCAACAGCTGGATTTTGAAAGATTGATCAAGTATGTGATAAACCCATTTACTCAAAGAATGTTTTTCTGGCAATCAAAATGATACTGTGTCTGTACTGGTTGCCTACCTGTTAAAAGAAAAACTGCACCATGTTAATCAAAATAGACAACGCTTTCAGCGTTAACCCAGCTATGTGAAGAGCACTGTCACACCTCTGCATCAAAGCACACCAAACCAAGCCTGACTTAAGACAGACTTATCAAGAGCCAAGGGAAAATTTGTTTCTGAGCAATTACATCTGTTTGTTTAAACTGGAATCTTCTACAGCAAAGAACACCGCCTTCCAAAGAGTGATAAGCAGTCAGCTCATGTTTAAGTCACTGGAAGCAAGAGGCAGTCAGTACTTTTGGACATAAACTCCCTAAAGAATAAATTATAACAGAAGAAATCCAGCAGGGCTGCCACTACATTTAAAGACGAAACTCCCATTGAATTCAGCAAGACAAAAGTAGGCTTTGATACACGTTCCACACAAACTTGCATCAGACTTTGGTCTGTCCCCAAAAGCGGTAGAGTTGTGACAGCCTTCACAAAATGCAAGGGAGACAGATACTAGAATTGAAGACACTTCTGCCTGCAAACAATACTATATTCACTGGGAACTTCTTTTTTAACATGCACACTCTGAAGTTTAACTCTGTAACAAGCTGAAAGCTGCAACTGTATTGCTACCATCAAATCCTTTAAAGTATGCCACAGAACTCGCTCCCTTTATATTAGGAAGCAGAATTAACATGTCCTTGCCACTGTAAACCCTGACCAGAGGAATTTAAAAGAGAGCTCTACACTTTGGTCCCCACGTGACAAGAAGGAAGTTAGCCCCCAGAGTAGCTGTAAGCTCCTCTGTTCTCTATGCCAGAGCTACGTCATGAAAATGAGATCGGAATGTGGCCCCAAAACTTTACCAAAACAGTGAAAATTATTTTTCTTTTAATAAAATGCTCAAACACTCTACTCCAGCCCATGGAGCCAGCATACTTATGAATAGAGAGTACCATAAAGGAGCCCTTATCTCATCAGTGTGATATTGCACAGGTCTCTAAGAAGCTATCTAACTGCTCATTAAGAAACTGCAGTTCATCTGTTTTGGTAGAGGGGGGATCAAACCAGCCTGTGTTTAACAGCAGTCTTGATATTCAGAAATGTATTCAGAAATATATTTGCACGTGACAACTGGGCAATGTTTGGGCAACGGGTCTGAAGAAATCTCTCTTCTTATATTATAATAGTAACTGTCTTTATTCATAAACCAAAGAATACCAGTTACTGCTTGATCAAAACACTTACATTGTCTATTAGTCCTGGCACCCTCTTCAGCCAGGTAAACCTTATCAGGTTAGCTTAAGAGTGGGGAAAAAAATTAAGCTGGTGTAGGTCAAGGCTGACATCCTCAAACTTGGCTGACTTACGTTATGCTCCTAAATCATCATTTCATTTTTCAGTAATGCTGCAAACCCCCACACAATATAACACATGAAGACACCGTGGGAGTCAGTGTCTATTAAAATCAGAGCAGTCCTACTTTCATGCTTAACTACAAATTTGAATGTTTAACTTCAGACATCAACATTCAAAAAATGTTGGCCTAGGTGATTTATTTAAGGCTGCAAAGACAGTCAGGCTTAAGGACTGGACATGAAACCAGATGACCTCACTTATGGTGCCGCTGCCTAACCAAAGCCTTCTCAATGTGCAAATGCAGTTTCTGTGAGCTGCTAGCACAGAACTCAGGTTAGAAAAGAGAAACAGCAGTAGAGAGGTGTTCACAAGCTGCGTGAAAAGAATCACGCATGGAAAGCTCCCTTTCCTTTTCTGTGGAAGCTTAATAAGCAGGGTCTTGAAATGAATACACCCACTTCTCAAAGGCAAATACATGCAGTTTCTCCAGCACTGAACTTCCAGCAGACGCTTTACTCATTATACACTCCTGTGATGTGCAACTTAGATTACAAGATGCATCCAAATGAAAAGAAACCACAGTTACTGTTCAGTATGTTTTTCACTCTGTATTTCATCAACATCCAGAAGGACTATTAACAACAAGTAATGAACCTGCAATCTGGGTGCTCTGCAGAAGAGGTGGCCATGAACAGCTGCTGGTTCATGAGCTTCCAAAGTGCGGCTGCCTGCCAGCCCTCCCCTGCTCCCCAGGATGCCAGAGCCACCTGGAGCATCAGGGAAGCCCTGGTGCCTTCCCTCTCAGAACACATAATATGCACAAGTGAATCAGCCCCCACACTGAGCTATGCTCCATCTATTGCAAAACCATGGAAAATTCAAATTTCAGGCCGTAACTTTGCCCGCCCCCACCCCACTGTGCTTAGCTGAGGTAGTGCATGTTGTGTGTCATGTTGGAATACTGTGCTCTCAAGGACATGGGCAAGAGCCAAGCCTGAGAACGCGGATTAAAAGCCGTGCAATTCTGATATGCCACAGAACATCCTCGCTTCTCAGGCTTCAGATTGGGTCCACACTGTTTCCCCAGCATGGTCTACTATTTTCCAGGCTCCAGAAGGCAGGGTGGGGCCCAGACCCCTGGCAAAGCATGTGAATCCATCACTCTCTGAAGAACCTGCAGCTTAATGCTATCATTCAACAGAGATTCAGGCAAACCAAGGAGGGGAGATCTTTGGATAAAAACTACAGCACAGTGCTTAGTTTGGCTGAACAGTCTTTAATACCGCCTATTTCTCATAAGTATGTATGTGTTAATTAAAAATATTTCATAATCTGGTAATGTTTTGCTTGAATGGCTTCTGGCAAGCTCTGTGAAATACTTGAGTTTTTAGGGGATAAGGCAATGAAAAATATTACAGGTATCAGATTCAATACTGAAAGGGGCCGACATTGAAATGGCCAAACAGACAGTTTAAAAAGAGAAGGTGGGGGAACATAGTAAGAAGAATCAAGTACTTTTCGTATTATTTTAAGGTGGTAACATGAGGTTTATTTCTCCAGGAGATGGGATTGTTTCTCAAGGAACTGAGCCAAATCCAACAAAAAGCTAACAAGACACAGACAATAAAGTACTGCCAGTGAGTTTAACAGATGTTTTTCAGCTCACTTAGTTTAACCTGTCCTTGCCTTTGGCACAAGACTTTTGATTTTAGCAAGACAACTAGGATTTCATGGCAATGCTGAACAAACATTTTATAGAGAACATAGAGAAAAAATGTTTCTGCACACTCTGTGCACTGTTTATTTGAGATGGGTACTGGGTGCTTCCCTCTCCTTCCTCCTTTTGAAGTGAAGGATAAAATTCACAGAGCAGAGTTAAGTCCCCACAAAGTGCTTCTGAAAATTTTGCCCTTAGTATGTTCCAGTGTTTCTCTTTACACTCCCCCGAGGTGGTAATTTATTTTATTAAACAAATAGTTTACACTGGAACTAAAACAACTTATTGCAGATATTTCTTAATCAGTTTCATCAAGCTTGAGTGAAAAAAAAATAGCTTATTTAAAGAGCTCCAGTATTTGCATTTAGTGGATTATTACATAGGATATAAATCATGTCCTTGACATATCTTGGATTTTATTATTAAGGAATAAAAATGTCTACACTACATCTTAAAAATATTCAGATTTGTTGCCTTAATAAAATACCACTATGCAATTTAAGCATGCAGAATATTTTGCTGATTTGAAAATTCCACACCCAGCCCTTGTGCTGGGTATACATTAAATCGCAAGATATATATTACTTCTCTCCTGAAAGGAAGATGAAAGGGGCAGCTGGGCTAATGTAAGAGCTACCTGGTCAGAGCAGTAGAAATGCACAATATTCTCTTGGAAGTTAGGAGTTCCTCCACTGCTAAATGTTTTTTCTGGTGCCAGTAAAGGGAAGATGTGTCACAAGGGGAATATCTGCCACTTCAACTGTAATTAAACTTGTTGCTGAGTATGATCCACGTAAAAGTAATTCTTGATGCACTTCAGCTGGTGATTATTTCCCCATGGAAAAATGAAGGACTTTTAGTAGGGAGTGATGAAGGCATGGGGTTGAATACAAGTACAAAAAAGCCACTTGGATGGGAACAGGCATGCTGGAGGCTTTAATCTGTGCAAGTGTTTTAAAGCAGTCTAGAAGAACCTGCCTTCTTGTAAGACTATTCTCAAAAGTCAATAGCACCTCACCAGGGGTTGAAATTGCATTTTTCCTATGGCTTTTCCCTGATAACTGGTATTTACCACATTACTTATTACTGCAAAATCCTTCTTTTATGTACAGCGTTTTTCATTTAATTTCTAAGTGTGCTTAATGAAAGACTACTGTCTTGGTATCTTTCCCAGGCACAGGTGTGCAGCCAGCTGTGAGCTAACTGTCCATAGATGAAGCCAGTGGAGATCCATGCATTAAAAGTAGAATTAAAATAAGTATTTAGTGCAATTTCAGATGCCTTACTGTACCACACCTGACTGATCTAAAAGGCATGTATTTTTCCCAGGTCCAGTATTATGCCAATTACATGCATATTCACAGGTTATTGTGCTTCCAAACAGCCAAAGTGGCACCAATATGTCAAACACCTGAGTTGCTCCTCGGCATTCAAACATGAAATTTGTTTGTCTACACCTTCATGTTGGACTCCAGCTCCCCCTGCCATGGCCCTGACAGCAAGGAGGAGGCCGAGGGAAGGTGGAATGGGCTGAGTGTGACAAGGGGCTGTGATGTGACCATGGCCCCAGGTGGGGCTGTGTTGTCCAAAGTCAATACAGGCTCACTGCAATAAAATGGCACTGGCAAATCCTTAGGCTGTTTCTTTCTTCAGAAGAACATCAGTTAATGCAGGCTGTGGAAATCAGCTCTGGTTTAAAACATGCCATTAGCTACAGGCTATTCTCAACATCACCCGAGGGTCAGGTGTCATCAGCACACCCTTTAAAGCTAATATATTCTTACAGATGTTATTTTAGAGAACATGAGTTCACCAGGGCTCAAAGGGACACATTAGCCAAAGGTGTGGAGCACATCAATAAACACATCAACATACTTTGGTGGTCCTACATTCTACATTCCCATTGCCCAGTGGGCATCTTCCCTCATCTCACCCTTTGTCCAGAAAACTAATAAAGTTCAAGCACATGGTGTAATTTCACACATAGCTTAAACAATCTCCTGATTAATGTATCATTATCACATGTTTATTAATCCTCTTCTAGTTTAAACTAAGACTAGATAGTTATGGGGAAAGTGACTGGTAATGCCATTAACACAGGACTTCAGATCAAGCCTTTCCTGTGGAGACTTCTTGTGGAAATCCCCACATCTTCCTCTTTGACAGGTCTGTTGGTACTTCTGTAAGGGCACACTGAAAAATAACATATGCTAAAAACACAGAGTATGGTCACCAGGGCCATGCAGGTGCCCATGGTAAACAAATATAAGATGTTAGAGATTATGCACAGGGCATATGAGAAACAGCTGACTTCTATCATACATTGGTTTTTCTGGCACAATAGCTCAGATAGGCATTTGGGAAATGAAAAAGAGGTGAATATACTTGGAATTGTTTTGACTGCTATTGCTTGTACTAATTGCTTTAAAAAGGATTTTGTTTGATTCTTTAAATAGCATTTTAGGAGAATAAAATTAACCAATGGGACAGGTCTTTGAACACTCACACATTTCCTGAGGGATTTATAGACAAAATCTTTGGTGATCGAGAACAATCCATGCCCTGGATCAAAACATTAGCCTACTTAGGGCTTTTCATCTCCTTGAGAAACCATGGTCTCTCGAAAGACTTTGGCAGACCTGGCTGGATACTTTGGTACTTAATATGCAACAGCAAGAGTGAACAAGCTTGTGAACAGCCATTAAATCACAATCAAGGAGAGAGTCTAATCAAGTCTAAAAAGAGCAACATTACATTTGAGCATGCAGTTTGTTATCAGCTGAACACATTAAACCATTAAAAGCATTCACACAGGAATCTGATGAATAATTTCATAGATAGATGATACCAAAATTTGAATATGAATACAAGCCACAAACTCACTGTGGGTTGAAATGCCTGTATCTCTCAGCTATAGAGCAGCACCGGATATAACGCAGGACACAACTGTGATGTTAATAGGAATATTTTACAAAGTAGGCATTAAAAGAAGAGTGGGAAATAGTTTAACATTTCAGCTTAAGAGGCCAGCAGTGTGACAGAGGGAACACTCAACATCCAAAACCTGCAAAGGAGGAGCTCATCAGAATTTTCTGCCTCCATTCACCGGTTTCCAATCTCCACAGGAAAAACATATTAATACTAAATAATACCACTGTGCTCCTTTTAAGGAGATACAGATACAGAAACAGAAATACAAAGTATGTCTCCACCAGGGCCGCAATAATGAATAAATTAATACTTTAGAGTTATAATTTGTGAAACATTCAGTGTCTTTCAAAAGTATTAACTCTGACAGAAACATGATGAGGTGTATCTCTTTTAGACCCCTGTACAGAAGGATTAAATAAAGCTAGGATAAAAAAAGGCATCAGTGTTTCCAAATTAGGCTCCTCAACATTAGACTGATGCAGATTTTCAAAAATGACTGGTGAGCTGACTCTCACTCATCTTTAATGTTTTAGGCAACATTCCCTAGACCTGATTTTCAGCAAGAAATGCTGACTCAATTGCATCAATTTCAAATGATCCATTTTAAAAAAACCCTTAAAATGGGTGTCCTAGTTCAGCAGGTGGGACCAGTTATCACTGTGTGGGGGGTGATCAAAGCTATGTATTCTACCCCCTCTAT
>JAWWEW010000131.1:61983606-62034900 GCA_035583185.1 Anabacerthia variegaticeps | reverse complement strand
AAATTGTAACTCTGACTTATAAACTCTCTTGTGGTGGGTCCATTTCTCCTGCTGGTTTACCTTTAAACCAGCACAATGGGTATTCAAAAATCCTACAGATTTGAAATCATAAATAGCTGTAAATATATTATTAATCACCTCTAAACCAGTTTGTTTCACTACCTTAATTTGTTTCTGTAAGAGCTAGGCTCTTGGCCTTTGTAAGAGTGGAAAAACAGCATACCCTTTCTGGAAAAAAAAACCCCAACAGCTGAGTACATCTAAGTACTTAGAACATAAGTCTTAGAGAATTCATTTTATTCATACAAGTTTGTAAAGTGTTCTCCAAACCCCATTTTGTGCTGTGTGTACAGAGCACGTAGAACAAAGATGTTCTGGGATGGATGGGATGCTTAGACACTCTGGTAAGGAACACCAACAACAAATCAGCAGGACAGCCACTACCAGCACCCCAAAGTCTGCACTCACAGCACCTCACAACTCTGCTGAGCCCAGGAGTGCCAGCTTTACATTATTCCAAACTAAATGTGAGAGTTAGGCAGGGCACTTTCTCCAAACTGCCTCTGCTTTGGAGCGTATCAGCAGAAGAGCAGCTGTGTCATGCACATGACAGCCCACCAGGGATGGGTGTAGTCTCACTGACCCACCCTTACCAAATAAAAGGTAACAGAGCAGGACCAGTGCATTTCAAGGTCCTGAATTAAAAAAAAAAAAAAAAAAAAAAAAAAAAAGGAAAACCAAAAAGATGCACAAAATGTGACTGCTCAAAGGAAATGTATCAGGGATGGGACAAAGGGAGAGTTTCATACACTCTGACATGTAAGCTGCTAGACACTGAATCAATACACCATTAAAAATTAATTTGGCTGCAAAAAGTCTTCCTGGCTCACCAGATCTTAACAGATTGAAAGTTTCTACCCCTACATAGAAGGGTTCCCATTAGGGAATATGAAGTAGACAGGTAGTGCAAAACTTTGTTATCAATCTATGAGCCTGAGAATATTCAGAACCCAAAGCCAAACAAAGAGAACAATTAACAAAGAAGATAAAGAAAAAGCAGTATAATGACAATGCAAATACTGCACAATGCAGTGTATTTCCACTTGGATACATAGTCCTAAAGGGCACATTGAACACTCCAAGCCATGGCAAGGGCACTGAGAACTGGCAGGAGTGCATAGCACACTGACTGCATGACTGAGCTTTCTAACACAAACCAGAGCTATTGCTATTACATGATTTTATAACACAATCAAGGCACATATCCAATGCATGTCTAATGCCTAATGGGAGACAATGCAAAACTTTATTTCACTTTTGTTTCAACTTGGACTGTGATTGGAAAGAACAAAGTATTGGGTTCCAAAGGAAGAGTCGTGTTAACTGAGTAGTCTTCAAGAAAAACAAGAACGTCTGATTCCGCTGTTTTCATGTCAGTGTAGTAAAACATAGCAAACTTTAGAAAACCTCCAAAATATCACTATGTACTCCACAGCATCCAGCTGGATATAGTGTGTATGTAACTATGCTTAATACAAAAACTATAACAACTACCAACTGGAAGTTAATAAATTCACTCTCAGGATACCTCTATGAATGTAGGGAACCATTGTTATTCCCATTTTACAGATTCAAAACAGAAGCTCAAGATCTCAGAGACTGCCCACTTTGATTGGCTTCTGTTGATCTAAAACTATGACATCCATCATCAAACACAAAGCATTTCTATTACTGTGACTTAAAGGCTTCCATTGAAGTCAAGCTTCTAATCAAGAATCTCAAAAGATTTCATATAAATACTTCCAGAAAAAATGGATACACTTTATGGCACAGTCTAAACTCACACTATTCTGCAGTATTTCCACAGGATGGTAAAATTCATCCCGTATACCTGGTCTGATTCTCCTTGAGAAAGACGCAGTCCTGATACATCCACACTGTGGATCAATGATTGTGATCGATCCCTGTGATCCCAGGGCTAAAGAAGCTTCAGCTTAAATTCATACTTACTTATTAATTTGTTATTTGGGATTTTTGACAGCAGGTGTTTATAAACCTCACAATCTGGGACGCCACTGCTCAGTGCCAAAAACGGTAACTAATACTCAGGTTAGCAACAAAGACCATGGATCCATCCCAAACCATCTCTTCTAGAAAGTGCTGCAATCCTTAGTCACAGAGACAGTGGATCACTTCGTTTGACACAAGTATCAACATCACAATCGTAGACATTAAATCCACTGCTTTAATCATCATTTATGTACTTTAGCCAATGATCCTTTAAAGACAAACAAGTATAAATAGTGCCCACAACAAGCAGCTGAAGCACCCTCCATCCTTTCAGCATCCTACAGCATCCTGCCTCATCTTGCTTATTCTGCATCTGGGCCCCTTAAACCTGTTTACCCAGCAGCAAAAGCTCAACCCAAATATGCTGAGCAGCCTCCTTCCAGCCTCATCTCTCACTTGATTAGGAAGTAGCTGGCACTGAATGGAGTTGGATACTTGTCAAAGAGCAAGTATGCTGAATGCACGCAATACACTAAATTACAGGCATATTTCATTTAATCCTTATGCATCTTTTTAAATCAGGAGGTGGGAAGCATAACCTTTTCTGTGTCCAAAGTATTCCTATCGGTTCCTGACCATCATTCTAATAAAATAATAATGGTGAGCTTGTGGAAGGCATTTCATATGTGCTCAACCACTCTTTTTGTCACCATTCCACCTTTTCTCACCCAAGATCAGGCCACACAAAATCTCAAAAGTGTATTGTATTTTCATACGTAGCACAGACAAATATTTCATGATCCTTCTGCAAATAAACTCTTTTTTTATTCATGATATGCAGTATAAGAGACAAGACAATCAGCTGGCTACTGAACCTAAAATACTTATTGGTCTTTCTCTGTGAAATGATGCAAGGATAGAAAAATGGAGTTAGATGGCAAGAGCAAGAGCCAGACCATCTCCTCTAATTAATCTCTCGCTAGATTTCTGGTTTCCTGGCAACTTTGGAGTTTCAGCCTTGTCAGATGGAAAGTATTTCCTTGATAAAATTTTCAGGAATTCTAATTTGCCAGTAAAACAGATTTTTACAGGGAGAAGAAAAGAAATTAAATTGGATCCTGTTTTCTTCTTTAATCAAACTGATTAAAAAAAGGGGGGGGGGGGGGGCTGATAAAGTATTATGCCAATTCTATCATTTATCTAAAACCTACTCCTTGTTTCACATGGAAGACCCAGTGGTTCAACCTCAGTGTATATAAGCCCCTTGGATATACTGTAATGTGACCTTAATCTGCATGAGTGGATCTGACTCCTTGGCTTTGCCAAAAATCTGTACACTCATTTGTGAACATAACATCAAGCATTTAATGTCTCAGCCATTGATACAATAATGAGAAATGCCCTTTCCACTTGGCTGTTAGAAAGCTTGTAAACTTCTGAGCAACAACACTCATATAACCCCACACAGATGGTCCAACCTCATAACGTGGCCAGAGACTTTGTTGTCATATAGAAGAAATTAATTCAGTCCAGTTCAGATTACTGTACTGCACTTCTCAGCACAGCAGCTGAGCATGTCTGCACCATAAAACAGCAATAACTCCACCACAGTCACAGAAAGAGAGTTGGATCCCTGGAGAAAACCCTTCACAGTCTCCCTGTTCCGCTTCTGTGCCATATGGCCCAACTCACATCACAATTTAATAAATGTGAGACTATGTGATCTCTTTGGTCTCTGAATCAGACTCTGCATCCAAAAGTTTCCCTCTCGCAATAGGATGAAAACAAATCTGCTTGAAAAAACTTTTGGAAAGAGCACGACAGATCCCAATTTCTTTTTCTCCCATTCAGCTTATTCCAGTGAAAGCACAGTGTGCCTGGGCCAAATCCAATGAAAAGGTGCTCCTGGAATCACGTCAAAACTCAATTTGTGGTAAGCCAGGCACAAATCATGCTGTTAAAAATACAGAGCTCCAAAGATGACTTTGCTAAGTACCTCTTCTACCATTAACTAAGTACTGCTTAGAGACCTTGAATGTTGGTTTCATGGTGTTATATGGAGCCTTGGTTGTAATCAAAGCCTTTTACTTTTCAGAACTGCATTATTAAATGGCCAGAATATCCTGCAGGAGCTTTTGAAGCGTTACATCCATTAGCCCAGCCTATACTATCAATGGTAAAAATATTACCTATCCTTCCACCAGACGCAGAATGATGGGTTATTCTTATTTCAGTGATCCCAAGGGTCAAATCTTTACTTTGTTTTGTTCTGTTTCCGAGCTACAAAGAGCAAAACATGTCCTTTCAGTCTGGCTGACTTTTATGGGAGAAAGCAGAAAACCTATCAAATCTGTGGGACATGCAGCAGAAGCCAAACTGTTCGCTCCTCTGTGCCATGCTCGGGGTAGGTGAGCACTCGGTGCCATGGCAGGCCATGAGCTCTCACACCACACTGTCCAGGGGAATGGAACAAGCTGAACAAGGCCAGGGGCTCAGGAAGGGCAGGCAGACACCGAGAATCCCTTCATCCTGGCAAGGCAGCAGCTCCTGCTGTTACAGCAGCTTGGTGCAGAAAGCCACTATCTTCCCAAAGGAGAGATAAGATTGAGCAAGAGTGCAGAAGGCAGCTCACTCTAAAAGGGCCAGAGGAGGAGGGAGCTGCTGCCCCAGCAGAACATTAGCAAGGAGGGATTTCTGACTTTCTTTGATTTCTGTCTTTAAGTTCCCATGGAATTCAGGTGCCAGTGCGCTCCATTTTTATTTTTGCAGCTTTGAGCGCCACCCAACTATGAGCAATCTTTCTGTGGGGGAAATAAAAGTATGGAAACTGTTATTTAACATGTAGAATATACAAAGTGGAATCATACAGAAATCACTTTCCAGCTGGCCTTGTTCTCCCATTCATATGATAGTTTTCATATTCTTCTGGAGTCCTGCTTATTCAGACTGTTGGAATATGGATGCTGGACACTTTAACAGAGCAAGCTAGCTCAGCATCCGTGACTGACTTGCAGAAAAGACATTCTGTGGTAGACACAAAGGTACTTTGAAAAATCCATCAAATGCAGAGAGATTCAAAACATCATTTCTCTTCCAAATTTTAATTTTCCACTAGTTTGCTGAATTTTCATTTCTTTCTTTATCAGAGAAAACTGTGTCCTGCATAGTTAGGAAAAATGGCATCTTTTCCTTTTAATTTATCACACGCAGCACAGACATTCAAACTGGTGGTTCAGCAGAAAGGAGGTCAATGTACTAATGGAATCAATAAACTTAAGTGTGATGAAGTGACTGCCACTTCAATTACTGTATAAACCGTAAATCATTTTCTAACGCAAGAAATGTCTTTCTGTCAATAAACTATCTGTTTAAACAATTGTTTAAAAATCAAAGTGTGATCTTGTAAACATTTGGGGCTCAGTTACACTGTACATCTTACTCATAACTTCTGCCTATTCCTCTTTGCGTATTCCTTATTAGCTTAGATTCAGAACAAAGTAAAGACTAACTGAAGGAGTATTTACAGTTAGAAATTGTGGCGATCATCTCCTGTTCTTCACTTCTTTCCTCTACTCCCTAGTCACAGCTGGACGTTGTGACAGTACACTTTTCTCCCAAGAAAACCGGGAGCATGGAGCCAAACCTGTGCCCACTACAAGCCACTGGTGCTGTCCAGACACAGAGAACACCATCTTCAAACAGGCTCCCTCTCCAGCTACCATCCCTGCCAGAAACTCTACAGGCTGATGTGTTCTGTGCTGTTGCAGACCAATGGCTAAATACTCCTGTTAAGCTCTACATGCTGCATGGCCCTGTGTGACATGTCTCTAACTCAGGAAGCAAAGTTACAGGCAATTTTTCTCACCCTGGAAGTTTCAAGTATGATCCCTAGGTGACAGGAAGTCTTGTCTGCCGAAGTTAAAGAAATACTGCGGCATGATGCAGCATGACTTCCTCTTAACAGTGGTCATTCCCCAGTGAAGTGCATCACCCACTCACTCTCTCTCTCTCAAACCCTGAAAGATGGCTCACTGGCACAGAAAGGCCAGAGCAAGAAAATCCAGAGAGATTATTACAGTTTAATTCCTATATATACAGTGGCATGAGGATGCACAGCAACCTTCAGATGCAACAAAAGCTTATCATTCTCCAGTCCAGGACAGATATGAGTTATTACACAAAAAACTGATAACCACTGGCAACACTAATTATCTAGCTTGAAGCAAAACATATGTGGGATCACACACTACTGAAACATAGATTATTAGACAAGTGGAGCCAATGCACTCCCTCTAACTTTTTCTAAAGATCTGCTGCAGCTCTGAAAGTAAAATAAGGAACATTGACTGTTCTTTTGGTGAACTCCCCTTTCCACATTGTAGAACTTCAAAACTGTTCAAATTTGTGATTCTTCTGCACTTTTTGTCACAAAAATGCATGATAAGAAACTGCCTTTTCCCTGAATCGATTAAAATTATCAAAATGAAAATAAAAGGTAGATTATCAAGGTCAAGTAAGAGACTGAGTTCAGGACTTGTTCAAAAATCAAATCAGGCTGTAGTAAAGCCAAAGCAAAAACCTGAGTCTGATGGCCGCAGTATCACTTTTCCCCATCACAAAACTCTTTCATCTCTAAATATAACCCCACAGTCAACATGACCCCACACTATCTCAGCGCTAAACTTCATGATCCTCAAGAGAGGTGGCAGACTTAAAATCGCAATAGCAACT
The DNA here is from genome assembly GCA_035583185.1 of Anabacerthia variegaticeps. Classification (NCBI taxonomy): domain Eukaryota; kingdom Metazoa; phylum Chordata; class Aves; order Passeriformes; family Furnariidae; genus Anabacerthia; species Anabacerthia variegaticeps. Next base: position 62,028,159 of record JAWWEW010000131.1, on the reverse strand, counting down.
CCCACAGGCACAATCTCCCCTCTCCAAAGTTTGCCAAATTATTTTCAGAGCCTTTGTTACATATTTATAAATTTCATCCGTGTTAATTCCTACAAGAGCTCCAAAAAGTTTCTGGCTGTATTAAAAAACAATCCAAGCAGTAAAACTGTCAAATCCAGAGCATTCTTTAATATTCAATGAAAATACCTAAATGCCAAGTATTTTATGATGTCTTTTGAAGATTCAAAATCTCTCCCTTCTGGCATGCTAAGCCTTCCTACAGCACTCCCCTCAAAAACACTGGCTTGCAGAGCCCTCAGCTAGTGAAGTCTTGGACCCTACCAGTGGTAATTCTCATATTACAGTTCATAGTGCTTCTTTATGACATGGGTCCCCCAGGACAGCATACACAACTGCTCATAAAGCTTCACTGACCTCTGTAGAAATACATGGGAAATACAGGGTTCCATGCCTTCAATATTTCCGTTTCCTCATGCTTCATGGCAAGCCCTATACATTTTCAGTATTCTTCTACCCAGAGAGATACCAGCAGCAGTCTATGAAACCTACTCACCTTGCAATGTAGAGCATGCATAACAGAGCATGCAAGAGGTATTTTGGTGCATGTGAACTGCACCAGAAACAGTCACCTAATGTTGTGTGAGCTTACCACAGTACTCCTGTGTACAGAGCAGACACTCTTTGCTCACTGGTGTCCCCTATACCACTGTCTCTCACCATATCCCCCTGGAAAAACCACATGCAGCTGGATAAACACATCATGTGAGCAACTGGCTCATGGATCGAGCACAGAGGGTGTAGTGAATGCAGTAACATCAGACTGGTGACCTGTCACTAGTGGCGCTCTGCAGGGCTCTATCTTGGGCCCTGTGCTCTTCAACATCTCCATAAATGACTTGGACACAGGACTGGAAGGGATATGAAGCAAGGCTGCAGATGATACTAAAGGGGAAAAATCTATTGGCTCCCTCAAAGGCAGGGAGGCCCTGCAGAGAGACCTCAACAAATTACAGGACTGGGCAATCACCAACCATGGGAAGTTCAACAAGGGGAAGTGCTGGATTCTGCACCTGGGATGGGGCAACCATGGATGTTTGTACAGACTGCTGAATGAGATGCTGAAAAGCAGTGCCATGGAAAGGGACCTGGGGGTCCTGGTCTAAAGCAAGTTGAATATGAGTCAGCAGTGCCCTGGCAGCCAGAAGGGCCAACCCTGTCCTGGGGTCATCAGGCAAAGCATCACTGGCCACTCAAGGGAGGGGATTGTCCTCCTCTGCTCTCCACTGGGGCAGCCTCACCTTGAATATTGTGGCATTTTTGGGCACCACAGTATTGGAAAGATATTAAGCTATTGGAAAGCATTCAAAGGAGGGCAATGAAGATGGTGAAGGGCCTTGAGGGGAAGTCATATGAGGAGCAGCTGAGAGCACTTGGTCTGTTCAGATGGAGGAGACCTCATGGCAGTTACAACTTCCTTGTGAGGGGAAGAGGAGGGGCAGGCACTGATCTCTTCTCTGTGGTGACCAGTGACAGGACCCGAGGGAATGGCCTGAAGGTGTGTCAGAAGAGGTTTAGGTTGGATATTAGAAAGAGGTTCTTCCCCTAGAGAGTGGTTGGGTACTGGATCAGGCTCCCCAGGGCAGTGGTCACAGCACCAAGCCTAGTAGAGTTCAAAAAGCATTTGGATGATACTCTTGGGCACATGGTGTGACTCTTGGGGGTGGTCCAATGCAGAGTTAAGAACTGGACTTGATGATCCTTGTGGGTCCCTTCCAATTCAGCATATTCTGTGATCCTGTGGTTATTCTTCAACAGCCTTTCATTACATTGTCAGTAGTGATAGCTTGGTATGAGCACCAGCAAAGTTTCTTTTTCATCCTGTTCAGCAAGCTATGGACTTCTATTAATCTGAAAAATCAGTTTAATTCTTGTAGACATAAAGCTCACTAACATTCTGTTATTTTTTTGTTCTGTTCTCTGAATGCCTCTGTAAGAAATTCTGCAGTTCTGAAGGTTTAACCAATGCTCAGTTTTACTTTAACTCAGTGTCTCATCTTGGTAACACTTAATTTCGTATTGCTCTCAGAAGAGGTTTTGGATTCACAAGGAGAAAGGGAATCATGTAATTGTCAATGTTATCAAATCACATTTGTCACTTTTTCCTGTAAACACCTAGAAGGAATTTACTTCAGTCAATAAATTCCAGATATCTGCCTAGGAACACAGGAACACTTAAAAGCTGTGCAGTAATAATAATAAAAGTGAGAAGCCTGCCTCTGAACTCCTATGTTTAATGCATTAACATCTGCTGAATTTTATTACCTGCTTTACCATAGCATCTACATGCCCTTCTCCAAGACCAAAATCAAAATTATACTCAGGGACATATAAGGTGCTGTTTCAGAAGCACAGATTTCACATGGGTCACATGGGAAAAGCGACAGGGAAAAGTAAACATTCAACCAAGACAACAGAAGTCATTATTCATAAACATTTCAATGATTTTCTGGGGAGAAAATAAAGGAGAAATTAACCTACAAAGTATTTGAAGTGAGACATAAGTATATAAATATGCACACAGAGCTTCTGATTGTAACAGAACTTGTTTTTACCAGCTGTGTATTTTGCTTATACAAAATCTACCTACAAATGTCTATACCCCAGAAATGTATCACAAAGCTCATGCAGGCTGAAGAATTAAGGATGCAGAGGGAGACAGAAAGCAAATGCCAGCAGTGCAAGGAGAATAAATAGAAGAAATAAAGAGAAAAAGAGATTACAGAAGACCAGAAAACTGCCCAGCAGTGAAACTGCAGCGAGGCAGAGGTGGGAGGAGGCGTGGGAGGACATGTGCTGTGTGCCCATATGGCAGTGTGGAACAACATCCAGGCAATGGCATGCAAAACCCAGTGACACTATGCAAGCCTTGAAGTAGATGCAGTAAATCAAAGCACAATTTGCCATGTAAAGCAAAAGCCACAGAAATACAAAAATTCATGTTTTTCTAAAAGATTCATGTCCTTATGTATTATTTTAGTCAGCAAGAAAAAATAATTTATTCATGGAGCTTACCAATAAAATGAACAAAGTTACCTAGAAGACATATTTAGGAAAGGGAATGTAGCAGGACACAGCCTCTCCTGAAACTCTGTTAGTTGCTTCTGCATACAAATTTCACATTGCCCCCCCCCCACATGGGGGTGATGGGTAAGGGATTGGGCAGGGAAGACACCACGCAAAGCATGAAAAGGAAAGACATTGTGGAGAATGACTACAAAGCAACTCTTACCTAAATCAGTTCACATATTTGCTTTACCACAAGGTCTCACAAAGAGTTGTGGTGGCAAAACCAGGTGAAATGCTTTGAAAAGTAACAGGTGCCTGGAGCCAGAGAAAGGTGAAAGAAGAATTCAAGTGGTATTTTAACAAAGAACAAGGCAACAGAAGCATACTAGTAGCTGAGGTGGCAATCAACATCATCCTCAGATTCTCAAACGTTGCCATAACTTCTGAGATTGTTTAACTCACTTCTAAAAGAACTAATGGAATTTGGGGTGGCCAAAAAAAGGACAGGCAGTCAACTTACTTTTATAAAAAGAGGACAAGGCATAGGAGAATTCTGGAAAGCACCAACTACTCAGTGTAGCTTCAATTCTCAGAAAAATTCTAGAAGTTATCACTAAATAAACTGTGAAAGAAATGAGTGAAGTCCAATTTGAAATTCTTAAAAGAAAATACCATCAAAGTTATCTAATTGCTTTATATAGCAGAGTAACAAGCTTTAGGGATAAAAGAAAGGCAACAGACACCTCTCTATCAAGCATGTTTGCAAGGGATCATGTCCTTAGTCTGTATTGTTTAACACCCAGATGAAGTGGCTGTGCTTATTAACTCTGAGGAGAACACCAAGCTGAAACATACAGGCTGAGGGACAGGATGGGAACTGCAAGTGATCTTCACAAATTAAAAAATTACCTATAATGATTGATGGCAGTCAAAGAGCATAAGTACTGAAGTGCACATAATCAGAATAGGTAAGAGCGAAGTACTCTCAGCAAAAGAAGAGCTGGGAGTGTTAATGAATCATGAGACACTGATGTCTCCTGCCTCTTCTGTAGCAGCATGGCACCATAAGGTAATGGATAAAGATGCTGCAAGACACAAGCAGCCTGTGAGTCTCAGAAAGGAAACTTCTGCTTCAGCCTGAAGACCACAGTTGGGAGAGGGTGTTCATGCCAGAGCATCACAGGACTAATGCTGATTAATTGGAAAGAGCCTGGAAGAATGCAGTAAAAATGATAAGTGGTCTAGAAAAGCAGCACCAAGTGAGCAACAAGGAAAGCATGACAAAGCTGAGGTTATTAAATCTAAAGAATGCAAGACATAGGGAAGCATAATGAAGGCTTTCAGAGATATTAAAGCTTGATGAAAACAGACAGGGAATAAACTTCTCTGCATATCCCTAGCGGATAGGGAAAGAAGTAAACTGAAGCAAAGCAGATTTAAATCAGACTTTAAATAAAATAGTCTAACTCAGCTGTTCAGGTCCTTCATATTGCAGTAAATTCTCTGCAGTTCATTTCTCCAAAAACTACAGTGAAAGCAGCTGAGAGGGTTTATACAGGTCTGGAAATACTCCGTGGGTGCTTAAGGCAGCACTGTTACAGGTAGCAAACTGCACTTTAAGGAATCTGTTTCACAACACACCGACACAGCAAAGAAGCTGCTGCCCAAAGTTCACCTTTCCATAGTGCTCTGGCCATTCTCAGCCCCCTGCCTGTGTCCCACCTATCTCAGTTGTGTCAGTGCAATGGTTGCAGAGCTACACCAACCACCAGTACACTGAAATGAGGCAACTTAAAAACACCCATGGGATTGGAGGGTTTGTCTTAAGAGGGCTGGAACCTGTTACAGTGCAAACTCAGCATACTGCAAAGCATCTAAACCCATACAACAGACAGGTGAACCTCAGTCACACACATAAGTGGGGCATACATACCATGCTTTACATTCAGGGGTTGCTTACATCCAAAATCTACACAAGCTCTCATCACACAAAGCTGAGCTGGGATTATACACCCACCACAAACTTCCATGTTTTCCCATGGCTTTGTACCACCATGCTTCACGACTCTTTCATGCCCTGGAGAATTCTACTGAGAAAAAATAGCTGGCACATCAGTAATGAAATGGAACACTACGATGACATATTCTAAAATTAAAATATTAAAATGACACTCCCAAGGGAATGGTGGGCACTTCCAATTTTGCAGCAAATTTCAAAGCAAGTATCCTTTGAAACTAAACACATTATGACCATTAGCAATGCTAATGCAATACTCATTAAATAAATACATCTACTTCAACACATAAATAAAAATGCCTTTCAAAAATAGGAAGGCATCAAGACAAATACTGAAGTTTATTAGGGCCATAGTTATAAGCAGAAGGTCACTAACACTACCTTAAATATTTAGCCGCTTGGAGCTCATTGCTGGAGTACAATGGTCAATGTTGTACAACATGTGTGTTGTTCCCTCAGGCCTTCCAGATCACTGGTTACAGTGATTACAAGGCAGGTACGCTAAATTCATTCTCTAGGTGGCTTAGCAATTGACCCTGAAAGTAACTAAATATGAAGGCACAGTTAATATTAAAAACACACAGATTATGTTGCTCATACAGCTCTAACAAGTGGAACAGCAACAAAGAACATTGCCCCAAATTACAATGACAGCCACGTGAAAGATTCAGGAATCAAAACAAGGTCCTACTATATTGAGCCATAAGCTCACTTCGCCAGACCACAGATATCCCTCGTTATAACTTGGAGACCTCGTGTGGCAATTATTTTAGCCCAAATAAAACTTCTGCAGCACTTCACTGATTTGCAATTCTTCTTGTCTGGAGAAGAAGAAGTTATATTCCTTTGCAAACACTTTAAATACTAATTATTTCTTTGCTGAACCCTGCAGTGAAACTCATCTCTGGAAGGGGCCATGTAAAAGCACTTCCAATATTTCTGCTGCTCAAAGAGCAATACTCTTCATTCGCTTCAGTGATTTTCTACCCAACAGGTACAACACTGAAGTAATGAGCATTATAAAACTTAATACAGTGCCATATATATTTTATGGCTCTGTAGATCCAGATCAGAGAACATCCAGATTGTTTTTACAGAACTAATGCCAGACACATTTCAAATTATGTATGCAATGATTCTAAGAAATTTATAACTCTTACCAAACTAAAATTTAAAAAAACATATAGTTGAGAAAAAGAACCTTAAAAATACCAAACATTCTTTAAGGATGGTAAAAATTCCCAATGATTTCTAAAATAGATGTTATTATGAAAGAAAATAATAGATATCAAAATTAAAAGCAGCTTGATAAGAAGTATTTTTCACTAATGAAAGTATAAGGCATTAAAAATATATGAAAATGAAAAACCATTCATAATGCTCCAGTGTTTCCACAGCACAGCATTTAAAAAGTAATACCACGTAGAATGTAAAGCCACATGAAAGCTTGGGACAAGGGAGTATGAAATGAGATTCCCTTATATCAGACTGACATCAGAAAGAAAAACTTCCTGTGTAGATTGCCACTCTTTCCCTTCTGTTTACTTTTATGGTAACACGATCACACAAATTTCCAAAGTATCCAAACACTTCATGATCTTTGATGTTGCCCTTATAACCAAAGAGGCAGAACAAGACTTCCGTGTGTCACATTCAGATATAGAAACACTCAAGTTACCTGCTCAAGGTTGAACTGAAAGCCTCTGGCAGCCCTGCAAACCAAAAGTGGTTCTCCTGAAGTCCAAGAGACACAAAAACAACTGGACCCACCTTGTCTGCCGTTTCTGCGGGAATGCATCATGTTGCAACCACTGACAGTCCTCTGTAGGGAAATCACAACTCACCTGAAGTCCGTCTTTGACCTGGGACAGAAACCATGGAAACAGAGGCTTATGCTGTTGGAAAAAAATTTCCTGCTTTAGGTATTTACTCGGGAGAAAAAGTGGCTGTGGCTCAGCTCTGGACCAAATAAATGGTTTGAAAAAAGCATGCAAAGTCCAAATATCTTGATTAAAAAGATGTTCAAAGTTTGTTCAACGTGTTCATTTCCATCAAACACTATGTTTTTTCTTTATTCAGTTCCTGTTCCTTAGCTGCAACTTACAGCCTGATGTAATTACAGAGCATTTGCTCAATATTGGCCAAGTACAGCAACAGGAGTTTGTAGGAGCACAGTTCTCTGCCAGCAGTGCCACAGTTAAAGCTGGCATGAGTGGACAGGCTTTCCTAGGGAGGAGTTGCCAGAGACTGCCCATCCCAGCCTCACTTAGAATATTTTACAAGAGAACATACTATATTTTATTTATATCTGTGTTTTCAAAGAGCAGCAGCTCAAAGTTTAAATCTACAAACTATACAGGCAGAGTAAGTGCCCGAAACCACCTGCATATTTCATTCCACATCCAGCACATACACAAAGCTGGATTCCTGTGTGAAAACAAAGTTGAGAACGTACAGACCTGGAAAGCACAAATTTCAACAGAACTTTTTCCATATCTAGTGGAAAGTAGTTTCATACAAGATCACTCATCTGAAGTCCAGCTTAGAATGAGCTCTTCAGGCAAAGGGGCCAGGGCACAGCCTGCCAGGGCTGGTACGTGTGGCTTTCCTGAGCCATGTCTGACAGGATCAGCCTGCGTGCTGCCACCACCCCGAGAATGACTAGGCCTGTCTAAGACTAAATTTCATCACTAAATCCAGAAATACCTCACCTGAAGAGTAAATCTATGATCCAATTATTCTGTGTTTGGACAAATGAATTTTCCATTTAGTCTATTTCTACAGAAAGAAAATATCCTATTTCCACAGAAAAAGCTGCAGCCTTCAATTCTTGCCAGAATATCCCCTTCATATTTAAGAAAACTAATCCACATTCTCAAAGGCTCTGATTTCAGTGCAAATTACATGTCTTAATTTTATTTAAAACGTCTTCTGGAAACTACAAAACATCCTCTCCATCAGTCTCTGACAGTATGTCTCAGGCACACGTGGGAAATGCCCAGGAAGACACTGCAAGAGCAAATACACGTCTGGTTCAGTTTAGTTGTGTTCACACAGCGCAGCCATCCCAACTGAATTTGCCTAGTAGATCAAGTATAAGCAGCACTGCTTATTATGCTTCACAGTTGCCTCTAACAAGGTTTGAATGAAGGACAGAACAAATATAAACAAAATTATCTTACTTCCATTTGCACTTAAATTTTGACAGACTGGAAACTGTCCAAATTCTCCTACTATTTTGTGGCTAAAATAGGAAAATCCCGTCTGCTACAAATGGAAAATGGTCCAATGAAACACATTTACTACTGAAAAACTGTCATCTCTGGAGCTGCCTTGTAACATGATGCATCAACAAATTTGCCTGCTAAGGAAGCATCATGCATATAATGACTAAAGTTTGTGACATTAGCAAAGACCCTTCAAGAAAGAGAAGTGATACCAATTGCTGCAAGCTTTGTTTTCCAAACTTCTGATTGTTCCTAAATATGACACAAATAAAATCAATCTAAAATTACTCATTTTTCCAACATCTGTTAAGAACTCTTAAAAAGTCTACCCTTAGGGACAATTTGTCACAGCACAAGATGATGACATTTGCAACACTATACTATTGTATCAACAAATAAATGTCACTATTTGTGACATAAACACTGCCCTATGACAACCTTTTGTTGGCCTCACTGATACCATAGACAAATATTTGACCATGTAATGCAAATAGAATCAATGACACCTTAGGGACCAAAGCAGAGCAAGTCTGTTCCCTTGTGTAAGCCAATGTCAGCTTATTTGCTCCTAATTCTACGGTACCAGAAAAGCCACAAGTGCTACACGCTCTGATCCAGTGACACAAATCCCCTTCCTCATGTCCGACCTAGAACGGTCTGACACACAAGGCATTAGGTCATTGCAGCAGTCAAGGTAAATGAAGCAGTAACAGAACTCTACAGTCAACATTTTTAAGCAGTAATGGGGAAGGATGAATCCAAGTTAGGCTTCTAATTATTTTCATTTTAATGTGACTATTTAAGCCATTACCTAAGTTACACAGCATATTGCTCCAAAAATTTTTATTATAGGACAGAGTTGGTTTGCTGCACTACTGTTCCTTAACCCAAAAAGTGAAGCAAGAGAACTATGTTTTTTCCTCATGTAGATATAATGATGCCTACTAAAAACTCCATGTCATTCCTCAGAATTATTAGCATGCGTGTGACTCAGAAACTACTAAAAACCACAAATAAAACTGGTCCTCTTTAATTGTCAAGATGAGCCTCGTGCTGATCCTTCCTAACAGTTTGGGGGCTTAATCTCTTATCTACCACAGCCAAGTGTGGTTGTAGCCCTGGCCCAAGGGTCCGATCCAATGCCCACTGAAGCCTGCTGCCAGCTTTTACAGGCTTTGTCCCAGGAACACAACGTGGAGAACCCCTGCTCTCACAGCACAGTGACAGCGGGGTGCAGCGGTAATGGGCAATGGGCCTCCAGGGCAATGGGACTCCACTACAGGGAACCTTCTGCAGCAGGAAAGTGATGAGGGCTCAGGACTTGTTTCTCTCAGTTGAACTGATTGCCTGTGCAAGGAGATTGATGCAGAAATCAATTCACTAGTGCCAGCTGGTTTCTCTCTATCTGCAGTGGTGGAAAGTTGATTGGGATATTAGTTTCCTTCAGCTGATGTGCCTTCCATATGTAAGATGCTGACCCCAGTGAATCTGAACAAACTAATACAGCAGCTAGAAAGATTAAATTAACCAATCCATAGGAAGGAAGGTAGAGGACTAAAAGAGAGTACAAAGACAAAGAAAGGCAAAAAACAACTCTCTGCTCAAGCTAACAGGCTTGGTTTTTTTCTAGATAACCTCACTAATATGGAATTGTTTAGGGAAAAAAATTAAGAGGAAGAATAGTAAGAAACAACAGGGTGGAATTCAACATTTAAAATATAATTCTTGGGATATTACCTGTTTCTGTTTACTTTTCCCCATTTTGCAGGCTCCTGCACCTCTTCTTTTCCATTACTGTTAACATTCCACTAACTGTGAGACAAATCAAAGCCAAGAATCCTTCCATAATGTGTGAAATTTAAGTCAATGAAATGGTGCTGCTTTACTCTAGCTGAGAAATACAATCACGGCTCAGGTTCCCATGGAGTCTAGAGATAGACCACAATAACTGAATGCTTTTATTGATGTCCTTCAATACAATATTAAAAATGAAAACAGAGCACTTAGGAATCTCTATTTAAAAATCATGAGCTATTTGTAAATAAGAATGAGTGAGATTTTTCAGGACTTCTTAAAATCCAAGAAAGTTGATCATGCCTGTTTAATAAGCCTTTACGTAACTTAAGAGAAAAGAATTGATTTTCATTTCAAAAGAATCACCAATTTTTACTGAACAAAAACCTAGCTTAACTATGCCATGCAAACTTGGAACAAACAAGCAGAATTTCTTGTATGTATCAAAACAACTTTATTATACAGCAAACCAGAAGATCAGCTGTTTTAAAGTCAAACACCGAGACATCAAAGGCATATTTTCATACATGGAAAGGGTGAGACACTTGAATACTCTCAGGTAAACTTTCATAAATTAAAAATGAGACTCACTTGTTGATAAGAACATATACTATATCAGTTATGCACCAAAAGAATAATGGCTTGAATTTAAAATTAATCCTGGTTCAGATGAGGTTGTGCATTTAATGAACATTTATTCAACTTTAAATAATCAAGGAAAACATTCAAGATACTTTGTGCTTTTTCCATACGACAGTACCATCATCCACACTTCTAAAAAGATTCTTTAATAAATTCCATATAAACAAAAAGACATCGAAAAACACTTTTGCCATGCATCTTCTTTCCAGAAACAACATTCACTCAAAAGAAACAGTACCCTTTAAACTTCCCCACCTGATGAGAAACTTACAGTAGGAAAAAACAACTAATTAAATTGTGTCAACAGGTCTACATGTTACTTTATACAATTTGTCTGAATTTAAATACTATTTAAATCAATATAGTAAGAAATGGGTTTGAAATTCCAAAATGTAGAAACATATCAACAAAATTTAAATCACTCAGAGAACATACCCCAAAATTTGAACTCATTAAGGTTTATGGAAAGGATGATGTAATAAATAGAAATCCAGCACTAGCAAGTACCTAAGTTCATCTTCCCTCTCATTTTCATGTTTATAACCAAGGTATGTTTCTTGCACCTTTTACAGTTACCTCTGAGCCACAAATTGCTGTTGGCCAGAAAAGCTGTATGGTGAAGGATCACAAAATATTCATCTGAGTCTGAGGCTCTTCCCTCAATATCCACAGGTCTAGCCTAGTACAGACATCTTTATGTTCTTCTCATAAGTCAATCCCATAAGACAGTATCAATTTCATGTTAGATAAAAGCACTCTAAATCTGTTCATCTTCTTTCAGTCCATGAACTGTAGTGACTACACAACAAGTGCACTTGCATCAGAGAAATAAGCTGTGCCAGAAACCAAGACCTTACACTTTTTTGCTTTTGACTCCCATGTTTTCAGGGCTTAGCTAAAGCCACAGAGCTCAGATATATGAACTGCAAAGTTTCCCTTCTATGACAGCTTCAAACTCATTTGCTGTCTCTGCTTTCCTCATCTTGCGTTTGTTTTCAAAAGGAGCTTCATTCATTTAAATCCCTGCAATAAGTAGCAGCTTGTAAATATTTAATTTCATTTAAAGGAAAAAGAATTCATTGTGTATCTGTTGCAAAAAGTAATAATGAGGCACACTTGGCAAAGCCACATCTCAGAATGACATCACCCACATATCAGAATGACATGCATTAATATCTGAACTTAATCCAGACAATAAAATCCACAGTAACAGACATTTCAGAAGTTGTGTTTTGCTCATAATACTTCATTTATGCATTAAATCTAACTGAGTAGATTATGATTATTTTTCAATTAAACCTGGAAGAGCAGAAGTCATTTCACTGATAGGTAGTATACAAATTCTTATTAGATGGCATGATCAGATCACAGAATTGGAAATGGAATTTTTAGTCTGTAATTTCTAATTATGATTATTTAAACTCACATGGAAGCTTGACACAGAAACACTGTATTTCACTTTCTGTCCCCAGTCCAAAACTGACCCTGGGTAAGTTTAAGAGATAACTGCAGGGCTTACACTGTTCCTGGGCCAGTTTCAATTAGGATGATGATATTTTGGCAATAATTGTGTTTTTAAACATTTGTGATTGCTGTCCTCTAGAGCTACAGATACTGCCACAAAGACAAGATTTCCTTAAGTAACGCCATGCAGTCTGTCCAAGCCTGTAGACAACATGTGACCAAGTGTGAACATCTATTTTCACTGCAGTGGCAACTCCCAAACTGATGACATGTCAGTGTCATTACTAATCATGTCTTTGAAGATCCTTTTTTCCGGATGGAACAGGGAAGATGATGCTATTTAAGCCCTCAGGGGTGAGAAAGGTGATTTAATACAGAGAAGGAAATGAAGGGAGAATAACAAAGGAGACGCACAGAGACAGAGAAAAGAAAGGAGGGAGGAGGAATGAGACATACAAAAAAGCAGACAGAAAAGTAACAGAAACAAAGGCTGCAGAAGTTGCCTAAAGGGAAGCAGAGTTTCTCACTGAGTGATAGTGACTGTGACAATCAGGTTCACTTAATAAATACAAGTCTATTTAGTAGCTATAAAAAATAAAAAGCTTGCATATTTTGTGCACACCATGCACATACAAGAGGCTGCAGATCAAAGACTATGAACTCTTTATATAATTTCCTGGCACACAGTCTCTGCCTAAATGTGAATTTCAGTGCTCTCATCTCAATGGGCTTGACTTCTAAGCTACCGACCCCTGTGAAACATCACGCTGGACTGAGTCCTGCTCCCTCAGGGAGCCTCGATATACTTCACAAAGTACAGCAATGCAATAACCAGACTTGCTGGCAGTTTCTGCAAACCAGATAAAGATTATATCCTTCTGTAGCTTTATATTCCCATCTTCAGGAAGAGTCTCTTCACAGTCACAAACATTAGAGCCAAGATGTAAGCCCTCACAATAATATGGACATTGATTCAAACAGGAAGTGGAAGCTCTTCTTTTCATGCAGCTCCAGTGTTCATAAAGCATCTCTTGCCTCAGGAGCACACACAAAGACAGCCTGAACATTCCTGCACGCTTACAGACTGATCAAGCCGAACCAAGTCCACCTGCTGATGAAGAAACTTGCCTTTCATTCAATTCTTAAGTTATAGCAGTTCATGCCAGTTTAGGAAGTGGCTTTTCTGCAGCTAGCTACTTTAAAAAAAAAAGAAAAAGTTTGTATTGATAATGTACCTACTAACAACCCAGTTCTCACATGGATTATATATGATAGCCTGGTATCAGTTGCCTCCCTCTCCTCCCCCAAGGGTTTGGCAAAAGGTGCTTATACAATAAATTTTAAAAAACTTTCTTAGGGTTCTTCAGGAGCAATGAGAGTTTTTTAAGGAATACTGAGGTTCAAAGCCTTCTAAATGTAGCCCACTTTATAAAATAACATCTGGTTTAAAGCAGTTGGAAGAGGAAGAAGGAAGGAAGGAACAGAAGATCTTGTTAGTGGCCTTCAGTGCTCTGCACAGTAGCCCTTGAGAGATGCTGCACGAAGATGAACATATGTATTTCATTATGAACTGAAAATGTGTTCGCTGAGGTACATCTTGCAGTTTTTAAGCAGAGGTGCCTGATTCAGCCTATATGCAGGGAATGTGTTCCCTCTGCATCTTCCTTCACAGAAGCTGGTAGGAGCCAGCTTAATCCCTGAGTCACAAAGTGAGTTTCACAGAGCTACAAAAATGCTGCTTGGCTGATGTGCAACAGACTTTCTTGCTTCTCTTCTTTACAGCAGTTTTAGACAGTATTTAATAATAGTATCTGTGACCCAAGAGAAATTTAGAACATTGATAGTGGGCAGCTTGCTCCAAAAACATAGACACTTTTGCTCCATCCACACATCCTCCTGCATGTTCTCAGCAGCACCTCTGTGGATGTCACATACAAGAGAGTAAAAAAGAAACTCTAGACTCTTTTGTATTTGTTTCTCCTGTCAGGCTGGGAACTTCAAAAAGAAAAGGATCGGATCTCGGCTGACTCCACCAGTATTGGCCTCCCTCATCCAGGGGGAAAGCAAAGCTCAGAGCCACTACTAGTAACAGCTTCCCAGTTCCCTATCCCAAGCACTAGCATAGTCAAGGGCAACCAAAGAGTTCACTGTCAGTCCTCTGTAGTCTGTCTCTGGTGCTCCAGACACAGCTCTCTCTCTGAAGGCACCCTACTCCCAACACAGATGTTTTGCATAGTTTCTGTTCAGCTTGTACCTCTCACTCAGGGCAAAGAACATGTTTTAAGACTGCTCTCAAGGCAGCTGAGACCTTTTGACATGCTTGCCATTATGCAGTTGGGTAACAGGCAGGGAAACACAGGAAACCACTGATTAAAAGCCAAACAAATTAGCAAAATAAGAAATGACCCTCTAAATCAAAAGCTGAAACTCTGATGAAGTCCTAGGGCCTGTGTGGGGGCATGTGAGCCTGGGAGAAGAAAGCTTTTTCTATGCTCTAACCACATAAAATACTACAATACTTCACACTCCAAAGTCCTGTGTACAGCAATTAAACTTGTGCAGGTTACAAGACTAAAATGAAAGAGGCCAGGAGCAATGATGTTCACACAGTGCATTCACAGAGCTGTGTGAGCAGCCAAATCTAGTGTGAACCCTTACCAGTCTCAACAGGGCCCAGAAGTGCTCAGAAAGAGCACAGAGTGATCACTCTCAAAGCCAGCTGGGAACTTAAGAGGCAGAACTTTATTAATACAAACCTACCATGGGGAAGGATACTGGGATTTCTTTAGTTAAGAATCACCAAGATCAGAGCCTGTAAGTACAAACACACAAATATGCAGCAAATCCTAATAATCTGATTTTGACTTCCTTTCCCACCTCAGTGCAGGTTGAGGTGAGGTGAGCAAAAGAGAATTAGTGTTTCTGTGCCATCCAATTGCATGTGCTTACAGGTCTCCAGCATCACCAGCCAGATCCGTGGGCATCTCCAGGCGGTTGCTGCCACACATCGCTCTGGAATTCATGTCATGAGCTCTGTAACAGGCTGATTGTTGCCTGTATAGTAGTATATGTGCACTACATCTGTTTGAGACCCCATCAGCATGTAGTGGTAATTGACAGGCAAAGATCTCAATGCACCCAGAAAGTAATTCACCTGTTCCTGGCATGTGCTGCTTTTGTTTTATTTCTGTTTTTATGCTTCATCCATGGAGCCCCTCAAAAACTAAGCACAAAAGAGAGTTGCCCATACAAGAGGGGTTCAAAAGTTCCCTCAAGGTTATACTCTTATCTCTGCCTGTGTTAACACTGATGCCTACTTAGGCTGAACACCCAAAACAATACCTAGGAGCACAGAACAAGAACTGAGAGAAGTGTATTCTGCTCTCCATAAATTGCAAGATTTAATGAGTGCTGCTGCAGATTTAGATGCCTTAGACTCACTGTATCTTTCTGCTAGCTAACACAGGAAAAACATCTTACTGTACTTGAACCCTTGAGGATTTTATGGCAATCTACTATTCCCTGATACAATTGTGTTTTCAATGAAGAAACAACTATTTCTTCAAAATTAGTCATATTTTCCAATGTAAAACACTGTGAAATAGTGCTTAAAGCTCCAAGAGTGATTCCAACATGTTCCACTCACCCTCCAGCTCCATTCCCTTGGGCATCTGTCTTGCAATTACAACTGCTGGTGGAGGGAATCATGGCAATGCACATCCACAAATACCTGAAAAAACGTTTCTCTACCATAGCTCAGTTAGGGAGGCCAAGTTATGCACTGCTAAAATTTGCAGATGGAACAGCTTAGTTCCCAGTCCTCATCATTTTTATTGGTATTACAGAGCACCAAAGCGCCACCAACTCAGAGCAGAACCCCAGTAAAATCTTGCTCCGGGACATGCAGGGGTGAAACTGCCCTCTCCCTGTGCCACTTTCAGTCTGAAGACCAGGGGAGATACAGTAACAGTGATAAAAAACATGTTTTCACAGAGTCTAGCTTGCCATCTGCTAAAACTGAACATGCTGGCCAGTGAACACGTGCCCACTGCTCCACAGGAGCAAGGACACATCACAGGGGCTGGTGCTTGCACATACAATTGTGTGACACTTGGTGTGGCTTTACTGTGCCCCTGGTGAGCTTATGAAAACCATGAAAGAAACACAGTTCACAAAGCCAATGGGGGGAAAAAAACATTAAATACATCTACTTCATTTACTAGAACAAACTTTTAAGGATGTTACTGCACAGAAACCACAAAAAAGGCTTTTTTGCCAATGACAAAATCATTATGGCATTTTCATGACTTATCTTTAAAAAAAAGAAAAACTATTTACTGTTCTGTGGTTTTCTTTTAGAAAACACAGATAAACATGAGGATATTAGAGAGATTAGAGGGATGCCAGAAATGAACAATAATCTCTGTGTGTAAGTACATTTCTAAAAATGTGCCAGTCAGATACAGAGTAGGCAGGTACTATTACATGCAGGTACTGTCCTAACCAGCTAGTGCAATTAAAGAGCTAGCAAAAGTGAGCTATAAAATAAAATTTTTACGGTCGAAATAAATGTTATTCAGAGAAATAATTATTAGTCTACAAGATCTACAAGAGTAGGAAAGGAACAAACACTGAGAAATAAGCACAGTTACTTCATTATACTGCTAAACAAAGGCAGAAAATAATACATGAAATACAGGTTAAGTTTCACTGATACTGGTTTTAGTCACATAACCTTAAGTCTGTTCAATGATCTTGAAGTGCTAGAGTCCAGGCATTTAAATTAAACTGGACTACACATTAAAAGGCGCCTTGATCAAAACAAACATCAGAGCAAGCAGAGAAGTTTGCGTGACCTGTGAGAGCCTTTTCTTCTCCAATTCCTAGGCTGTACTGTGAAAGTCAGAGGAACAAAGGAACCACAGATGTGATTTTCTATGGTCCTGCCTCTTTTAGGTGTTATAACCATGGTGATAACCATGACTTTAATATTGAAGTGCACAGCTTATTTAGAGAAACAGCCACCCTAAGAGATAGGGAAGTACCATTATTTTCACCTTACATGTTGGAAACTGCAAAATCACCTATGTAAGGCAAGTCGTATTTCAGAGGACACTGGCGAGGCAACTGCAAAGTTCTTCAGCTCTCTTATTCAGCTTCAATTTAATCCAAGAGCTGTTCATTTGGAACCCTATGCTCTGCCTCTGGCCAAGCCTCAAATTTCCCCAAGGTCTGACTATTGTGAATACCACAGCTGTGCCTTCAGAGCTTGCAGATGTGGTGATGGGCCTGTGTGGAGCATCACCAGCTCTGCCAAGGGCGGCACCCACACCCTGAGTCCTGCAAGAAAGCAGCGCCTCACAACTCTCCTCTTCCACCACAGCCTCACCCAGGGGTGACAAAATCCAACAGCATCCCTAAGCATGGCTTTTCTCCACTCATTTTACCAAAGTCAATGAGTCCAGAACGTGTCAACGCACACCTACAACACTGAGCTTTTCACAGCACACAGGGGCAAATCCCTTTGAAGCACGGCTCCTCACGGGAGGTGACACTGCCCTCCTCACCCTTCCACAACAGCACTGGGGCTACAGTGCTCACCCAGCACAAGGGTCTAATTCCCACTTCTGCATCAGGAGATGAAATACAAATCTTCTGCCAGAGCAGAGACGCACAAGCCTTACCGCTGAAACTGCTTCACTTTTTCTTGGTGTAATTGCAGATCTATGGATTTTGGAGAAAAGGGAAAGAGACAGAAAAACACCAACATTCCTACATATATACAATGTTTCTAAGCACCTGATTAACTCTCAACTCAGAAGGGAAATTTTAGGCTCTGGCCCTATTACTCCCTATATATGAATATTCCAATTATTTGACAAAAAATACTTAAACAGCTGTTGGAGCAGCCCATGGACAGAAACGTAGAATTATATGTACCCTTTGTCAAGGTGCATCTTTTAAGCATACAGTTCTGTTTCTCAGGGATGTACATAGGTAAAACTGTCGTTATAAAAGATTTACAGCTGTACTTCCCTTTTTGCACTGGGGTTATGCAATGCCCACCACAATGGAATCTTAATCCATAACTGAAATTCCAACAGCAATGTCACAGTAAGGAAGCACCAGCAACCTCGACATACTTGAACCTACATCCAAAAAATCCTGTTTTATCACAGTGAGTCAAGTAGGTCCCTCTTCAATAACCTGAAAGAGATTATACGTGCTTTCAGAAATCAACTCATCCAAGCTTTCCCAAGAACGGCTGTTAAGATTGTCAGGAATCAAACAAGGGAGCATCCACATCTCCCTCCTTCTGCAGAAGGACAAGCTGAGGCTTAATGGCTGAATCACAGAATCATGGAATGGTTTGGTTTGGAAGGGACCTTAAAGATCATTTAGTTCCAATCCACCACCATGGACAGGGACACCTCCCACTAGACCAGGTTGCCCAAAGCCCCATAGAGACTGGCCTTCAACACTGCCAGGGATGGGGCACCCACAGTTTCTCTGGGCAACCCGTGCCAGTGCCTCAACACCCTTGCAGTGGAGAATGTCTTCCTTACATCTTATAAAGTAAGGCAGGGCAAAGGATCCCACTCATTATTTCTTTCAAAGTGGTTTTGTCATTGGTGATTTGTTAGAGTTTTAAATTATTATTACTGGGGCAGGAGGTGGGGGATGGGAATTTTTGGTAAAGAATGTGAGTCTCTGAGAATAAAAATGCTGAAGGAATGTTGCAGGTCATCACATTTCATCCTGAGCTACAGTGAGCAGTCATATACTGCAGACTCCTTTCAACCTATACTTCCATCTTTTGCTTAAATGAAACTGTGTTTTCAGGAACTTGCATTGTACTGCAGATTCTCTCTCCTTTATGTGAGCAACCTTTGGTCTTAACTGGCAGGACCATAAAATATTTTATTTGGACATGAAAAGGTCTTGGCATAAAAGCTTCTGTAATCTGGGCAGTTTTATGTTTTAAATTCATAAAGTGGTACATACCTTACAGAGCTTCCTATTTTAGCAGAACAATTACTGTTTTTCTGAAAAGCTCACCATTTTCCCCTTCTGTTCTTTCAAAAAGAATCTACTAGTCTATTGAATTTTAATAAAACCAAAAGGGAAGTTCTCATTTCTTTCTCTGAAGATCTATATCAGTAGATTCCTAAAACCATCAAGCTTGGGAAGAATGTATTATGTTCCCACTGTGATACGTGATTTGCTACGCACA
The DNA here is from genome assembly GCA_035583185.1 of Anabacerthia variegaticeps. Classification (NCBI taxonomy): domain Eukaryota; kingdom Metazoa; phylum Chordata; class Aves; order Passeriformes; family Furnariidae; genus Anabacerthia; species Anabacerthia variegaticeps. Next base: position 62,008,715 of record JAWWEW010000131.1, on the reverse strand, counting down.
GCCCAAACACATCCCTATAAGGACTGTTATTTACCCAGGTTTGGGTTATCATGCACATGTAATAAATACATCAGCAGTATCAGAGAGAGAATTCCAATCTGGTGTCTCCTTTTAGTGTTCATTGCTAAATTTCCCTCCTCATTTAAACTGAGCTTATCCCAATGTTGGCACAGTAGTGCTGCTCATAGCCCACTCCTAAGCAAACCAAGCAACACCAGTTAAACCAGCAAACCAGGTAAAACCAGGTATGGCTGCAGGTGTGGAGGGCTGTGCGTGGAGGAGGACTTTGAAGCATGTTGGAAACACACATTTACTAATTAAAGTATGTATCAATCTTAAGTGTCTACTTAGGGGATGAGAAGAGGTGCTCTCTCTTTCCTTTAGCAGCTGGAATTTGTTGAAATGTGGAGAGAGCTCAGCAGGCAGTGATATGACTAGCAAGCTGTAGGGCTGGTAGAGAGGCAAAACAGAGGCTGGTAGAAGCAAATAAATGAAGTAAGCCATAAACTTTGTACCATGAAAAGAAAAAAGAAACATTAAACTCCTGAGTTACTTCAGTCAGATTAATATCATTCTGCTTTCCATGTGGGACTCTGCTGTTCTGTTCAAATATGATTATTGGGTTTAGTTTCTGTTTGTTTTTATAATCACACTATCATCTCAAGGAATTTTAAGAAAAACTCTCCCTATGGGAAATCTGCCTTTCACTTTGCAATATATGTGCCATTTATCAAAGGTCTGAGCTGTCAGGATTTTTGACCTCATGCTCCCTTTAGTTTCATAAAACGTAGTCTGGCTACTCTGCAGAAACAGCACCAAAACCTTACTGCAAACGGACTTTTGCCCAGTTTGGATAGATAATTACATTTACCATTTACAGGTACCGCTACAGTAATATTGAAGTCAATGCCTTTTATAGATTCTCTCAGCACAATTTATTGCAAACTGAACAAAACACAAACCCAATTAAATAAAATATCTACTGGAAGAATACATTTAGTGATCAGTGGGCTCTACAAATGGTGAAATTGTATCACACAGAGTAATAGTTTTTAAATTAACAAAAGTATCTGTATATCAAATACAGAAAAGTCTGGATCCGTTAAAGATTTTGGGTGCAGCAATTTCTACAGATATGCAATAAACCTTCCTTTCCAGTAAGGTGCTGCTAAATATTTAAGTCTGGGAAAAACTGTGTGAACATTTATGTTTATTTTCCATAACAAAGACCTACATGTTTATGAGGGATCATGACATCAACTTACTGAACAAATAAGCACCTGCATGGACTTAATACTTTGTAAACAAAACAAAAAAGGAAATACTGGTACCATGAAAGTGCAGACTTGGAAGTAGCTGGCCAAAGTCCTGCTCACAACACTTTAGCAGTCAGCACATAGCATGAAAAGCAGTCCATGAATCAAAATCAATTGTGAATTTGAGTCTAATTCTCCCCATATTTCTGCTCTGGCGTTGATTTTTTTTTTTTTTTTTTCACATTGGCAGGTATTAATGCAGAATGGGAATTCTCCAAGAAGCTCAAAAAGAACACAGTTTTGCATAGAAAGTTGTTTGCCTAGCACAAAAAAGCTCCTGGGATGACTATAAGGTCTCTTCTAAGGAAAAGTAGGGGTTTTAAAAACTGACATCAATTGATCATTTTTTCCCAAATCAGAAAGGGTTGCATATTTTTAGTAAATCTGAGAACATACATATTCAGCTTAACACAGAAAGCGCCATTCTTTTAGCACATTACCTGTATATATTCCAATGCACACCCCCATGTTATTTATCAGTTACGCAGATGTCAATTTTTAGCCCTTCCCATAGTAAATGGTGAGCTGCACCACCCACCTGTCATGTCTTCAGTTTATGATATTTTAAGACTGGAAAGGAAATTAGTTCCACTTGCATGAGCCATTGTGTGAAAGTAAGAGTGCACAACAGATTTCTGTGGGCAGAGGGCACAGAGAGCAGAAATACTAATTGCTAGAATTCACTAACCAGATACATTCTTGCTGTTACAAGCACTGGCTTTGTAAGACGGGTGATGGTTTTGACTATACATCCCGCTGCCAAGAAAGGTTGGGGACAGACTTCTCATTCATATAATCTATAAATAATTATTAGAGTACAAAATAAAGTAATGAGGACACAAAACAGGAGACAATTTGCATACCTCCCTGTTCAGCTCTATCTTGACAAGGTGAGGAAGGGTACCGTGATCTTCCCAGTGATTGAAGCTCACTTTACAATCACTGCAACCACACCCTCTGCTGTGTTATAAAAGCCACCATTTCTCTAATTCACAAAACTAATCACGTTACATGAGGATAATAAAGCACATATCAGACTTCTACAGTACAGAAAAGAAGAAGGAGGAGAGAGGACCAATTAAATTTACAGCCTCACTACTTTCTTTCAAGACATCTCACACAACCAAAAATCTCACGCTTCTCTTATTGCAGCACAGGAGGATTTACACAACGTAAATTACTTTGTTAAAGCTCCATACGCACATCAACCTAACCAAAGCCCCTTTTAAATTTATTAATTTGCCCTTGATCCACATACGTGAGCCCTCCATGGTGGCACTTTCAATGAACTATTCCTGCAGGTGAACATCCCTCAGAGAAGCAGCTGCCCCCTCTGCTTTTATGGTTATTTGTCTCTTCATCACTGAGCTCAAAGGAATAACCCTACTGCATAGTTCTTCTTCATTTATTTTACTAGGTGAGGTGTTTAAGAGGATATATGGTCATCTGGAGCTCATCACTGTCAAATTTTCAGCCACGCAGCTGTAAAGAGTAAAGGAACTAGTTTAGCTCCTTGGTTTACAAAGTGCTGAGTACCTCCAATGAGGTGCCAAATGTGCGTGGTGACACTTCCAGATTGCTGAGTGCCTCCTGAGGTTCGCAGGGCCTGATCCAAAGCCCCGCTGTTAGGAATGACAGCCCTCCCCTCGACTGCAATGCGCCTGAGACAGAACAGCACTTCGTGGCTCCCGCCTGTGCTTCCAAGGCAAGGAGAGACTTGCCATAGATTTAAGAACGTGGGATAAGGTGCCAGGTTTGAGAAGCACTGGAATCTTAGCGTTTCTACCTCCAAACACTTAACCCAGAGTAATAAAAAAACAAATATACATATCTACTTAAACAAATAGACATTCAAGACTACCTTAAATCTGTTTGGGATCAGGTGCTTATTTTCAATTGTTTCAATTTCACAAACGCGCCAAAAAAATATCTCTCCAAACTCTTTAAGCCCATCCTGCTTCCTTTGGCCTTCATGTATTTTTTTCACTTAAACAAAAAAAAAAAAGTAACAAGAAAAGATGAAAAAAAAGATGCTGACAGTCCTACTGTAAAACACCCATTGCAAAGACTGGCTGCTTTCATTTGGGTTAAGGCAGCAAAGAGTCTTTCATTACCAGGTCACTTGTTCAAATACAGTCCCGCTTGACAGTTATCACCTGATGGCAGGCAAAGTATGCAACATACTTTCTAAGTAACTCTGGAAAAGTGTTATTTTGTTGAATATATACATACTGTAGAGAACGTCTGCAGGCATTCAGGATGAGCACGTCATCCTGGAACACTGAATTAGTAGACAGCAACTAAGTAAACAAAAAAAAAGAACTAAGTTGCAGCAAAGAGTGTAACCACTTTCATTTATTCTGACAGTTGCCATTTATCTTTGCTTCTGAAGAGACTACGTGGTAGTATTCTAGTAAGTGAGCTGTGGCATACCGTGAAAAAATAATAACATTTTAGCAATACAAGCTCTCGCTGCAGCATCTGTTATTAAATCTTTGCAGAGGCGAGGAGAGACTGCTAGTCATAACTGTGGATTAGCAAGGTTCTACTACATTCGTTTTAGAGTGCAGAGCACTTTGCATGAAAGCTGTTACTTGCCTTTTATGTCAAATAATGAACTTATGCCAACTTTTTAATACTGAAATCTTCAAGGAAGTAGTTCTAACAGCCTGCAAGCACTGTCCACAAAAACCGGCAGCAGTCTAATAGCAGAGAAATGGAGGAAGGGCAGAACCAGAATAGCTGATGCTGCTGATTTACAACACTTTCTTTTCACAGAAAATGACCATCATCTTGCACTTCCTTCCTGAGAATCAAAAACTGCCTTTGAAAGTGTCAAGCTTTATGATGCTGACTTCAACTCTGACACCTGATTATACAAGAGCGTTAACATAAGCGCTCAGCATGCTCCAGGGAATCACTGCATCCTCATCAGTGGAGCCTTAGCAGCTCCACATCCTGGCTGACTCGCTAGCAAAACAGGCAAAAAACAGGACTTGAAGTCCTAGAGAAAGGATGATAATTCACATACTTATGAGAAGTACAACACACACACACTGAATTGAGACAAGTTTAAGTAAACTTTATGTTAAATTCACAAAGTTCAAGCAGAGTGGGAGCTTAGCTGAACTGCAGTAAAAACACTCAGGAGCTTTCCTGAAACACTAAAATCCTTCAAGACAAAGTCGATCTTGAGCCTTCATAACGATATTTTCCTAACTATGAAGTTACATAGACAGTGCAAGGTGCTGTGTAATATTTACCCACGATGCTCACTGTTATGATATAATGTTCCAGTGAAGGATAAATTAGAAGCAGGAAATCGCTGAAACCATCCGCGTGAACACACAACCATTAATGGATCAATACATAATGAAATGAAGACTAGCTGAAATTGAAAATGAGTTACAAAATACTAGGGGCGCTCACCACGATAGTTGCCGTCTAAATCAGGTAAGTAATAAAGGCGAGACACGCTGTTTTAACTGCGAAAAGTTGTGAACACTGGCTCTCTAATGCAATATCACTGGTCCCAGCGCACGACTTTTATCCATCGATGTAGCTGTAAGAGCCCCGTCGGAGAGCTGCTGCCATTCCGGAGCTTTGCGGGACGCCCCTACGCCCCGGCGGCGCCGTCCCGCTCACCCGCTCCTGCCGCTCACATCCACCTCAAACCCGGAGCTGCGTTTTATTTCATTTTCGGTTTGTTTCGGGTTTTTCTTTCCCCGGCGCTTGCGAAGACAGAGCGCGGCGCGGGGGAGATTACATGGGGATGACTGAATCGCGGTGAATCGATTAAGCCTCGACAATTTAATCTGGGACTTCATGCGGGGCTGGAGGAGATAATCCCCGCGCCGCAGTTCGTCCCTGTCTCTCCCCTAGCCGGAGACCCCGGCACAGCCCCGGGGGCACTGCGACCGCACACGGACACCACCGCTTCGCCGCTCCGGGGCCAAGCCACCCTCCTCCTCCTCTTCCTCCTCCTCCTCCTCGCAGCGCGGCGCACACCGCGCACCCGGCCCCCTCTGCAAGATGCGCGCTCGCAAACTTTCCAAACTTCTGGGGAAGTGGCGGGGGGTGCGCGGGGCCGGCCCGACCACGGCGGCGCTTCGCCCCCCGTTGGCACCTCACTGGCCGCAGCCCCGGAGCGCTGCCCGGGGGCAGACCCGGCCCGGGAAGCGGGCGGCAGGAGAGACGCGCTCCGGTCGCACCGAGCCCGGGGCTGCGTCCCGCAAGTTGGGAGAGCAAAGCAGCGGCAAGGGCAGGGACCCCACAGCCCGCCCCGCACTGCCCCTCGCACTCACGCTGCTGTTCTCGCCCGTCCAGTGCACCATCGCCTGGTTGTGAGACGCGTCCCCTTTCAGCACGAAGGAAGTGCTGATGAGGGAGACCTGCTCCCGGCCGGCCGCCGAGGATGCTCTCCGGGAGCGGTCGCTCCCCGCTGCCGCCCCGCTGCCGCCGCGCCGCGGCTCGGGCGGGCTGCGCGCAGCGCGGGTCAGGGCTGCGGGGCGCGGGCGGCCGCGGGGCTCCGCGCAGGGCTCCGCACAGGGCTCCGCACAGGGCTCCGCGCAGCGCGGCGCGGCGGCGGCGCCCAGCAGCGGCGGCAGCAGCAGCAGCAGCAGCAGCGGCGGCGGCGGCAGGCGGGCGGACACGCGTGGCCCGCCGTGCGCCATGGTGGCTCTCCGGCGTGGTAGTGACAGGCGGGGAGGTGGCGGGGAGGGAGGGAAACACCGCGGCGGAGGGCGGGGGCGGGGGAGGGCTGTAACCGGAGTGGGGCTCAGCGGCAGCGCCGTGCGCGGGGCTGCGCGCCCAGCCGGGGCGGCGCCGCCATCTGCTGGTCCGCGCAGAAACGCCGGGAGCGCTCCGGCACACACGGACACGGGCACGGACACGGACACGGACACAGACACGGACACGGGCACGAGCACAGACACGGACACGGGCATGGACACAGACAGGGACACGGGCACGGACAGGGACAGGGACACGGGCACGGACAGGGACACGGGCACGGACACGGGCATGGACACGGACACCGCGCCCCACGGGAGCCGCGGCGGGGCCGGGTCTCTCGGCAGCACAGCCCGCCGCTTGCGAAGTTTCACGCAGAGCTCCAGGTTCCCGAGAGCGCCCGAACGGGACTCGCAGCCCCTTGGGGCGGGTGCGCTGCAGGGCGAGGGCGCTGGGGCCGAACACCCACCGCTGCCCTTTGGGCACGGGGGAGGACCCTGGTTTGGCCCTGAGTCCCAGGAGGCTGCAGTGAAAAGATCGGAAGGGGTCTGTGATCAGCAGCAGGGAACCGAGGAACAAATGAAGCAGGTGCAAAAATATGATACTTGTGATTAAGACAAGAAGCACTTCCACAGGGTAAAGGACACCCTGTCCATCCTTCTGCCCCTGAGCTCCTGGGAGGCACCAGGCTTGTCACCTGCATTGTCCGGAGCCAGCTGCTAATCCAGTGTTGCCCACTGTGGGGACATGTGGCTTGTAATTTGGGATTGATCCATGGCAGCATCAGGAAATGCTCACGACAGTGTTGTCACAGGCAGGAGGGGCGATGACTGGGGCTGTGCGGTGCAGCGTAACTCAAAACTGACAGATGAAGCAGCGGAGGAACATTTAGGCACCACAGATTGGGTGCTGCTGCTGCTTCACTGCAGTGTGCTGTGTAACTGTGAATAAACTGGGAGCTGTGAAGCAGTTTTCCTCACATGCTGTGAAGAGGGCACAAGTCAGAATCCCAGGATAACTGAGGTTGGCAGGGGCCTCTGGAAGACTCCTGACCCAACCTGCTGCACAGTCCAGGGCCAACTCTGAAGGCAAATCTAACTTCACTGTAAGATAAGGTTGCTCAGAACTAAGTGTCAGAAAACAAGTTTGAAAGACTACTGAGGAAAGTACTGACTCCAGGTACACGCACCTACCAGAAGAGATCTGTGCTGGGTAAAACCAAGGTGAGTGAAGTTAATAAACCAGCTTTAGTTGTAATCTGCCTTTACCCTAATGGCCTAGAAAATTAGGATTACAAAGGCTTTCCTAGGAAGATTAATAGAAAAAATAGTATCCACTGGTTTAACTGGACCTTTTACAGACCTGGGATGACTACCACAATGACCTAAAGTGACCTGGTCATCCCAAATTCATGTAAAAATTACTTTCAGCAAGTTATACGATTACATATTAGCCATACACCTTCAGTGCTAGGAGACCTATGGTAACCTGTCCCATTATTACTATAATGGCTCAAGATACAAAGCAGTTTCAAATCCAGAATGACTCTCCACTTTGAAAGAAATACAGAATAAAACACTTTTTTTTTAAAATCTCATGTGTTTTTTCTGCAGGTGCCAGTAAAGTCCTCTTTCAGAGTTCCAAGCACAGCTTCACAGTCTCAAAACAGTCTCTGTGCAGCGCTCACCCTTGTTTCTCCAGCACAGTATCTGAACTAAAAGAAGAAACTGCCCTTTCTCTGGGAATCTCCAGCTGGCAGTTTTGGAGATTCTGCCCCATATACTGTGTCAGCAGGAGCTCAGGCAGCGGCAGGAACTCAGGTGGGCAGCACCACCTGGCCCAGGTCACCAGAAGCTGCCCCTGGGACTCTTGAAGGGGGTCGTGTATTAATTTCATCCCTGAAGGTATATCTCGTGTAAAGAGCAAGTTGATTTTTTCTTTCCTCAGATCTTAATTTCTGGAGACAATACCAAAAGCTGAGAAGGCCTAGGAAAAGCTATAGGGAGCTGTCTAAAGGAAGTGAAACGTGAGTGTGAGACAAGACTGATCTTTGCATCCATTTAGTTTTGTCACAGTGTCTTATCCCTCTGAAACACTACCCTTGTAAGGGGAAAAACACCTGGGTTTGAGTGGGCAGAAAGTTACTTTTCCAGACAAAGCCCTTACGACTCTTGCAAACTGGTGTCAGTGACAGCTGATGGTCAAACACTGGTTTGAATCACTGCTGTTTGGGCATGTTCTTTAGGGATGCAGAAGTTGGGCAGTGATTTCACAGTTCACAGAAGACACACAAGCAGGAAGTTATTCCTGTTGGAGTAACAGTTGCATATTGAGTGAGTCACCTTCCATCTTTGTCACCTCTGCACAGAAAGGAACAGGAGAAAAAACGCAATGCTGAATTGTTAAGAAAACATTGACCTACCACAGTCCTATCAATCAACATGAAGGGGTGAATTGCCCATTATTAGAAGTTCAGTAATTTTTATTCTGACATTATGGCCTATCTCCTGTGAAATTGTGAAGATTACCCAATATTTGTAGAATGACCTAAAAATACTCAGAATGGATGGAAGGGCCCAAGTTGCTACATGTTAAATCTGGCATACAAAACCTAATACTTCATCTGAATGAATACAGCTGGACTTCGTCATGCTCATCCATTCTGCATTCACCACTGTGCTCGACAGATAGGGCTCCCAGTGAGTAACATCCAAAGAGAAGAGATAGTAATATCCACATTCCTAAGAGTCAAGCCCTCTATATCTGTCAGTTACTGGCATTTCCCGTAATGAGACCTAAAAAGGAAAAGAAAACCAAGCAGTTGCCCCAGAACTAATGAAGCCTGATTTCCTCCAGCCTCGCACCTTATGGTCAACTGCAAGGTCCGCTTGTGTCTTTCCCCACTGTCAGAATACCTTTTCCATGGTTTTCATGGGAACCTAGCAAATCCACTAATAAAATCTTCCTTGTCTGCTCAATCACAAAACTTGCCATTTATATTGGTGATCTCCCCTAATTTGCTAGTTTAGTTGAGATTTTCTTACAGGTTCAGAAGATGTTGGCCAAGGTGGATGGACAGATACACAGGCCCATGAATTGCTCACTGACAAGGACTAATTGTACAGACCTTTTAGTCTTCAGCAAGTGAATTAAACATCTCACCTAAAGAATGCTGAAGCTGAGAGAAATTGATATAATTCTTATTTCTCGGTATGAATTGTGAGATTCGAGCACACAGGGATGAATCACTCAACCTACCACTGTGCTTGCTACTAATCAAATCCCTTAGTATCAGGCTTTTAAGAGGTCAAGGATTAAATGGAACCAAAAGCAACTTTTCTATTTTCTCTTCTTTAGAGATTATTGTAACCAAGACAGATGTGTAGGCAAACCTATGAAAGTATTTGCACCATCTCTTGTCTCTGACACTAAAAGAAAGGCTTTTGCTTGGCCAGTTCTTCAACTGTTGTTGAAGCTGGTTTTACATCAACCAGATAAATACACACTTCTGCATTTTGGAACCTAATAAATAATGCATATTTAATATAGCAGTAATTCACAATAATAAAATGTATCTCTAGACTAGGGATATGATATAAACAATCCACATATTGCATTATGTCACTATGCCGTACACTTAATGAAAGTAGAGTTTCAAAAGATGAGTATTGAGGAGATTGGATGAGAAGGATAAGGTTTGCAAAAATGGAAAGGAAGTTTCATTCTCTAACTCCCATTAACGTCATTCAAACTCCTGTAGGTAAATCACCTAAGAGGCAAAATGCTGTCTTTATTTTGTCTGAAGTCAGGGGACTGTGTCACTGCTCAGGGCCAAATTGCGTTAGGTGGTTACTGTACAAAAAGAGAAAACAAAAATAGATCCAGCTTCATAGAAATGTTTGGCTATGCAGAAGATAAACAAAATAACATACTTCAAGTCCAAAGCATGACCAGAATATTCAATTGCTTCTTATTCTGTTGTGACTATTCCTGATGAAATGCAAACAGAAGAGAAGAGAATTGCTACTGATTTTTATAGGTTTGTTAGCATCAAGTTTGTTAATAAAAGAAGGAAGTCAAGTTACAGACTAGAAAACACAATTTTGTCTAGAAAGCCCAAGTAAGCTAAGCAATGTAAGAGACCAACTCTGATAAGTGAAGGGTTCTCCCAGTTTCAAATCTTGTTTATCTGGAACTGCTTAAGGGTTGCCAAAAGGATAGTTTAGGTTTGATTTAAGGATTTCTAAAGTAAACAGGCTTCTCTAAATGTCTGTCACCTTTTATATCTCCTCTAAACTCTGTTACAGCAAATACACAGAGGCAGACAAAAAGACAAATAAGTATCACACACCTCTAAGCTCCTCTAGTCCCAGAATAGAAATAGAAAAGGCTTGAAAAAATTTACAGTATTGTAAATCCAAGGCAAGGTTCTTCTTGTTAATGGCAGAATTATTAGTGCTATACTAATACAATCTACTCACATTTTTACTGACTGTCAGATTAGATTAAGATTTAAAAGGCTTCAGTTAAGATACTTTATTTTTACTAGATTAATTTCTGTTCAAATCCCAAAAGTATTACAGAAACCTTCAAGTTCTGCTTGGTCATAAACAAAGATGTCATGCTGATACTCTTTTTGCTTGCAAATAAAAATATTGGTAACAATTTGTTATATGTTTCATCCTCAGTCTTCTTAGGTTGATAATGCAAGATGACTGCAGATGCACAATATGGTAGAAGATCACAGAAGAATTACCCATTTAAGCATGATCCTAGTACAGGGCTGACCTCTTTTAAAGGTTGATTTAAATTAATGTATCAAGATGCATTTAGGAAACCTTATTCTATTCATTAGATACAAAACTATTTCCAGTTATATTGTGTTTATGTTAACAACATCATTAAGAGCACAGTGACCTGCAGGGTTTTTGACAAAATGCTTTTGCATGAAAGCAACTTAATCTCACACGTGTCTTATCAAACTGCCTGACTCCAAAACAGCCTTATTACTCACTCTGACCACATTCTAAGCTAACAAATTAATACATGGCTAAGGTTTATTATCTTGCTACCCAATTAACAAAACCCAAATGCTTTCTTTGTGTTAAATGCAAATTGTTATAAATAATGCCATACCCCTATGTCATAGAGCAGAGCTTTTCTTTAGCTAGGCCTCTCAAAATAATTTCTATTTGTATTATTATAACTACAAAAAAAAAATCTTTCTATAGTCAACAAATCTAGGTGTCCTAACACTTTTGTCAATAGATGTTCCATTTGAGAGAACAAAAAATCAAGCAGGTGTCAGATTGTTTAGTTCACATTAACTCATTGATACGTTGCTGTCAGCAGCCAGCCCAGATGCCAACAGAAGAAAGCCTAATTAATAGGAAGCATTCCTTGTCACTAGAAAAACAAAATTCTACTTCTGTGGGCAGTTCTGAAGTCAAAAAAAGTGAGTAGCTGCCTTTGTTCTATGAAGAACTGACTAAGCTACAAAGCACATGTTCAATTATCCTGTTCAAATTTGAACAATATAAAAGAGTGGATTTCAGTATAGTGTATTATCTCTGATTATTACAGAGAGCTCTCTTCAGGTATGAATAAACTGACATACTCTTAGGGTAAAAAATTTGGAAGAGCTGTAAATGATTTGAGGAAAAGCTAAATAGCTTCCAGTTTCACCAGTACCAAGTCGGCAAACAGTATGTTTGCAGAAAAAGCTGACACAACCACCTACTAGGCCAGCAGCTCATAAACAGGGAATCACTGAGGCTGTCCAGAGACCTCACCTTTTGAGCATTACCAGCTCGCCCCTAACTCAATGACAGTAACTGAGCAGCTCAGCACCTTGCAGGACTTTCACTAGTGAGTAGGCAAATACACACTAGAATTGTCTCTAGTTCTAAAATTAAAGAGAAAAAAAGTTGTAAAATTACTGTCACTAAGCAAACGGGCTGACAATGAAAACAAGCTTCTTTGAGGCCCTGAAGTTTTATCTTCCATCAATCAGAAGAAAAAAAAGTACAACTAATCTGTATACATTTGTCATGCCACAAAGCCTGAAATGGTGGCTTAGTGTGAAATAGAAAATATAATGTGAAGTGTAATGTTTTGGTGGATGTTGTAAGATTATCTGTCTTCAATCTTCATAATTTCTCATCAACAATTAATGAGCAGAGTCCTGAAAACATGAGAGAATTGGATTCATTGTCAACACCTTAAGAGCTCACAACAGAACAAAAGGTTTTTCTTTTACGTGTCCAGCTAGACTGTGGGAACTTGTTTTTCACAGAATAGCTTTACACTCGTGTTTTTTCTGTCCTAAAATTTCATTAAGTTTATTTGAGAAAATATGAAAATCTGAGAAAGATTTAGGTAATTAAATGTGGTGTGAAGGATGTAATTCTCAGGTTTACATTCAGCTTCATATAGGAACAAGTATGCAGTTCCTTTCATTTCAAAAATATTGTTGATGTCTTACCAGCCACTTAAATTCTGCTCTAATCTTAACAGTACTTTTTATCAGTGTCATTTTATTACTCAGTGTGCTAATACAGTTGCATTTCTGAGAAAATTCTGTGAGAAAAATACATAAATATTAAGCCAAAGCGAAACCAAACCGTTCTAAATTAGTCTTTTGCAAAGGAGCCCTGAAGGCACCAGTTTTCTAATAGGAGATGTTCCCATCTGGTAGATGTTTAGTGGGAAGTCAGCCTGACATGTTTACAGCTACCTCAATCCCCTTCAACTCTTCATGGAAAGAGTCTAGTAAGGAATGCAGATGTGAGTGGGCTCCAATTTATGGTTAATAGCTTTTGACCATAGAGCAAATCCTTTCTACTGCAAGCACACAAGCTTAAGTGGGTATGGGACTGGGTCCCAACTGTGTGGTCTTGCATGCCTATTTGAAGGGATGAGGAAGGGGTTGCTCTAAGTTTTCCAGGGAGTTTGCTAAATTTTGTCTCATGGCTGAGGTCTGCAGATATAGCACTGACTGGTTAAAAGCCAAACTAAGAAAAATGAGAGGGTTTTCTGCAAAGACATATTCCACTAAAACATCATAGAAGACCATATTATTTTTAATCTCTGAAACAGATTTACTTCAAGTAACAACCTTCAGGAGTGTCTGTTTTAAATAATTAACAGAATAGTACATGAATTTTATTTAGGTAGCACCTTTTTCTCTGAGCTGACTCTTCTTTTTCATGCCTTTTGGTTTTTTGGGTTTTTTTGTCCTTGTTTGCAATACAGATTTGCGTGGTCTCGATGAAGAGATAAAGATAAGTCTTTCCCAAAAAAAAGGGAGTTACTAAAATAACGTAGCACTGTGAAAAATGTGGACTACCAGATGCCAGGGAACCTGACTACCACACATTTTGGAGAAGATCATTTCCAAAAATAAAAGCCGTATGGATAATAGTGAAAATTAAAGTAATAGAAACATAAAGAAAACTGGTGCCAATTCCTCTCCTACAAGCCACTGTTTCTGAAAAACAAAACAGCTGAAAGCAGACTTTTGTGTAAGTAAAAGGCTGGAGGGCTTTGGAATCACAAGCTGAAGAAATACAAAGCACTTCACACTTTCCAAGGTTCTCCTGATCAATTCTGCTTCTCCATTTAAACATTAATTTCTTTAAGTCATTCTTGCTCTACATTTGAGCTAGTAAAACAACAAAAAAAACCCACAATATTTTTAAAATCTTAAAAGTCTTGTGTTTTGCTCCAAGCCAGGTTACTTATATCAAGATATTACACTACTTTTTCCAAGGAAAGGTACCTTCTATTATTGTCCTATGAATATAGGATGACCTAATTAACACGAAAAAAACAACAGGTACATAAATATCATAGTGTTTTGAACTGCTCTCTATAAATTTCATTATTGGTACCTAATCTAAACACATAGAATTAAAAAAATAACCAGAAAAAAGGTATTTCTCTATCTTTTTTGTTTTCTATGCAATATTTTCTCTCCAATCCCAAACAATTGCAGCCTACTCTGAAGTTATCTTTGATTCAGAATCTTCAAAAGAGCCTAAATCTCCAAAGACGCAGGTAGGCATTTTCAATGCTCTTGGCTACTAACTTCTGCAAAGATCAATGGCAACAAAGAGCCCATAATGCTTTAGAAAATTAATTCGCATTCAGGAATTTGGCATGAGTGCCTGTTTCAGTTTTCTCTGGGATTATCCAAACACATGGAACTCTGGGAAACTTCTGTTTTTTCCCATATGTCTGGTATATTGTTTACTTGGAACCTGGGAGAAAGTACTGAGTGAGAGGTAAAGAAGAGCAAATGTGTATCCATGGGAAACAATTCTCTTGCCCAGACAGGCTGTGGAATCCCCATCCCTGGAGGTGTCCAAGACCAAGCTGGATGAGGCTCTGACTAACCTGGTAGAAGGTTCCTTGCCCGTGGCAGGGGGGTTGGAACTGGATGATTTTAAGGTCCCTTCCAACCCAAACCATTCTATGATTGTAATATATATAAAGCTTATACAGGATCTTAGAGATTCACAGGATTTTTCTTCAAGCTCCAGCTGTAAGAATCAGGAGACTGCATAAAAATCTCGGTCCTGGCTTTAGCAAGTGTGATAACCCTCATGTTTTCAAAGACTGAAAACACAGGACTAATTAATCCTCTTCGAAAGACAAAGAAAGTGGAGTCAAGACTTTGATTTTAATGTCACATTCTTGAAGACATTGTCATGATTTTTAACATTTTAGTTTTTCTTTCGCACTGCTAGACAGAAATGTCTAGCATGATTTTCTCACCACCTTCTCCTGCCTGACTAAACTTGTAAAAGTATTTGGTGGTTATTACGTTACAGGACCTGAGATGATTGCTTCTGCTTTTGAAATGACACTTAGAATTACAGAGTCCCAGAATGGTTTAGCTGGAAGGGACCTTAAATCATCTCGTTCCAATGCCCCTGGCATGGGCAGGACCACCTTCTAGCAGAGCAGGCTGCTCAAAGGCCCATCCAGCCTGGCCTTGGGAAATAATTTTTAAGAAAAGGGGGCCTTAACTAGAATTTTTTTTTCCATCTTTGGTTGATAATTCTGCATCCCTGAACTACAGAAGATTGAATCAGAAATCTGGGAAAGATGACATTAGAAAAACCTAACAAAACAAATCTGCTTAGGGCTCATAAAAAACATATGAAATCTGAATTTGCATCACCCAAACTGTAAAAATTGACAAAGAAATGGAGAATGACTTTTATACACATTTTAGTGACAAACCTACTTCTAAATTCCCATGCTTCATTCCAATTTCATATATGATTTAGAGTGTAGCCAGAGAAATGATACATTTATCCACCAAAACCCTTAAAAGAAATACAATTGTTAAAAAAAAACTCAATCAAACAGAAGGATTGTATCTTTTCTTCAAAGAAACTTGCTCAGAAAAATGCAGTAAGGATGCAGATTTGTTTCTGGTGTTGTAAAGATTCTGCAGTTTTAGTCTGCTGTAATCATATAAATTCATCCATCAATAAACATAACTACTGTAAGTCTTATTCAAGAAAAGCCATTAAAAATAGCTGAACGGTAGAGCAATGATAGAAGTCTGAAAAGCAAACAAACCATCTATAACTATTTTTATAAGACCTAAACTACCTATACCATAGTGTCAAAAATTACTTTTCCCCATGAATTCTAAAACTGTTTCATGTGGCAAAAATAATCCCCCTTTGTGCCTATAGCGCTGTGTTTATGCGTTTTCCCTTGTTCAGCTTTCAATTCAGGAATAAATCATTGTTCCTACAATCTTCCAGCAGTGCTCTTGTAGTTTGAGCCTGCATAGAACTGCATCACAGGACACAAATCTTCTGGTTTGGGAAATAAATAAAAAAAAAGACTTCTCATGGTGTGTGTTGTCAGCAGAACAGCAGAAAACAGATTCAGTTGTGGTTGGCTTGATACAGAACTTTTCTCATCTTCAGTTTATTTCTACCACTTTATTTTCAAAGCACTTTAATTTTCTAGCTTTTCCACCTCAGCTGGATTTGTAGTTATTCCTAGGGATATGAGTCTTATTGTGAATCAGGTGCATACTTCTTTTTTTTTTTTTTTAATATTGCCTGAGTCTCCTCCCATCTCCAAAAGCAGTCTAATTCCTTCTCAAGCTGTGGAATACTGCACATGTCCCCTGGACTTTTTTAGCTTGATCAGTCAGCACAGCAGCATTTGATACAGTGCTTGTCATTGTTGAGTTATAAATTATGAAAAATATGTTGAATGCATTACTGATTTTGCAATAATAAAAAAAAAAAAGCCCAGTAAAGGCAAGTCCTATGCCAAGGCTCACAAATCAGCAGAGACCTTGAGCACACATTTACCTTAAGTCATGCAAGTGAATTTCCTGATTTCACTGGGAATCTTCCTTTGAATCCCTTGAAACAAAACATTTGAGTGCATTTATAAAAAGGGTTAAAATGGCGAAAATACTGACTTCATGGCCATTGCATTCGTTATTGACTTCACAGTAGTATTTCCCCTACTAATGATGCCTCCATGTAAGCTGTCATATTTGCCATCTGGACTTTATATTTCCAGCTTACTCTAAAGTCTTATTCATGCTGTGACCCCTAAGCTAGGTTGGAAATCCATTTGCAGCACAGTTAAAAGGAGTGGCCACTTATTAATCTGAGGTTTGTTGGTCTTACAGGCATGAATCCTTACAGATACCTGGATCCCAGGAATGCCATCAGGTCAACAGACCAGCCAAATTAAAGGGCATTTCAGTGTATGGGTTATACAAAGGATGTTATTCTAGGACAGGTCATGCAATGTCACAGAAATATAGCTGCTAGTTTTGGTCACCGAACACCTACCGGGCAATAAAAATAACCTCTGGTCATTCAGATGTTGACCCCCTCTGACATATACATCAACTTTAATAATGTCCTAACAGATACTGCCATTCACTTGTTGCTTCTCCTATGATAAATGTTGGGTTTGATCCTTAGAGAGTCACACTGCCAAGAAAACTAAGCCTAAAGGGATCTTTTTAAGGAGTTGTGTGTCTTAAATAAGCCCAAGTGTAAGAAAATGTGTTTCCATTAGAGCCACAATGCAAATGAGATATGTTTCCTAACAATTTTATTTGGACTAGGTTCCATTATTTCAGTTAGTTAGATACTCTTTCAATCTCTCTGGAAAGTTTAATTCTTTCCCTTCATTACGGTTATTCACTTTAAGTAGTTCTACCAATAATCTCCACCATCATAAACCTGTAATTGTGGTTTCCCCAAGTTTTACACTTTAAGCCACATTCCCACCTAGGGTTAAAAGGGACAAGTAGCTCTCCTCAAGTCCAGTTGTGCCATTCCCAGCTGCCCCCGAGGCTGCTGGGCTCACGCTGACTCACCCAGCTAAACTAACAGAGACTGCACCGACTCCTCACGGAGTCACTTGTCTCACTGGACACTATGAATAGATCCACATCCATGCTTGCTTTTTCCTTATGGAGCTCCCTGGAGCTGCAGTTCAGGATCTGACTCCTCTTCATGAAAGGTTTACTGATTATGAATGTCCTGTACTACTTTTCATCTCCTTATATCCTCCAGACCTCCATAAGATACACATTAGTCATCTGGGTATCTTGGACCTTGCTTCTCAGCAGCAGAGCTTTCATGAGGGTCTGTGCAACTTTCAGGGAATGTTATCCCACGCGATTGATTCTTTTCACAAATACACTTGGCCAAATCATTCTGAACCAACATCTTCAAAAACATAGTGCAGCAGTGTTCAAAGTAGGTTTTCTTACAAAAACTGAAACTAATACCAGTTTTGCCAGGCACATTGTAAACTATGCATTTATAACTTCATTGAAATCAGTAAACATACCACTTACTTCTGTAGTTATCTTGACCCTGCAATTTTGAATATTAAAATAAATGAACCTGCAATAAGATAAGAAACAAATGCAGAAGGCAGGTGGAAATGTTTGTCTCCCTTAAAACAAACAGACAAGAAAGAAGATATTTGCAAAGGTTTTAACTGGAAGCTCATTAAGGTGAACTGCAATCCTATGAAATATTGCTAAGAGATGACCCACTAATGACAAGATGAGAACACTATCATTGACTTCAGAGGGAGAAAGATGAGGCTTTTTAGATAATCGTACACCAGCCTACTGAGTCAGGGCCAGAGTCTGCAGGTAATCAAATACCTCCTGGAAGCTGCTGTTCTGATGAGCTTGAGTAGATCACATCATGTTCTCTGCAATACACAAGCTTTACACTTCTTAGCATAGCATCCCTTTCTTTGATATATGTGTGCATGTGTCAAAAGTGTTTGGGTAGGGAACCCTTGCACAATAACATTTTAGAAGAGCTTTTCTTGACTCTGTTTATTTTCTAAACAAGTGCATATGTGAGAGGCAGAAGTGTTTGGCTCTTAATGCCACAACATTCCTCATCTGCACACCTGCACTTCTGGCTAATGACCAGAATGCTGAGAGCCTGTAAGTGGCACTGCTGTATGATTAATAATGATGTTTAATATGTACTAGCCCTGTGCATTGGCTAAGCTAAATAATGTGTGGCACCATCCAACAGTCTAAAAATAGAGCCAATTACATAAAATTCTTATCCCTTTTGAAGTCAGTGGCTAACTGTTCCCAAGACCACATGTGTTGAGCTGAGGCTTGGTTGGAGAGCCAGTACAGCTGTAACACTGACCAATACAGAAAAGGCATTCATCTGGCACATTGTCTGAACATCCTTCTTTCCTAATCCTCAAGGAACCACACAGGATGAGATATTTAAAGATTGTTTTGTCCTCATATAAAATTTCAACATAGCATCTGCTGTTTTACTGTATTCAACAGCAGCCATGCTGTCAATACACTTCAGATCTCTCAAACTCCCACAGGATTCTCCCATGATGGGCATGTGATATGCTGATTCACCCAGGATACTTTGTCATGTGGCTGGATTGGGGTGATGAGCTTTCTTTTCAGAGCACTTTTTATTGCTAAAAAAGCCTGTGAACATTTGTCTAGTTCTAGAAAAAAAAAGCCTGTGAACATTTGTCTAGTTCTAGAAAAGCACTGAGAACAACTTCCTCAGTGATAGTTTCATGTGAAAACTTAATTTGCCTCTCTGCCATTTTTATTATGTATTTCTTCAATAACTATCAACAAGACCTCCATTGTCAGAATATTTTAGATAAAACACATTCAAACTATAATTCAACAACTACGAGTGCCTCCCCCCTCCAGTTGTATTCCCATGGATTCCTCTAAGAAGCATTCTCCTTTTCAAGCCAGGATTTTCTTCCAGGCTTAATATGGAGGATTCATACATTTGTGATTGGCTGCTAGGGTGTCAGCCAAAATAGTAGCTACCAGTAGCTATCAGGTTAATGTGCAGATATTTCTGTGCAAAATTAGACAGAAATACAGCACCTGTACTATTTTGTTTATGTCCCAAGTCCCCTGTCTCCAGAGGTGTAACTCTCCAGACTAGAGATCAAGAATATACAGACATCAGGGATGATTTGGGGAGCCGAGGAGTGAAGCTTGAGATTCAAACTAACACAGCAGTAAGATCTCATCCTTGTCAGCTGAGAATGTGGTCAGAAGCAAAGATCTGAAGTACAGAAATAAATATTAGGGTTAGGTATCAGGAAAAGTGCCAACACTTGGAAGAGAATGGTCACTGGGGTGACTGTAGATCCCCAGGCATTTTTCTAAGGACCACTAGAGGAAGGCTTTGTTGAGAATGGCTGAGGTACAGCTGATCCTGGTTTGGAGCCAAGAGGTTCACCAGATGGCCATTACCAGCCACAGTTTGCAGGTGTATAGGCCTTATTTTAAAGCAGAACACCACAAATGGGAGTTTAGCCCTTAGCTGCAGGGATGTCATGTGTCCAGAGCAAATGCACTCAGCAACACCTTTGGCTCAACTCTTCCTCAATGTCTTTTCAACTAGACACTCCTTTTATTCCTTTCACTCCTTTCACTCCTTTCAAGCTACAGTCCTTCTTGCAAACCTTAGCCTGCTGGCCCATTTGCATACAATTTTTCAAAGCTCTTCTACACTTTAGGCTTATATTATCATTTAGTTTTCCAGTCACTCTGCTTGCCAGCTTCTTTACCCTCCATTACCTTGTCTGATAGAATTTAGATTGCTGTTCCAGTATCTACTTCACCAAACCATTTAAAAGTCATTCTTAAGCACTCCTGTATTATTTCTATAGCAACTTTCATTTATTATTCTCAAAACCCCTTACATGTTGTACATACAGGTCCAAGATTATGGGGAGGAAAATATATCTTAGGTAGAAATTTGTTAGTAGAATATTTTGTAGCTTTTTTTAAACAGACATTTCACCCATCAATAATAACTTTTTATCATGTCATAAGTACAAAAGACTTTTTGTGCATAAAACCATGAACACAACACTATGAATGGGAGTGCTTGTTATTAACAGTGTATTTAGTGTTTTTATTTTGGGGTGTTTTTTATTGCTGTAGCTGTAAAGACCTGGGCTTTATTACAGTTTTCACTTGAAGATGGGTCTGAGACACTAGAAAATGCTGTCTCAATTGTCACACCATGCATGTGAAGGCAATAGCAGGAGCCAGACAAACAAAGCAACCAAGGAGCATATACATACATATATACATACATACAGCCTATGTATATATATATATATATACTATATGTACCAGAATGTGCTAGATATTGGCATGGATAAGCTGGGAAGCACCTCTGCATACATAACCTGGGGAGCAGCACTTACACCAAGCAAGCAGCCAGAGGTAGCTGTGAGGCTCAGAAGTGAAAGGGCTAAAGGAAGTCCAAGTCAAAAAAGTATCTGCTCCACAGCCAGTCATATTCCGTGAAGAGAATCCCGCCATTTGAAAGCTCTGAAAATCTTTAAAGCCAGGAAAGGGTGCATTAGAGGAGATTGAAGGGTTAAGGTCTCATCTTCCTGGCTAAACTGCACAGTTGATTGTAAAGTAAATGCCCTGTAAAGACCTTGTAAATGGCAGGACAAGGTATTCAGACATTATTTTCCCTTAGGATGGTCACATTTTCAGAAAAGGAATTGAGAATAGATGTAAAGTCAGTTATGACTGTTGTGTCTAAATTTTAGCCAGAGAAGATGTGGATGTTCCATCTTAAGAAGTGTTCAAGGTCAGATTGGATTGGGCTCTCAGCAACCTGGTCCAGTGCAAGGTGTTCCTGCCTATGGCAGCAGGGTGGGATAAGGTCTCTTCCAACCCAAACCATTATAGGATTCCGTGAAATACTGTGTGGAGTGCTGATCTTCCCATCTCACAAAGGATGTGACAGAACCTGAAGAAGGAAATGTGCAACAATGATGATTGGAAGTATGAGCAACACCTGTATGAGAAGAGGCTAGTCAAGACTCTTGAGCTTGGAAAAAGGATGACTGAAGAAGAGTACAGGATAGTTCTATGAAATAATCAATAAGGGAGAAAGCAGCTCAGGAATTCAGCATGCAGAAGGTCTAAAACATATAAAATGAAACACTTCTCAGCATAATTAAATTCCACATGAGGTGTTGTGGAAACCAGAACTATAAAGAGACAATAGAGAGTGAGGTAATGGCACATCAAGGCTTTTGAGCATCATGGTACAGATGAAACATTCAGGTCTGAAAGTCCCTGGGTTGCCATTTACAGAAAGGTTGGATGGCACCAGGGAAAGACCAGCATTTGCCCTGTTTCCTTTATTTTTCCTCCAAACCTCTATTACTGGATATTGAGAGAAAGTGTTCTATTTATATCTCTCTGCTCTGTTTGTTATCAGTGTTTTAATTTTTTTACTTCAAAGTAGCTTAAGTATAAAAGGGGAGAGAAACAGCAAACACACCTTTCTATCTCTATGAAGCTACACTCAAGTACAAAGCAATAACAAAATAACAACAAAGGCATGTGAAATTCAATGGCTGAACTTTGAGGGCATTATCAAACTAGCCACACAACCTACCAGAATTATTATGTCCTTTTTCTATTAACTTCATGAAATTGAATTGACTTTTGGAAGATATTAAGCAGGTCAGCCATGTGAACCTCTGGGTTCAAAAGCACCAAGCTTAAAGCCTCCCTTTTATTGACTTCAGTGAAGGAAATGGTGCAAGATTACCGAGTTACAAGAATTCATCATCTAGTCACAGAGGGATTTAGGAATATGAAATGATTCAGTGTCTCAGAAATTGTGAGGGTAGACTGGAGTATGTGTTCTGGACAAATAGGATTAAAGATATAATGGCAAAAACAGAACTGCAGAAAGAAGTCTGTATCTGCTAGATAAATTACCACTCCTAGTTACTGGACATTTTCAGCAACAATTTTGGTTAAAATGTATTGAACTCTTCCTAATGCATAGTGATAGTAAAACTGTAGTAATGCTCACCAGGAAAAAGGACCTGCAAACTATTAAGTTTCCAAACACTCAGTTCTAGTTTCATGCAGGATGTCAACTTTGGTTTTAATTTTTTTCTGCACACCAATCTTCTCTATATTGCCTACTACTCTTAAACATCACATGGCACCTCCTTTATAATGAGGTGCAAAGTCTGTTCCAGATTGATTTCAGCAAAGTCTTGTGACATCTTGTCACCAAGTGATAATATCAGAAATTATGGTCTCTAACATATAATTAATATCCACTTGAATAGAAGTAAGGTGTAGTTGCTACTTGTTAAAATCCCAGCTCTAAACCATGAAAAACATGTAAAATAATTTCATAGAAAGCACATTTTACTAAAATCAAGGTCCTTCTCATCAGTCACAGTGAATGTTCTGTTACTTATGGGCTGCATATGACTCCATTTAATGAATCCTCTTTATTAAAGCTTTTATTATCCTAACTTACAATCTCAGCATAGAAGAAGTGTTGGAAGCTTTGGTTTTACTGTATTTAATGACTAGTCCTTCTCAAAAATATCTGCTTTGTTGTTTGAATTATAGCTTTTGTGTATGTTAGAACCTTAGCTTACAGTGAGTTATGGGGTACAGTCTATTTCAATAATGAACCAAACCACAGTATTTCAAAGAGGCTGTGAAACCAAATTACACGAATTACAGTCCCAGTGATTTGGGGTTGTTCAGCATAAATGGAAAGAGAACTCCAAGCCCCACAAAGGAGAGCTTTCAAATTTTGGTGAGACAAATAATAAAGTTGTAAAGATTAAGAACGTGGGATCAATATGGTTCCATCTCCCGGATGAAGTATTAAATATTTACATTCTGAAACCATCATGATGTACCTGATTTCTTTGAATTTGAAAAATGGATCAAACAGAAGGATCTGAGTGTTATATCTACTCCTAAATTATGTGGGATGCGATAGGCACAGGATTCTCAGAGAGGCTGAGATACCAGCCTCAACCTTCTGCAGTAGAAACTCTTCTTTACAAATAAATAAATTAGAATTATTTTTTCAATAGTTTTTAAGGATATTGAGAACCTTTACAATTTCACCAATTACTTCTTGTGCTATATTTAAAAGCTGTATTTAAAAGCTTTTCTAGTTTAAAAAGAAACAATTGTGGAAAAGTGACAGAAAATCCAGTTTTTCCTAAACAAAGCCTTCCAGTGATAAACTACAATCAAAATAAACCATGATTTAGTGAGTTCCCCTGATTTAAAATACGTACTTCAACAATTACTAGCATTAAGAAAACCTAATACTCAAGATGGATTGACACTGATATCCGAACACCTTTGAATCAAAGGTATTCCAAAACTAACAGCTTACACCTTCACCAGCCAACCTGTTCTCTCAAAATGTGCAGGAATGTGATACTCTAACAGCTCTGCTCCCTTTCAAATTCCACTTACTTAAGTATAACGATTGGTGAAACCAGACCTGGATGTGTTATTTCCCTAGGAAAGAAGCTGTTATTATTTATTGTCACTAAATGACTCCAACAAATTTCTTGATGCTGCTCTGAGAACAAAGGAAGATTAAACCACAAGTGGAACATCCATCTGCAAAAACCATGTCATTGTCCAGAAAAAGAGAATAGATGTAGCTGGAGGAAATGGGAAGAAAAGGCAGGAGGGAGAGGGATATTCCTAATGTCAGAATCTGACCCTAACTGGTGTCAGTCATATGATATGGAAGCAGTTATCCAGCAGCATCCCTTGTTTCACAACAGAGCTGCCCCTAGTACTGGCACTCTTCTCAGGTCTATTTGTAGCATTCTCCTGACCTTTCAAGTTTCTGAATAAAAGCTAATTATTTTCAACCGTTTTAAAATCAGAGGGACAATTCTTATGGCAATGGCACCTCCTGAAATCAAAAGCAACTTTGTTGGAGGTACACTAGGTCCATGTAGGAAAAAAAGTGGAAACAGAGCTCCATAACAGATTGAGATCCTCACACTGCATGATAAGGAAAACAGGAAAGTAATAAATAACTCAGATCCCACCAAAAAAAGCCCCCAAAAAAACAAAACCCAACCCAAACCAAAACCAAACAAAAAAACACAAATCAAACGAACAACAACACAGCTGAAAATGTATTTAAAATGAAAAATCATTAAAAACTTTTCCTATAAACTGCAGATGAACATTATTTTAAAATCCCTGTTTCTTGATATAAAGAATAGCAGATTCTGTAATTTATAATCACAACAGAAGAGGTTGTGATAAAAATAAACAAAATAGAAACAAAAGTAAATTTCTACTGAGATTTTACTTCCTTCTTTTAAAAACACTGATAAATTCCGAGTTCCATGCAGAATGTATGTCAGCAGAAACAAGTGGTCTGAAAAGAGGAAAGCTGCTCAAGTGCTGCAACGTGTTGGCCTTCGCAGAGGATCGCTGAGTGATGAGAATGTTAGGATCAATTTGACAGTTTGCAGACATATTGAGCAGTAGCAAGACTGAATTAGAATTTTAAAATACCTCACTGGAAACTGTAGCTGCTGTTCTGATGTTGTATGTCTAGGAGGAGTGTTGTGTGGACTGACTGCCACAAGGAGAGAACTCCGGGGATAAGTGCTGAATTTGCAAGTAATGATTGATGATCTCTGGTAAGACTTATCATGACAGGTTGACTC
>JAWWEW010000131.1:61941008-61983506 GCA_035583185.1 Anabacerthia variegaticeps | reverse complement strand
TTTGACAGTTTGCAGACATATTGAGCAGTAGCAAGACTGAATTAGAATTTTAAAATACCTCACTGGAAACTGTAGCTACGGCATTTGCTCACAGTGAGCCAATCTAAAGATGAACTGGTGAAAATCAAGACAAAAACCATACAGGGTGGCTGGTAACAGTAGCTACAGAAACAATGTAAGGAGAAGGAGGAATGGGAAAAGAGAGCTGAGTTTTGCTTATTCGATACAGTAAATCTTTCTGCATCATGAAAAATTACCAGTTTGGGCAACTAATTAATATATAATCAATTATGAACAGAGTATAAAAGGTGAACAGAGTACATGAAGTTAAGAGCAGTGAAAGAACCAATCTCAGTTTGTACTCTATGAGGACCATCAATATAACCAGGTCCCTCTGTGGCTTCAAACCCAGCCCACACTGGGACAAGAGAACGACACTCTTAACCTCTGCAGGTCTCTTTCAATATCAGTGTTTTACAACTTTAGAACTTGTTTGTCTGACACATATTTAAATTCCCACCAGGTTAGAGCAGCAGCACCAGAATCATCCCCTTTTCATCCTTACCCACCTCTGCCATGAAGCCTACAAGAAATTACTAAGATAAATGGTTGGATTTTACTTAAACTAGCAAAAATGTGTGATACATTCATGTGTCCATTCTACACAAGTAATGATCACTTGTTTTTTTATATTTTTAAGTTTCTCCACTTCTCTTTTGGCAACTTCAGCCTTAGAGCATAGAAGCCAGACACTTTGCTACCAGCCTCATGCAGCATTAAGAAGAGAAAAGACCTGGTCCTCTCCAGGGCCTCCAAATAAGACAGACATTGATAGTGGGGATCATGGCAGAGTCCTGAACAACTCCAGTACCAAGACAGAGTCCTGCTGTTCTGATGTTGTATGTCTAGGAGGAGTGTTGTGTGGACTGACTGCCACAAGGAGGGAACTCCGGGGATAAGTGCTGAATTTGCAAGTAATGATTGATGATCTCTGGTAAGACTTATCATGACAGGTTGACTCATGCATTAGGTGAAGATTCTTTTATGATCACAAAAAGTATGTAATAAACTCTCAGATATTTTATTGATGTGCTCTTGAAACTTCTGGAAGCAATCAATTCTTTTTTTCATCACATATAGAGCTGTCTAGATAAAATTTGTGCAATACTAAGATGTCACATGTATACTACTAGGCAAAAATATTTATTTTATTCCTATATCTAATATATATACATATACTAGATGTATAAATCTACTACATATTTACTATCTATATCAATCTAAATGATAGGTAACTCCTCATGTATTGTTAATTCATGATAGGTAACTCCTCATGTATTGTTAATTCATGTACCCAGTGTGTTGTTCAGTTTCATTCTTTGCATATGCTGTGTACACTCTTACCATGAAATGAGATTTTCATATCTATATGTATATCAGGACTCAACAGGCTGTACAGTGTATTGTTCCTGTACAGACAGACATTTATTGTCCATTTTAAGGATTTTGAGGAAAAGGGATGTCATTTTCTTCAGATTTTCCTCATCCTGCAGTCTTGGATGTATTGCAGCTTGTTGCTTATTCATGCTAATTGCAGCTAATGAAGCTGCAGTTCTCAGGCATAGGTGTTTCCTAATCAGATGTATTATCACTGTTGGATCCTTTGGCCATGGCCTCAGTCACCAGCACATCTTTAAGCTGAGTTGGCTTAGGTTGTTAAGGGAATGATACAACACTGTTGTCTGACTCACTGACCCAAGGAGCACTGACCTGTTGGAGCAAGTCCAGAAGATGGCAGTGAAGATGCTCAGAGGACTGGAGCACCTCTCCTATGAAGACAGGCTGAGGGAGGTGGGGTTGTTCCACCTGAGTAAGAGAAGGTTCCAAGGAGAGCTTACAGCACCTTCCATTACCTAAAGGACCTACAAGAGGGCTGGAGAGGGACTTTTGACAAGGGCATATAGTGATGGGAGAAGGGGGACTGGCCTTAAGCTGAAAGAGAGGAGGTTTAGCTTAGATATTAGGAAAAAATTCTTTATTGTGTGGGTGGTGAGACACTGGAACAGGCTGCCCAGAGAAACTGTGGCTGCCCCATTTCTGGGAGTGTTCAAGGGCAGGTCAGATGGGGCTTTGAGCAACCTGATCTAGTGGAAGGTGTCCCTACCCATGGCAGGGGGGTTGGAATGAGATGACATTCACCATCCCTTCCAACTCAAACCATTCAAGGATTCTATGATTTCTATGAAAAGACACCAAGGACATCACTTTGGGGAGGACAGAAATACCATTTAAGTCCCTGGATAAGAAAAAAAACCCTCTTTCCTGCCCTTCCCCAGGGCCTTCTTAAAATCAATAATGCAGAGTGAACATCCATGTCAGCTTTCTCACTCTGGCCCACCACTCAGAGACACCTGAGCAGGCTTTACTTCCTGACAGCCTTGGCCTCTTGGTGAAGATTTCCTGAAAACATACCAATTATAAAAAAAGTGGCAAGATGTTATCACCACAAACTGCCTTAGAATTGGAAGGCACTGCATGCTTTCACCAGTCCACTGAGCAATCCAACACATGAGGATTTTAATCCAGACACAGTTTGCTGTACATTAATCCTGTCTGAATTACTTAGACACGGATAAATTCTAAATTAATTAGAACCTTTCAGGAAAGAGACGGGAGCACTACTGTAAACAGATGGAATACAAAAGCTTCTGCTCAACACACAACTGCAAATAAAGAGGCAATCAATGTGTTAGGATTATGGGAGAAGAACACAAAACATTTCTTGAGATTCTCAGACTTATTTTCTGTAATGGATTGATAGAAAAAAATAATTTTTTAGCATTCCATCTTCTTCAAGTCATTAGTATGTCTTCCACTGAAATAGTGCATTTAATTATGGGCATCTTAGTTTCTTCCATTATCTTTGAAAATAAGTGCTTCATCAAGATGTCAACAAGAAGACATATGACAGACATATATAAAATAATCAACAGTTTAGCCACAGTCCATCAAGGTTTGGTATACCTTCAGTCAGTGAAGTAGTGGAGTTAAAAGGAACATATATTTAAAATATAAAAATTGTCAATTAACATCTGAAATTTGTCACCATTATTAAAAGCAAAACTAAAATGTTTATATAAACAGGATGAACACATGATTTCTGTAAAAGGAGTAAAAAAAAAAAGTAACCCTCATGTTTGGGTGAATTTCTCACTGACAGCCATTACAAAAATGCCTCTCCCAGGGGAAGTGACCGTGCAATGATTCAGAACAGAGTTTCTCAAATCTCACTCTGGAACAGGCCATTGCCAGACCTGGGATACCAGACTAGACACACAATATTTCAACATACACAGCAATTCTTGTGTTCATATACTTCATTGTTCACTAAACTGATAGTTCATTTAGGCGAAGGCATTAGTTATTTTCAACAGCCTGGCAGAAGATAAAAGAAGTATCAGTGACTTAATGTTTTTACCCATCGTCAAGCAGTGAGAGGCCCAGAGCTGCATTGGTCTCTTAAGGGGATTTTATGATCAAACTGCCAGCAACACCAGGGAACAGGACTCATTGATGAGGCAGGACCCTTCTAGTCCTAAATTACTAAATGCATAATGTACTTAAAATGCAAAGTGTTTCAGGATTTTTATATGAGAACCACGATCACCATTCAAGATAGTCAACATCAGTTATGCTTGACTCTCAATCAGTTTGATTCTGCATGCAAGGCACATACATAGAAAGAACCCTACACCTTTATGTCTGAGCCCACAAAAAGTGGTGCAGTGATGCTTGACAGAGCTTGAGCCACTGGCAAGACATCTGTGCTTATTAAAAGCAAGAACACATGAAATTCATATTAATTTTTTTGTTTGATCAGAATTTGAATTTCATATTAGTTATGTTTGTTCAGATTTAGAAGCATCTGTCATCCAAACCCACCAATCAATATTTTATTCATCACAAACCATTTAAGTCCATTGAGAAACAAGCTGAAGTAACAGCACAGAATTTAAAAGTGTTACAATTAAAGATATACCTCAGCATTTTCAGTCAAATATATGGTCTTCAGAGGGCTTTTGTTGTTGTTTCTTCATTAAGCTCATACCCAAAGGTAAACTGCTTTTGTTGGCTCAATTTCCTTATGGTAGTTGGTTTATTTTTATCTATTATAAATACAGGGAATGTGTTACCAGGTCTAAGAAGGAAGAAACTAAAAAAGCAAGAGGCCATACCTAGTCTCAGCCTGGCTAGACACCATATAACTGAGGATGATGCTGCAGTGGAAGGGATCTCAGTATATGGAGAACATTTCAATTTGGCTTTAACTGCTGAGTAAGCCCTTTGCCACTAAGGAATTACCGAAAACATAATTGTCAGGCTCCTTCCACTGAATCTTTCTTCTATTTCCCAACTTGTCACAGAAATTTCTGTCTTTGAATACTGACTGTCTGTGGAGTAACAAGAGTTATGCTGCTGACTTTGAATTACAGACAATTTTAGCTATGCTGATTGCCACAGAATTTAAGGATAATTTGAATTACCATGTAGGAAACCTTAGATAATCATTGCTTTTGTTTTGCAATTTTATTCTTTACTTAGTAAATTTTCATTAGTGGCCTGCATTGTTTTTTACTGACAAAAATAAATTAAGACCTTATTTGAGTAATACACTATTATTTGGACTCTTCTGGGTATTAGAGTCAGACTCCTATGAACAGCACCTGTCTTGTTTACTAAATGTCTGTTTCTATGTAATTTCTGTCAGAATGAATTAGGATTAAAAATTCTGACTCATCCCAAATGCATAACACAGCAATTGAAGTTATTTTATAATAACTAAAAATCTTCATCTTTCTTCAGTATACCTGAAGAAAAATGTCAATTCACGTTTTCTTTTCAAAATGTTCTAATTGCTAAGGAAGGCTTTGCTAATCTAAAATTAGCAAACTAATCTGATTGTCTCTTATTCCTGTTGTCTCCAAGTGTTTAATTAGTAGATCTGATCAACCTATCAACAGTTTGAGAGAAAACCAATTTTTGCTGCTCTTTCAGCAGAGGTCAGTTTCTCAGCTTGGAGTTAAATAATTATTGAACCCAACTGTTTGAAAAGGCCAAAATAAAGCAGCATTTTTTTGTGTGTGTCTGCAGAAAAAAAAACAAACCTCTATTCTACCCTCAGTAACCTGTGGTTTCAAATACTTGCTCAGTAACTGCAGTGGTATGACTACTGAAAATATTGACAACAATATAATAAACTTCCAAGAAATAAAAATAACTAAAAAGTAACAAAAAGTAATTTTTACTCATTTCAGGGCATAGTATATACTCATGTTTTAGAGGTGTTTTTTTAAAGATATATTTTCAAAAGAAAATACTTTTAATTTCAATTCTTAAAAAAGTTTTTAAAGTTATTTAGTTTATTCTACTTTATCATTACAAGCAAGTTTGACAAAGAATTCATCAGAACTGTTTTTTCATTACCACACAGGTCAAGAAAGAGGAAGAAAACAAGCCAAGTCTTAATTATGACTAGTCACCTGAAATACAGACATAGTTTATGTACTGACATTAAGGGTGGTGCTGTTCTTATGGTTTCTCTTCATTAGAATTAAGTTGAAATTAAGGATAAAATATTAACAGTTGCAGAAAACTTTGAAGTTTTCTAATATAAGAGCAGAACAAGATAAATCCTTGCCTTGATTTCTGAAACAAACCTAGCCTGCATTTGTCCCTATTTTCAAGGGGAGGAGGAGGGATCCTTAGAGTTGATGTGCAGACCTGTGTTTTCTATAAAGAAACACTAAATCTGACACACGGGACTGGCCACAGCAGTCAGCAGGTAAAAGAAATATCCCTCAGTGTTGACACCGGAGGCATTTATGGGATTTGGCTTTCTCTGGAGTGTTGTTAGAGGCTGAGTTCTCCTCCAGGACACCTGCGTGATGATCCCAAGGATGCAAGGCATAAGCATCCCCGTGGATATCAGCCTCAGAGGTGTGGTCCCACCTGAAAAGCTGTTAAGATCCCTTTGGCAGGGGTACATTCATTGTGTCTCCCTGAAATGTAGTTATTATTATTCAAGAGAACCTTCATCTTGAATATACGTTGTTGGATCTTCTGGGAGTCTGAAGCAGCAAGACATTTCTACCTGAGAAGACAGCAGGGAGTGGGCCACAATAATAACAAGATGGGAAAAAAAAATACTGTATAAAAGATCTAGGTACTGTCCAGAACTAGATTCAGCAAAGACAGATTGCAACACAAAAGGATACTGAGGTAGGAGTTGTCCCGGAAAAGAAAAAAAGGAGCAAATTTCAAGGTGGTCAACAGCAGCAAACATCATGGCATACTTGCCCTTTATGTAGCCCGGGAAGTACCTTTCGGGTGCTGCACAAACTCCCAAATGTACAAGAGCCTTTTGGTGTGCATTCTATTCCTGCTGGAGACCTTCATGGTGATGAAGGAAAGTAATGGTTTCAGTCCTCATTATTAGAGATCAGGGCATATTTGGTACATACCCAGAGTGGATCTTCTGGTTTCGTTTCTTCTGAAAGCAATCTAGCTCATCCAAACTGCAACCACTCTGTGACACAAAGAAATGCATGATAAATTTTGACAACTGGGAGATCTGCTTCAAAAATACTGTCCTTCTTCAAAGTAGGCTGACAGTGAGTCCACCAAATGACACGTTGCTCAGACTGGATCTTCCTTCAGCCCAGACCATCCTGATGCACGGTAGGATGTCATGGCACAGGAGGAAGAGGAGAACACTGCTTCATGTACAACATCACACTGAGGCTCAGCTCCTAATTTCATCCACTGTGACATGGCAGCCCTTCACATCAAGGCTGGATGTTTCTCTTTTGGAACAGGTAACATTCATTCTGACGTTTCCTGATCTTTCAGAAGCTATTCATAATACTTGTGTGTGTAATTAAGCACATTTGCACAATTCCACGGTAGCATGGGGATGCTCATCTAAAGAAATTCTTCTTTTCTTACATATGGTAGATGGGGGAACACACAGAAGCAATGAGCCAATATTGATCTGCACAAGCAGCATTGCTGCAGGATGGAAACCAAAGACAGAAAATATGGGCTATGCTTATAATAAGGTTCCATTTACAAGTATTTTATAAAGGTTAAACGACCATAACATGTTATAAAGATGGTATATAGATTTCTATATATAAGATTTACATATTATGGCTCACAATATCATTAGAAGATTTAATAGCTTGTTGAAGGCAATGATCATAAACAACCTACTGTATTGTAATTGCTGATTTGCCTTTTACTCAACTACTTATAAAGTCTTTTATTACCTCTGTATGATCCTTCTGGGCTTTTTTGCATCCTATCCACTTGACAATTTCCCTAGGCTAAAAAACCTATTTTAGACAGTGCTTTTAAGTAGGTGTTATCAATACACTATGTTATGCTACTGGGAGAAAATCACAGTTTATTGCAGTTCTTCTCAATGATTTTAAAGTCCTTGCCACTTAGGAGGACAACACTGCTTACAGAAAGCATGTTTCAAAGCAGTTTAAAATTAGTTCCTTCTTTCTGCTATTATCATTTACTGGCACTCTTTCTTTTCCCTTTTCTTTTCTCAATGTTCCCCTTGGGATAGATGGAGTGAGTAACAGTGAATAAAATGATACAATTAAATTAAATGCAGCAAGCTTCGGCAAGCACATTTCCTGATCCTGCAAGATGCCAAGTACTCTCAAGATAAGGTAGTTAGAGCTCAACTCAGAATGAAACAAGCATAAAAGACTAAGTACAAAACTCATTAATATGGAACAGGCACCAGAGAAGGGTATCTCTTGCCTTACCTACAGGACTACTACTGAAGCACTTAAATGGCCAATTACCCAGGTCATCACTGTAATATCAATTTCCATTTTTGACTCCCAGAGTTCTATGAAAATCAATGACTGTACCATTGGTGCATATAGGCATTCATGCACTCTGATGCTCCCGTTTCCCAAAACTGCTGAAGCCAGTAATTGATATTTTAGTATGTTCTTTATAGGATGCTTAATAACAAAATATGTTTCTAATGAGCCCAGTCATACCCCATTGTTTTATTAATTTTTTCTTAAAGCCAAGTAATGATAAGGAAGTGACTGAGGATAAAGTCCATGGGCCACATACAAAGCAACGCCTGTTTTCCCATTAGTTAATCAATCAGTGGAAGATGAAGGAATGGCAAGCAAACCCATGGAGTGGGACACAGCAGCTGGTTAGCAGCACACAACTATGTTGTTCTATGTCAAAGCTTACAACAGTACTGATGTCTAACTGCATAGGAAAATTAAATGGATATGACTATTTTAGAATCAATTTAAAAGCTCTAAACCTATCAAAAATCTTGAGCCTTGTGACAAGTTTCACTGAAATTAATTAGATAACTTGCAAAAAAACCAGGAGTAAGGAGTTATTCTTGTAGAGTGGGCACATCAAGGGCACTAGGGCTAGTATCTGTTCTCAAATCCACTTTTTATCAATCTAAATTTAAATCAACTAGAAGGACAGGCATGTTGTCTTGGTTTTAGCTTGGGTAGAGTTATTTTCCTCTCAGTAGCTGTTACAGTGCTATGTTTTGGATTCTGAATGAGAATGGTGTTGATAACACACTCATGTTTTCCTTTTTTGCTAAGTCATGTTTATCCCAAGTCACGGACCTTTTCCTTCTCTCATACTCTGCCAGTGAGGAGGTACGTAAAAGAAACTGGGAGGGAGCACAGCTGGGATAGGTGACCCGAACTGACCAAAGGGCTATTGCACCCCACAGAACGCCATGCCTGGTATATAAACTGGGGCAGTTACCCAGCAGCACAGCCAGTTTTGGTTTGGGAAGGTGGGTCTGGCATCGGTCAGCAGGTGGTGAGCAACTGTATTGTGCCTCACTTGCTTTTCCCTTTTTATTAAAATAATAATTATTATCAGTTGCCATTATTACTGTATTTTACTTTCTTTTCAATTATTAAACTGTTTTTATCTGAACCTACAAGTTTTACTTTGATTCTCCTCCCCATTCCACTGGGGTCAGGGGAGAGAAGAGGGCTGAGAGAGTGGATGAGTGATGCTTAATTTCCAGCTGGGCTTAAACCATGACACATTTAAAGGTACCAGAATCATAAGCTTAAGGAAAAAACTTTACTCAGCCTTTACTACGCTACAAGTCAATTGTTAGCCATACATCATTTTTAAGAAAACTACAAAGTCCTTAGAAATACAGAAACTTTAAAGGCTTATTTAAAAATCATCAGACCAAAGCAAATGTATTCAGGAATCAGAATTCTCTATGCAGTTAAATGGACTCATGACTCCAGCATACAGTTTGAGATCAGTATAGTTCAGCTGATCTTTCTGCCTCTTATCACTTTATCTCCCTCTCTTTATCACATAAAAAGTACTACTTACAAAAGTCAAACTGAAATTTACAGAAGTATGTGCATAGATATTTCTATTTCAGCCAACATAACAATAAACTACATTATCACAAAAGTGTTTCAAAAAAAAGGAAAGATGATATATTATACTTTAGAATAGTCTCTCTTGACTTAGTTATTTGTCAGGTGTCACCATGGACAGCAGTTATCGTAGTCTACAATAGAATGAATCGACCAAAAAAAAAGCCTTAATCAATAGGACTCTTGTCCTTGATAAAGACATCAGGTTACTGCTGGCCATCTATTAATCCATTTTTTATGCAGGATTATGCAGTAGATCAATTTTCGCAGGATTACCACAGGTCAAGAAATTTCTGTGATAAAATTTGCTGGTGAAAGAGACGTATTCAGTCAAGATATTCAAATTATAGCCTGTTCATTTCAGAAGGATTTAAGTTCCTCTTATGAAGCTACTCTGTAATACTGACAGTCATGCAAACAGTGTTGCAGCTGCACATAAGGGCAGAAGCTGCATTGTGCCATGTGTCTTCACAGACTTCAGGCATTGTTGTTGGCTGTCCTACCTGCACACACTTTAATCCGATTTCCAAACAACAGTGTTGAGAACAGCATTATTTGCACCAGAAACATGCTACATGGCTGAGCTCTAAATTTTGGGTTGAGACTTACAAAACCATATCATTAACTTACACACAACAATCCACTAAAAGGTCATCACATCGGTATAATACTGAGTCTCTCTTGTACTTGATGGGACTTCTGAGCCCTCTGAAGCAGACAGGTATGGTGAGACACCAAAATCCAGTGACTCGCTGGAGGCCACAGAGATAATGAAGATGAAAAAACCTCCCTCTCCTGTCATTAAGTCTCATGATTTATCTGCAAGACCAGTGATATCTTTCTAGTTGCATATTATTACAAATTATTTATAGATCACGTCTTGCAACCTCACAAGGTATAATGAGAAAAGGAGGGGCAGTAACAAAGTAAAATTCCAGCCTTTCTGTATCACCTGTTGTATGTTCATAGTAGTTCTATCAGAGCAAAACTGAGCAAAGAAGAAGTTAATTTAAACCTGAAACAAGTAACTAGTATTTATTTTAGAAATACTCTCAGTAGGCAAGAATCCTTTTTTTTTTTTTTTTAATGAAAAGTGTGAATTCTGACAAATAATTTCTGGAAACAAATATTTTTGAAAGCTTCAGCCCCATCCTGAGCTGTCTCAGATGTAGGCTTTCAGTTTGGGAAGGGTAAGGAAATCAGCAAACACGGTTCACACTCCCCTTATCCAATGGTCAGAAATTAACTTGGCAGACATTGCTGTGTGGCTATGCAGGAACTTCACACTGCTGAAGCACCTCATCATGTCCTGGTGGTACCCACAGTTGCACAGACCAGGAGAAAGTAATAACACAGCGCTCTTGCACGAGGGAGCTGACCTGCCTCTGGCCATGGAGTGGTTGTATGCATGGTTGCTCTGCTTTTGCCTTATGGGTGGCAACACAACTAGAACTATTCTTTGGCTTCTGAACTCATTTCCACAGTTGTTCCAGCTGCCTTTGTAAGAAGCTGCAGGGATACGGGATAATTGGACACTTCCTTCCATTTTGGAAATGGGAAGAAAGGAAGCTGCAGTACTGCCAGAAACAATTCTAGTGGCAACAAAGTTGGCTACAAGAGAATCTCAACACATTATGGCAGCAGTCCACATCAGTTATTTTTCTTAATTAGCTCATAAATCCTGTGAGCACTTTACATCAACATTAATTGGAAGTCAAGTACCCTCCAGGAATTAACACTAGAGAATCCACAGAAACTCTTCTACCAACTCACATAAGGATTTCAGACCCTGTGGTTTTATTTCTATTTTGGGAGAAGGGAAGAGAAGGGAGACAAGGTACAAGCAGAGTCTTATGAGCAAATACAGATTCTTTTCCCCTGTCTTCCCCAATTAGCTGCAACAAGACTCTTCAGCCTTTCTCCTCCAGATTACTCTAATTCAATCCCAGTTTCCACTCACCATTGCTAACACTTCCATTTACAATATGAGTTTATGTAAGTCTCTCTCTGGGAGTAGTACAGCATTGAGGGTTTCATTTGCTCTCAGTGTTACACAACAAATATAATCTGACAGAAATTTCAGCTATAACATTTTGCATTTTTACAGTACTGTTCACTTTCAGGCTGTATTACAAAAAACAGCACTTAGAGGCTTACCCAATATGAGGTCCTGGCGTGCTGTACGCTAAAGAGCTAGTTAAAATTCACTTCCTGAGCCAAAAGATTTGCAGTCTAAATAGAGAAAGAATGGGAGAGGAAAACAAACCAGTGACTTACACATTATCAAGGCAGCAGCATGGTCAAGTCCAGAAGCCAGCTCAGTCTTGCATGCTGGGCCATGTTGCTATTCACACATTACCTGAGCTCTGTGACACTTCTAAGGATCAATACACCCATGGAAGTCAGGAGGAAAGATGTCTCAAGGACTAACCTAAGATCTAAAACATCTTCTAGGAAAGTGGACAGAATAAATTCCTCACACTTCTTTCCTAACTCCATACTATATCTCTCCTACTTTTCAGATGGATGTTATCTCCAGAGGTGAAGACTTATTATGGAATGGGATAATTACAGGATAGTTAGGTTGGAAAAAACCTCTGAAGATAACAACCCCAACCTTCTCCTCAAAACATGGTTAGTTACAAAATGAAATTGGGTTGAGTTAAGAAATTATGATATCTGCAAGAATTAAGACTCTACAGCCTTTCTGGGCAACCTATTCCAGTGCTTAAGCACCCTCCTCTGAAATAAACGTACTTCATAACTAAGAAATTTTCCTAATGCCTTTGAATTTCGGTGCAGCAGCTTGTATCTACTGCATCTGGCCTTTCTGCATTTCTGGTTCCATTCTCCCTCTGTCTCTCCTAGAAGTAGTGGAATACTGTAGTTAAGTCCTCCTTTAGCCTTAATTTGTCCAGCATAAATGAGCACAGCACTTGTAACTTTTCCTTGCACTGTCTTAACTTTTCTTAATTTTCCTATGCTTCAGTTCCCTAATCATCTTATTCACTCCTTGCTGGACTTGGTCCAGTTTATTCCTCTCTCTCTTGTACAGGAGGTCAAAATTGAACAGAGTTCTCTATGTAAGGTCTTGTAAGTAATGGAGAGAGGGAATCACCACTTGATCTGCTGGCTACAGTCTTGTCAAGGCTGCCCAGAGTGCAATTGGCTTTCCTTGCTCTGAGTATGTTCCTCCTGGCTCATGATCACCTCGCTGCCCACTAGGATCCCCCAGGTCTTTCTGCAGAGCTGGTTTCTATCCAGTTGGCCCCCAGCCTGTCCTACTCTGCCTTGGCAGAACACTGCATTTGTATTGTGAACATTATGAGGGTTCTACTAGCCCATTCCTCCCATTTGTTGAGGACTCTGTATGGAAGCTCTGCTCCGATCTATTATATCAACTGCTCTCCTCCCACACAGACAATTTTGCATTATTCATGAACTTGCTGAGGGTGCATGTTGCCTCTTCATGCTGATCAGCTCCTACTAAACAGTAGGATATGTTCTACTACTTTCAATATGTTTTAGACCGAGCCATTGGTTGCACTGAGCACAAGACTAGTAGAAGGAAGAGTAGAGAACCACACATTTCAATCTCACGTTGTTTGTTCTGACAGAACCAGAAAAAAAAACTTTCCTTCAGAAAACAACCTGGAATTCAAAGTTATCAACTAATTGACAATCAAAATGGTCTGTATTACTGTGAGGACACTTAAGCACAGTTTAGAGATAAGAAAAACTTGAAAACACTACAGTATTCAGGTCAATAAATTAAAGATGTTTACTTTAGCATAAACACAACTTCAGTGAAATATTTCCTGGAAAATTTGAAATACATATGAAACCCTCTTTCAGACCCAAACTACACTTAAGAGATGAGAGTGTCTGCTTCTTTAAGTAAGATTCCTGTCTCAGAATTCATATAGAATTTGACACCTTTGGTTTCTTTGCCATAGATCTTTACTATGCCTTCGAGTCACCCTTACTTTCTAAGCCATTTTTTCTCTTAGACCCCTTGCAGGAATATCAATATTTAAAGAATCAAAAAATCAGAAATGGATGACCAGGGAGTGACTGGTCCTTTCACAGGCATTAGTCTAATCTAGACTATTTCCCAAAAAGACTCAGTAACATGTACAAAATGAGTCACAATTTAGTACAGAGCATGACATTTAAAATAACATGGGTTACCCAGAGCCAAGTATTATTGACTTTCCATGACATTTATTCTTTCTAATGCCCAAGTTGATTTAGACAGTGGAGCTTAGTAATTTTTACAATGTAGTACCTTTTCTTTCCCAAAAATCTTTTTGTGACTTGGATGGGCTTAATGAATTATATTTTGAAGATTATGCTTCGTTATGATTACATTCTTGCACTGCATCTAATCTGGTTAACACCTGGGGAGATTGCATCTGCTTCTTGGAGCTTATGAGAGTTTATATCTATATTTTTATGGTACAAAACTAACAAATATAAATTTGATTTTCAGCAGCTGTCTGGAGGAGTTACTGCCCTAACTCTGCCTTAGGCAGTGTCACTGCCCTAGAGCTGCGTGTTGCCATCGCTTGGCTGGACATTAGTCCCACTGCACCAGAGCCGGCAAGACAGAATATGTGAGTCCTTCTCATTTCTTCAGGACAAGGTCAAAAGTCACATGCACCAATGAGATGCTCTGCACGAGCTATGCCAGCTTCTAGCCAAGGACTGTGACTGTCCCTGCACCCACCTTCTGGACAGCAGGTCTGCCCACACTTCATCAACACCTACGCAGACTCCAGCACAGATCCAAACAGTTCAATAGCGCCCTTCTAAGTCAAACCAAAACTGAAAAATAAGGTTGAGCAGTTCTTGTGCAGAAGGTAACATTTCAAAGAGCAGAATAACTACTTGCAAAATGCTGCCTTAAAAACAAACAAAATGATGTTTGCTGTAGAACAACAGGCTGTGTACATACCATGTAACCATTTTTACACGTTAGTTAACACTTAGTTAACACAAGTCCCTTTTCCTAATGTGGCAAGATCCTAAAGCCACACAGTCCACCCTCTGCATAGTTTTCAGCAATTTAAAATACGGCAGAAGTGTTCAGTGTTATTAACTCACAATAGAAGTGTTTTGCATTGACATTATGCTGGTACAGGCAACCTCCATCACAACACCTACTGAAAAGTTGCAGAAAAAATCAGCATATTTGTAATGTTAGAAGCTGTTCTTCTATTTCAAAATAAGTCTGAAGTATCATTGAACAAGTGAAATGGAAGTTCAAGTTTTCAAGAAGCATGTATATCATTTACAGTGGCTTGCTCCTATCCCTTGTTGCAGGGTGGTGTCCCCAAACCTTTGATAGCAGAAGAAACAGGCAAATGTTTTTCCTCTTCTTCAATGCAAAGCTGGCTGTCTAAGATGCCTTTGCTAGGAGACGGTTTGAGAGCACCTGCAGAGCACAGGACACAGTGCTGCCATTTCCAGGGGCTGTGAGGATGATTTTAATTGATGCAGCTTGACCCAAAAGACCATGCCTATCTAGCCACAGCACTGCATTCTTGACGTATAGACTATATCTGATCTCAAAATAAACACAGCATTTTGCCTGCTATAAAGGTTGCCAACTTTTATAAATACAGGGTTTTTTTAAGGAAAGATTTCTAAATTAAATATGGTAACTAAAGTTTCTGTGAAGGAAAGCCTACAAAATATTGAAAATGGCAACAAAGCTTTGAAAGCAATTTCACATTAGAACTCAAGATAAGTGAAAGAAATAATAAGCTGACTAAGCTTTACCTTTCTCTGTAATGGCTGAATTGCTTTCAAGTGAACTCTTCACGACAGCATTTGACATAATTAGGAAGTTCTGCATTTTAATTCAACATTCAGGACTGGAAAAAATATCAAAAGGTGTCTATCTATTTATTTTATATAATTGCTAAAATTCAAATGGAAATGGTAGAATACCAATTTAGGTCCCAGCTTGGTTGCTGTAAATTGCTGAGAGATTCTGCTGCCATTTAACAATCAAGAAGTAATTCTACATGGAGATACTGACAGTGAGCACAGTGATGTCTTGGATTTGTTGTTGTTACATAATGCGCTAACAGAGACCTCAATTTTTATTAAGCAGGTAGGGAATTCTGCTCACTGAAATGTTTCCACTCCATTTCCAAAATGGAATCCATACTGTCTAATTGTTATATAAAAATAAGCATTGTCACTAGATAATTCATGAATGTTATGCTGCTTTATAACTTCTTTATTTAGAAATAGGACAGGGAGATAATTTGAAAAAGAGCAACCTTGACCTTTGCCTGTATCTATAATTAATGTTTTTAGAGTGTAGTTTTTTTAAGTGTCTTTTTTGAGGTTTTTAAGTCTTTACATGTGACTACTGCAGCGCATATAATACTGTTCTGTTGTAAGACATCACCAGAACCATTGACAAAGCCAATTAACACAAAGCCAGATTGGAACCTTGTGAAAAACTGAGTGTGGATCTGTCAGAAGTCAAATCACTCCAGATATAATTTTCGTGTCCTGACAAAAGAAGAATGTGGAATATTGTTGCTTGTTATTAAATATATTCCACAGAAATAAAACAAAAGTAGTGGGTTTGTGAAACAGTTTGAGACAACCAGCATCACACAGGCAAAACGAACTTTAGTTCTAAACGCAAAGTCAGAGCACGTAAAAGGTGAGTCTGCAAAACTGACCATCGCAGTTGGGGAAGCAGAGAAGCAACGAAACAACTTGAACCTTGGGGAGCCACCTCAAAGGCACAAGACACTAACAGTAAAGTTTACATTTCAGTAGATTATGATACAGCAAAATCTAAGTGGCTTTTCATGAGAACAGCAGCAGAGAAGCCTTCTTACCTTTGAAATCACCACTGAAATGTATCGAGGAGGAAAGGATACAGTACAGTGCACAGACTATGGAGGAGAGATGCACCAGAACCAACTTTCCTAAGTCCTGTTCTTGTGAATGGGTTATCAGATTTCAGTCTACAAAGAATCTGAGAGGACTATGCTTTTTAACACAGCTGAAAGAGACATTGAACTATCTGAACTGTTTACCAGTATTTTTTTAAAAAATCCCCAACACTATTTAAACCACAGAATTAACAATCTGAAATTCAAATCTAATGCTGCAATCACCAAAGTGTGCTATATGGCAACATTTGTGAGTCTTTAGAGTCCAATGGTATTGAGAGTTCTTTTATATTCACAAAAGAATGTAGTGACTAAATTACGTTTCCTTTAAATATAATGTATTTCAGTCCTTTAAGCAGAAGGGATCAAAAAGTTTTCCCTAAAAATATGAAGTTTTACCAGTCTCTTGTCATTCTGTTAGCAGCACTGTTCTAGCAAAGGGTGAATAGAGCTGTTAAATCAGTGTATATATACATGTGACCTTCAGTATGGAGTGTTTTTTCCGGCAACCATGAAGTGTCTACAATGGTGACAAGTTATTTTCTGAGCAATCTTGTGTGTACATATATCACAAGATGATATAAGATTTCATGGAGTAATCTTACTCTGCTTAGTGGAGTTAGGGTGACATATGCTGCTTTGTGATATAGAACGGAGTAAAATTGAGTTTTATAATATAAGTCCTGACAAAAATAGTAAGTGAAATACCAGTAGTGCCAATGAAGATGGGGCAAACAGAGCCACTATTAAGGGCTTTGTAATAACTCAGACACAGTCCTTGATTTTTAGAATTAATTTCGCTGGGAAATGGAATGTCTGACAAGACACAGAGGTGATTTTTAAGAGGGCTATTGACAGAAGCGACCTCAATTTAACATATCAGCTGAAAGATAGTGCCTCTCATCATGTAGCTTCTTCTAAAATCACTCTTCAGTGACAGCATCATATACAAGTCAAAGTTCCAGGGCAATACAACAACCACCTCATAACTTTCTGCTCCAAAAGTGAATCCACTGTGAAAAAATAAGCACTCTATCATAACACCAGCGACTACATGGATGAATAGGAATTCATCAGGAATCACAGGTTATGCAAAAAAACAAAAAAAAACAAAAAAAACCAAAAATTCATTGGGCAAAACTGCTTTCTATCCAAAAATACTTCTGTTCCCTTACCTCCCAAGAGGGAAAGCAGCATCAGACTCACTACAGTCCACAAATGTAAAGAAGGAGTTTAAAATTTGAACCTTGGTTCCACGTCCTCTCTAGTAGCAATCAGTCTCAGCAGCTTATGTCTGACCTCCTATTGTCTTTGCTTCACAGTGCAAATATCCTACATTTCTGTGCCCTTAGGCTGCTGCACTATCACTACAGGACCTCCTTCCCAAGATAGGTTGCTTTTCACATTTTTAACTCCACATATAATTTCTGTGACATCAGAAGCAGAAAAACCTCCAAAGCAGTGTTAACATCTCAGTTTCCAGCTACTCGCGTTTTAAATTAATATTTACAATGTTAATAAAAAATTCATGTTTACCATGGCAACCTGTACCATACATATGCTACTGAAGAAAATGAGAGAATCCATTAAAAATAAATAAAAATAAGCAGGCATGGAGATGAACCATATATACTTCATGGAAGGAGAAAAAAATTAAACAGCGCTATCAAAAATCAGGATTTTCGTATCAATACAAGGGAGACTGGAACATGAAATGGTGGGAGTGAATTATGAATCTTCAGTTTACAGGGAACTTGCTCAGTTTGGGTCTGTACAGTCTAACAAGGCAAAAATAAATAATCTCAAAATAGAAATTGGATTAAAAAATCCCAGTTTGGTCCTAGTTCTGTCTAAACTTTGTACTCGTACTCCTCCATTCCTTTCTGACACATTTATTTTATTAAAATAGAAGCTTTGGAAAAACTCCCATCAGCCTATCTTTTTTTTTTTTTTGTCCCACCTGTTGGTTTGGTTTAGTTGTTGTTGTTGTTCTTTTTTGTGGTTGTTTGGGGTTTTTTTAATAACCACAAAATACTCTGGTACAACACTAGAAGATTATTTTAAAAACCAAAGCTTTCCCCTGGCCTTTATTTCTGGAAACTCCCTAGAAAATATCAAGCCTGGACACCTCATGAGTACTAAACGTAACTTGTTTCTAAAGAAGGCTTCTGCCTATCAGGTCTGTGGTAAAGCATTTCAGATGAAATATGTGCTAAGGAACAGCATCCTTGCCATGAAACAACAAAAGCTCACCTAATGCACCTGAAAGGCTCAGATTGAAGTTCTGTGCTCTTCAGTCCATGCTGGCTACAGTGACAAAAGCAGCTGCAGAGGTAAACACAATTTACCTGTACAAGTGTATTCAACTGAAAGGAAGAAACTCTGCTCAAGTGTAGCCCCTCCCAGAACAGCAATACAATCAGAGCAGGTCCCCCTTGTGCCTGGCAGAAATAATTCTGCTGATTTCAGAAAAATTACGCCAAGGATAAATTTAGCTCTGCACAATAAAACTGAGAACTTTACTGCAGCTAAACAATTGTCTGCATTCTGTCTTTCCTGACTAGACATAAAACATCAGAGGATGAATACTCAGTATGGTTTATTATTTTTTGTTGTTGTTCTTGAGACCGGTTACTGTCAAAAAATAGAAATATTTTCAGAGCAGTAAAAAAAAGCCCCCACTCCTATACTTCCTACTCTTCTTTAACTATGGGGAAAAAAAGATATTAAAACATCATGAACTACTATTTTTAATATAGGATTTTTA
Source organism: Anabacerthia variegaticeps (assembly GCA_035583185.1). Lineage (NCBI taxonomy): Eukaryota > Metazoa > Chordata > Aves > Passeriformes > Furnariidae > Anabacerthia > Anabacerthia variegaticeps. Next base: position 61,964,328 of record JAWWEW010000131.1, on the reverse strand, counting down.
TGTGCAATGACTTTATTCCAAACACTAATAAATCAGGGGGAAAGGCTTGGTGTCCTTGCACAACACAGAATACATTATGTACAATTTGTTTTTATTGATTTTCAGGGACATTTACAGAACACAAAGTACACTGTAAGAAGAATATATTACTTAAATATTTTCAGAGGCATGTTCTTTTCACTCCAGAATTTTAGAAAAATAATAGATCTTCCCAGTCTGGTGTATGCTGGCTGCCACTTCTGTGTGGCACACGGGACAGCATTTCTTGTGAAATACAATAGGGTTTATTTTCAATATTGTCCAAGCACCAAACATTTGATCTACCTTCCTATTCACATAGAAGAAACTAGTCATCCAAAGCTACAGAAGGGGGCTTTTAGGGAGCCTTCCAAGCTTTCTTAGGCCAATGGTTTGGTTTAAAAGCCTGTGGCCTGATGTTGTCTTAAGATTCAAAGGAAGAAGAACATGCTGGTAGGAATTCAACGTAAGACATAGGGATGCACTCAGATGACTCAAATCCAGGTTATGGTGACCCTCACATTTCTGGCCAGCTCACAAGACAGAGCACAAAATGGAAAAGTCAAAACACAGAATGTCTCCTGAAACAACTGAGTAGACCACTGACAAGAGTCAGAGACACAAGAAGTACTGTGAAACAGATGAGAGCAGAGCCAGGGAAAACAGACTGAAGACCAGAAGACTGAGCCGAACAAAGGCCTCAGGATGATTCTGCAAGGCAGACTGGAAAGGGCATAAATAATTTTGTCAAAAGCCAACCAGATACATGAACACAGGGCATGCACAGGCAGAAAAACCCAAATGAAGTAAAGCTGTATACTGACTGGAAGACAGAAAGCACTTAAGTATCTTTGAGATAGACGCTCTTCTTTTGACATGCACAGAGGAGCGTGTACACCAGCTGCAATGATGTGGCTGATATACTACGTGTAGACCTGTGGCTTACAGGATTTGTGTAGACTTCTTTGCTAGAACTTATGTTTGAAAAGTGATTCAGGAGCCTAAAAATAGGTATCTAAAAGCAGCAGTATGAGGCTGGTGGAAATAAAACAAGACTTACTAGGCTTGTGCACTTCTGGAACAGCTGCTGGAGGCCAGGTGGGATGTATGAGGTGTCTACAACAGGACTGCACAGATTTAGCACCTGGATCACTCACTTTGTAATTTACATGGTGGAAAAGACAGAAAACTGTTGTCAGCCCACAAAAGAAATGAAGCCTGATGCTCGACTTATTCTTTTACCCTTTGTAGGTCAAAACATTGCTTGGTTTTATTAATGTATTACTGTATTATCACCTCCATCTCAGGTTACTTGTCATCTCAGCTCCTCTGCTCCAAGTGATCTTCCATTTCAGAAATAAATGTAACAAATTTCACATAAAAACATGAGTTCAAGTAAAGTAGGAGTAGTTTCAGAACAAATGGAGGAATGCAAGAAATTACAATCCAGAAAGTCCCTAAATGTTGTGAGATTTCACCATAAGGTAGCACAGGCTTTTTAGAAGAAAACAGTTCAACAGGAATAAGTTTCTCTAAACCAAAGGTATACATTTATTTAAATTTACAGATTTATCTACACCAGAATTTCACCTAAACACAGAATGAAAATATGTCATGAAAAGCAAACAAAAATTGATGAATATACAACCCCTGTAAAATGAAGCCTATTACAAATTTTCTGGAACTACAAGTGAAGAAAATGTCTGCAGATCTAAATATTTATGTGCACAAGTAGAGATCAGATGCACAATTTCAGACAGTCCATTTGAAAATTTTGCTTATAACTTTCATAAAAATTATCAGCTGTTTAAGATATTGGTATTTCTCTCTTTCAACTGGATACATGTCATTAATGTGAACTAGAGAAAATAAGAAGTGAAGATACAGACACAGTCAGGTCATATTTAGAGTTCTCACTGTAGGGTCAGGCCTATCTATTATATTATGCACTGGCTGTGGCTGGGATTGAGTTAATTTTCTTCACAGCAACTTGTAAGATGCCATGTCTTAGATTTATGATTAAAACAGTGTTGATAACACAATGATTTTTACCTAATGCTGAGCAGTCCCTACAGTGTGCCAACCCTGCTTCTGGTTCCCACTCTGCCCCCCCAGCAAACAGCTCAGGGCAGACAGGAGGCTGGGAGGAGACACGGCTGGGACAGCTGACCCAAATTGTCCAAAGGGTTATTCCGCGCCATATGCCATGCTCAGCAATAAAACTAGGGAGGAAGTCTTTCCAAGGCAGTCATTGCTCAGATGCTGTCTGGGCAATGGTCTGTAGGAGAGCAGTGGTGATTGCCTTTTTTCATTTTTTCCTTCAGCTATTAACTGTATTTATCTTGACCCACAAGTTTTTCTTGCTTTTGCCCGTCCAAGCCTCCCCCCATACCTGTTACACTAGGACTAAGCCAGGGGCTGGTGGGTGCTTTGTTGCTGGCCTGCAGTCAACCCATCACATTGTGTCACCAGAAGAAAGTAAATGTATCCTGTCTCTCCCATTCACTGGCTCTGCCTGAGAATCTGAGACTCCCTTAAGTCATCACCTGACTGGATCAGCATTTTGCATGCACTTAGTGATCTGCAGAGCCCTTACAAAGGCAGGCAATATCTGAAAAATAAAAACCTGGGTAAACTTACTTGCTGCCTCAAATTGCCCCCAGTTGGGAAATTAGTCCTTACAAACCATGAGCTGTAACAAGGAAATTGTCATTAATGCAGAAATGTTTCCTGTGCTATGCTCTTGCCTGACCTTGCTTGTAGCTGTGCTGGCCAACTGCTAACACAATCTACATAGTTTAGTTGGAGTTTACGGAAAACTTGGCTCTGAAACACAGTTATTTGTGATGCAGAGAACCATGAGAACAGATCCTCTGAGTCTGTCATGCTGTCTTCTGGCAGAAAACTATAGCATCTACTTTACAGCTCTCAGAGTTATCTCTGAATTCTTCACTTCTTGTTTATACATCTTTTATTCACTTGGGTTTGTACCAAGGTATTAAAAATTGTTATTGAAAAACAACAACCAGCAGCCTGAAACAGCTCCTTCTGTTCCAAATAACAGAAAAACTGTCATATCAATGTATAGTCAGCCACTAATTTATCTGCAGAGCAGTACAGAGCTGTGTGAGATAGAAGCTGCCTCAGATACTTGTAGCTTTCAAAAAACACAACCAGCCTGCAGTTAACTAGCATGACAATGTACCAGGACACTTAAGTAGGTTTTCCAGCACATACAGAATTCTTTTCCTGACTACTGTCAGCTTTCAACTTCAACAAAGTTAGCCTGGATGGAGCTGTCCTACAGGGCAAACAGCACTGTAATAACAGCATCAATACACTAGTCAGTGTATGTGCATAATACAAAACTAGAAAGACCAATGCTTCAACAGTTCATAACTGCAAAATATTATTACAAATATTTTTCCTATGCATTGTTCTTTTACTTAAAATAACTTCAAGATAACTATATTCTATGATTCTCATTTTTCTCAGCTTCTACAAACTTGCATGTCCCATTCCAAGGAGGGAGTGCATTTTTATAGCTATGACATGACAGTAATTTTATTCATTAAGATTTTGCCAGCCAAAGCACTTGAAAAATCATAGAAAAGTAATAAACATATTTCAAATGATGCAATAGAAATATGATTTTTAAAACAGCATTAAAATACAAATCAAGCAAGGAGGGAAAGGTGGTCTAATAAAGTACAGACAGCTCTAGTCATAAATAAAGCTAGATGTGCTTTGAGATGGAAGAGTCTGCTTTGTTTGGTAATAATGATGAGCTAAAAGAGAAGCCACAGTGGGGCAGGGATTCTCCATGTTGATGCTTTACCACAGCGCAGGCATAATTTTCAGCCAACACTGGTATCATGGACCAGAGCAGGATGTGCCAGTCATGAACCTCCAGAAATGAACACAGTGCTGTTGAAGCAGTGCTCAGGATCAAAAAGGTGAAGGTGTTCTTATTACAATGAGATCTTAGGCAAGGATAGCTTCTGCAAAACCTGAGAATGAGTAAGCAGAGACGGAAGCAGTGTGTTAAGAAGGTTCTGTCACTCTAAACACAGCTGATGTGGTAATGGGTTATAAAGGTGATGAGAAACAGCTCGTCTGGTAAAATGGGATAACAGTGCAGAGACCAGGAGCTGGTAATGGAGTCAGAGGGGAAGACGACGTGGTTTCAGCTACAGCAGCAGAATTCCTATTTAACACCTATCAGAGAAGTACAGATTCCCTTCCTGGCATTTTATTTTTTATAAGCATCTAGTAGAAGAGAATTCACAGTGCCCAATTCTGATTGATTAATAACACATTAACCTTAAGTGATTCATAAATCTGAGGCAACCTTTAGAAGAGCAGTGAAACTACTTTGGATGACAACTGTTAGAAAACTTAAAGCAGCCATGTTCTTGCTTTCTGAACAAGGTGCAAGCACTGTGCAGGTAGTGCTTTCCTTCAGTTCTGTCTGTACCTGCCTGGCACTGGCTTTATATTCAATTTTTATATCCAAAATCCAGAGATACACCATAGTAACAGAACCCAACTGATTTTGAAGACACACTGCCTTAAATTTCATCAGTCTAGCTTTATTGATGACATGAGCTCCTAGAACAGGGTTGAAGTTGTGACTTCAGAGATGCTTGTGGAAAATGAACAAAGTGTGAAGTACTTATTTCAGGGACAGGTCTAAATCCAGGTTCAGAGACTGTGACCTTCACATAAAGCACAAAAAATGTGTGAGGTAGATTTTATTTATACGGCAATCAAATTTTTGGAAGCTTTTTATTCCCTCCCACTCCAGCTATTTTTAGCTGAACTCTTTGTCCCCATTCTGGTCAAACTCATCTAGCCAGATTAGGATTAAATGGAGCACAGCAGTGGTCTCACAGGAGTGTTCAACCACTCACTAATTACACATAGGAACACAATTAAAAGCTCTTGCTGCTTTCTAGAGTTGAATAAAAGCAGAAGATAAACTTTTTAAGTTTTGCTTTATGCTTCTTTCATTCATAGCTTTTCAAAACCGTTGCACAACATGAGCAGAAAGAGCACTCCTCCTTTGCCATCCATCTGGGAGCATGGAGAACAGCCTTCCAATAGAACTGCACTGGGAATCCGAGCCTTAAAACACCACGCTCTAACGGAGCTCTGTGCACTGGCCCAACCAACCCTGCCCTTCAACATCCTGTCAGTCACCACAAAAAATGTGTCAAAAGCAAGGGACAAACAATTGACCAAGTCACACCTGAGCAACAAACAGCCACCTCAGGCTTTTACAGTGCTACTGGCAGCCTGTTTGCCAGCACCTGGCCTGGCAGTCCTTCAGTGTACAAGGTTCTCTTTGACTAATACAAATCACCTGCACACAGTGGCAGCAGAAGCACAGCCACAGAAACAGGGCCACTGCAACTAATTCATCAAATCTTAAAGAAATTTTAATAAAGAAAAATGTAGATCTGAATGCCAAAGTACCATGCCAAAAATAGCGCTGTGTTGTTATCCTATGTGAAGAAACAGACACCAACAACTTCTGCCTTCTTGGCAAATCTGAATATGAGCAGAGACCTGACAACCCATTCTGTCCAATTCTTCTATTAAGTCTACAGGCAGTAATTTATTTTTACAAAAAATACTTAGAAAATTCATGATACCACAATAAAAGACTCACAATGGATTTGACAACTCTTGTCTCAATGCCCAGTATATTTGTCTCAAGGTGGAAAGTCACATCAGCATGACAGTAGATTGCTTCTGTGCATTTGAACAGCTTGGTTCTGACTGGTAACTAGACTAAAGTAAGATAGACAATGCTTGATTGACAGAGCTTTTCCATTTTTATATCTCCAGGAATGTTACAAGGCATACACAAGTGCCCCTGATAACATGAGGGCTAAGAGAACAAACTGTAATAGATACCCAGATTTGTATATCCTTGGGATACGAGATGACTTATGCAGGAATATTACAATAAATTGCCTCTCAAATTGTGGCATGCTGCTTTGGGGAAGGATCTCTTCAGTGTCCTCCCAGGAACAGAACTTTTGTTATTCTAAATCGCTCTAATTAGCTCTCTTCAGAGCCCTGCGGCTAAAGCTATTAGATTTCCAACACAGTGACAACACTCTCCAGGCAACAAGATGGTTACAAAATGTACCTTTCAAACTAGTTAGCAAAAGGCTATGGGAACTCAAAAATACTCTTTATAATCAGAGCAATATGCATCATTCTGCATTTTCAGCCTAAGGAGAAACTAGGCAGAAAGTAGGTATTATACATTCATTTTGGGGAGAGTTTTCTTAAAATGTTTGAATTAAAAATTATAAATTCTGAATGTACAGATCAACCATTCTAGTACTGCTCTAACTAAACAAGGTTATCTCCCTACACACACCCCAACCTGCATTTCAGGATTTAAAGTTTCTAGATTCTTGTAATATTTAATCTCTATTGTCCTCTGTTTGAAATGGACCCAGGGTGTATCTGATCCTCAGTCTCAATAACCCTTACAGAAGAAAAACTGTTATTATTTTATACACAAGGATCAATCCCTTAACTTTCCTCTAGACATCTTCCCACAATGGACTACGGAATACTGTGGCTATGTGGTCTGATCTGCGATCTTTTGCAAAGGTATGATTATTTGTCTTCACTGCAATACAGTGAAGTAACAGTGTCACAGCTAAATTAACAATTTTTTAATTTGATTCCAGTATTTCCTGGTAACTGGCCTGAAAAGTCACTGCTAGAATATTTACACGGATATTTTGGGAGGGGTTTTTCCCCACACAGTTGCTCCCACCACAGCTGAATATTTGGTTCTGACTGGGAGGACACATAACATGTCTGATCAGAGATGATATGATACCCTTTTCCTTTAGCCTCAAAACATTAAAAATAAAGTTCATATTTGAAACACAAATGTAATGACATTGTGTCTGCTGGCTTAGTATCAATAGACTGCATCTTAGCATTAGGAGACAGAAAGACGTTTGGGATTTTTTTAGAGAAACAGAAATGCCTTAATTTTTCATGTAAGTTTTCAAGCACAAATCTTACATCTGTGGTATTTTTCAACTTGAAGGATTACAAGTCTCTTTACTACAAGTAAAATATTTATAATAAAAAAGAGACTGACTTAGTTGATGTTTTGAATTTTCAGAACACCACAGTAATTCCCTTGTGCTCACCAAAAAACTTACTTGTAGGGTACTGAAAGATTACTGACCTTGATTGTAGTTCCAGAAATGTGGAAATTAACTGCACAAGACTACAAAGTTAATCACTGGTGGAACTGGGAAGGATATCCAGACAACTTGATTCTATCACTAGCCCACAGAAACCAGAGGTTAGAGTCACTTTTAACTACAAGTTGAAAAGTAGCAGCTGGTTGATGGTTTAGAATTCAGGATAAGCACTACTCACCATCAAATCATATTCAAACCTGGTATTCATGTGAAGAGCCAAAGCCTGCTTGATAGGAGAGGACTGTTGAAAAACAAAACTGTTCTTGTTACTGAACACTTGTGAAAGCCAACCAAGTCCAGCAAGAGATGCTCAGTGCTCACTGGCTGAGTTTAACCCACGAGGTGGCACTGCAGTGAAACCAGAACAGCCTGCAACAGTCTGAGTCAGAACAAGGAATGAAAAAGTCTCGGGGTTTTCTTGGTCCGGGTGGGACTTTACTTAGAGCTAACACCAGCCACGATGCAAACAACCTCCAAAAAACTTGCACGATCTTCTGTTCAGCACATGTTGTTTGGTCTTGACCCATGAGCACATGTGCCAGCTGCAGGTTTTTCTTGACACCAGTTCCACTGGCACAAATCACAACAAAATGCATTTTCATTGCAGGGTATCTTGAAAGTTTGCTTGCAGAATGCCTATGAACTGTCACGTGGGGTAAATGGGTTCTAATACAAGAAATAATTTGTTCCAGACATATTGAGCCCAGTGTATTTCCTTGGTTATTAATGAGAGATGCTGGCAATGGGCTCTTCTCAACCTTTGGTTATCCATTCTGTGATTTTGTGATCAATCATTAATCAAGCACAACTTCCACAGACAGTAGGCAGCATAGGATGAAGAAAAGCTGAAATGGGTAGGCACATGCTAAAACTGTCAGGGAAAAACAACGGACAATAAAGATGAGACAGACAGACTGCTTGTCTAGGTTTTGTAAGGAACCAATAACCTTTTCAAAAACATTTTAAAAACATCAGAGTTAAAGATCCAATTGCTTTCTCTGTCTCATTTCTTCATGGCTCTCTGTGGGTATCATCCTTTATGGATATTCTTGGTTTTCTCCTTGTACTCTGAATCTTCCTCAGCATTATCAGCCTCTAAATAGATTTCCTCAACTACTTCTTTCAGCATTTCTGAGGTTGAAGCTTGGAACTCGTGGCTCACCGACTTTCTGGAAAGGGAATACTGACAGCACTTACAGCCACATGGCACACACACTTTCTCTGTGCTGTACACCAGGCCTGGGACTGCACCAGGGTCACATCACAGAACTGCCATCGGCAAAGCAAGACTCCCTGGGAACAAATAGTTGTCATGGTATGAGGCCACTGGCCTCATAAGCCATTTATCCCGTGTTCTGCAGCACAGTGACACACTCGTCCCAGACACACAGCCCTGCTCCAACAAAGGCTGTGCTCAACACTCAGAGCAACTTCGACTGAGCTGAGCAATGTCGTGCAGGGAGCAAGCCAGAAACCTCTTCTACAGCTCCTTTTCTGGCAAACATGCCAGTTATTCCCTTGCACAGAACATTTACTGAATTTGCAGTATGGAACCTGCATCTTTATCCTTCAGATTTCACTTGGAGAGGCCACAGTCGTGTGCGGGAATCGGGCCAACAGCTGGTGTTCAGACATCTGTGCATAACGTAGCGCTCACTTTGGGGCTGTACAGTAAATACATAACCTCGGCTGGCTTTTCCCCCCTTTTAACAGGCTAATGACAAACCAGTTGCCAGCCCTGCCGAGGTTCAGCCACCCCAGCACCCCCAAGCAGGGACCCCGGGGCCCTTGTGCACGCAGCCGGCATGAGCAGGTGGCCGAGTCTGGAAGCAGCGGATCAGCAACATTTATCCCGTTTAATCAAAGCTCGGGGTTCCATTAAATGATTATCCAGCAGGATTGCAGTGAGCGCTGTGTGGACACACCATGGCAACCCCTGCACGGAGGCCAGCGAGCTGCTGACGGGAGGTACTGGGGACAGGGTTACCCAGGCCTAAAACAGGCTGAGACCTTCACACCGTGCCGGTCACAGCTCGCTCGGGAAGGCTGTGATACCGGGGAGACAGCGATGGTCACAGTCACGGTGGCGGTGACAGAGGGATGTTGACAGTGACAGTGATGGTGACAGGGATGGTGACGGTGACAGTGATGGTCACAGTGACGGTGACAGTGACAGTGATGGTCACAGTGACGGTGACAATGACGGTGACAGGCCCAGCGCTGCCGGGCCCTCGCGCCCCCTCACCAAACAAGATGGCGGCCGGCACGGAGGGAGGGGGGGCGAGCCGCGCGCGCCCCGGAAGAGCCGCGGGCTCCGCCCCCCCACCCCGCCCGCTGGTTGGCCCGTGGGCGCGTCACTCCCGGCCCGCCCACCCGCTGATTGGCTCGTGGGCGCGTCACTCCCGGGCGGTCCGCCCGCTGATTGGCGGTCCCGCGGGGGGCGGGCGGAGCGGGCGGCGGGCAGGAGGGCGCTATGGCGGCCGTGGCCCAGTGCGTGAGAGGCGCGCTCCGCCCGCGGCTCCCGCGGCACCCGCTGCTCCCGCCGCTCCGCGCCGCGCTCAGGTGAGGGCACCGCACTCGGGACGGGCACCGCGCTCGGGACGGGGCACCGCTCAGCGCCGGGCCGCGGGCACAGGGAGGCCCGGCCCCGCACGGCCCGCGGAGCCCCGTCCGACAGCCGGGCCGGGCCGCAGCCCTCGCCGCCCTCCCCGCAGCCCCCGGCACGGCGCTCCGGGCCCGGGTGTCGGTGCGGCCGCGGGACACGAGCCCTCCTTCCCTTCCCTTGGGCCGGGCTGCCCGGGCAGGGGGAGTCCTGCGGGGATAAACGCGGATCGCTGACGCGGGCAGGGGCGCGGCCCCCATGTCGGCTCCAGGCCTCGCAGGCATCGCGGGGTGCCGTCCTGATGGAGCACCGCGCCGAGAGCCAGCTCGGGTCCCCCTCCCAGGCGCTGCGACTCTGTACACTGGGTGTAGTGGACGGTCACAAGCCGATATCGTGCAGCAGGTTTTTTCCCCTGCAGTTTAAAAGGCCGGTGATGTGTTGCTTCCTGTGGAGGGTTCTGCACACAGTTTTCACAGGCCTAGAATTGTGTTAATTTGTGCTCTGATGTTGGAGTTTTGTAGACACTGATATGTCAAATGAAGTGTTCAGTGTGTCTAGAAAATGCTAATGTCTTACAAAAGAAGCAACTGATTAATATTGTCTGTGTTTTTGCCCTAGAACTTCTCCACGACTGCTTTGTGCAGCAACACAACAGAAAAACACTGGTCAGAACTTGGAGGAGGATCACAGTCAGAGCCAAAATGAGCAGAAGGCTGAATCCAGCTCTGCTGAAAAACTGCTAGCTGAAGAAAAGGCTAAACTGGAAGAACAGCTAAAGGAAGTTACTGTAAGTGTCTCTGGGTTATCAGGTTGCACTCCTTACAGATTTTGTCCCCGAATGCCTTCAGTGTGGGTTCTCAGAGCACAGTCTGGATACAGTTGTGTGACTCCTGTTTAGTTGTTGAACAAAACCTGAAATTTAATCTTTTCTTTAAACCTAAAAGTAGATGTACTGCAAGACCTGAGATGCATCCCTGGTTCACAATTAAACTTTTGGATGGTTTCTTTCCAAAATTGGGGTGGAATTGGGCTCTCTCCAGCCTAAAAATTTATTCCTGAGTTTCACATAGGTCTTACTCGGTTGAGAAATAGTTTTTAGAAGTCATCAAAGGATTTGAGTGTGTCTCTGGTGTGTGCATTTGTGTGTGCTAAGAGATGGCTTTCTGGGAACAGCTGCTGACTTGCCAAAGGTCGGAGTTAATGAAGCTTGTTTTATACAATAGTGTACTTATGCCGTACTTAGGAAGTTTCAAACTTGTCTGCTAGAGAGCCCTGCAAACATGAGGCTGAAGCATCTCATCCCCTCTGTCTGGACTCCTGTGTCCTGCATTCTGCCCCATGCACAGCTCCAGCCCATCATGGAATTCTGGGTTAGGTGGTGAACCCCTCAACCTGAATTTTTATTTTATTAATTTTATTGAATTTCACTTTTAGTACATCTGCTGTTAGATGTCCGTATTGCTGGGAACAGACCAAAACTTGACCTGAGCAACAGAGGAATTAGACTTCATAGTTCATAATGGTTGGAAAAACTGGAGGGTACTCTGTATGGAGAAGGAAGAGATGATTTGAAAATCATGGCTAGCTTGGATCTCATTTACTGTAGTGTCAAAGTACCTCATGACTCAAGAAGGCTTTGTGCAAGCACACAGCAGAAAAAGCAGAAATCTTGGATTTATAAAACTTGATAGATCCACAGAGTGAAAAATTTCTTCCAGCTAATCTGCTGTCAAATACAGAAAGTCTGGAAAACCATCATGTTTCCTTTCCCTCGCTTTTCTCTTCTCTAAAGTGAAGTAAACATCTGCCTTGGTAGGAAGGATGCTGTGATAATTAGCATGTTGTCTTCATATTACTCTAGATGGTGGATTTAGGCCATGAAACTGTTTAAAATGCTGCTTTATTCTGAATATGCTGGTTTGAATTATTGTCAACTGCCCAATTAGGAATAAAATCTCTTCTGTCACTGCTTTTTCTTCTGTAGGACAAGTACAAGCGTGCCTTGGCAGATGCAGAAAATGTGAGGCAAAGAAGCCAGAAGCTGGTGGAAGAGGCAAAGTTATATGGTGAGTGGAGGCTCCTCTTGTGTTTACTCAGTGAGACCCAGGAAATGCAAAGCCTGGAAAAGTGAATCTGTCTGGCCTGCAGGACTGACAGGTTGTACTTCCCAGGGATTCTGATACTTGGTTAAAAATTGCATTTGAGGCAGAGGGATTTGAACAGTTCTTCACTTTACATCAGAATTGGGACCGTCTCCCCAGCCAAGGGCAAGACTTAAACTCTGAAGTCAACAGGTTTTGGGGACATTAAATTTGTTGGCAGGTTTCATACAGCTTGTATTTCACTCACATCGGTTTCAGATCTGAACAACAGCATGGAATACTGCCTTTCCTTCTGGTTTGGGTTTTTTTGTCCTTGGTGTTTTTTTGGATTTATTTCTTGTGCGTTTTTTTTGTGGGGGGTTGTTTGTTTGTTTGTTTGTTATCAGTTGTTTTTGTTTTGTTTTGTTTTTTTGTTTGGTTTGGGGTTTTTTTGTGGGATTATTTTCTTTTAGCCTTTTATATTTGAATAATTGTTCTGTTGAAGGCCATAGCTTTCAAGCAGAAGTAATACATGTAGACGGGTGGATTCTTTTCAGGGGCAGGGATGCACAGTCAGACTGTGAGGACTGCTAGAAGCACATCTTCCTTTATGAGCTAGGCTATAACATCTGATTTAGCTTTTTGACATTTCAAACACGAATCTGTAAAACAGAAATTGTATGCAAATGCTGCAGCAGAACAGTGCTGTTCCATCCTGGTGTTTGACTGCCACTCTGGCTTGGAAATGAGTTGGTCTTTTTTGCCACACAGTTTACACAGCTGTATAGTTTAATTCTGAATACACAAGTTCTAATTTCTGAATTACAGGGTCTTCAGTTGATGTGTACTGTAAGAAAAAGTATGTATTATTCTTTATCCTATTCATGGATGTTTGAGTGCTTCCTCTGCAAGTTGATTTGCAATAAGCATTGTTTCACTAATGTGCTACTTAGTGCAGAAGGACTTTGAGCCATGTCTGAGCTCCAAGATGCTAAAATATAAATCAGTATTCAAATAAACTTTATCTTGACAACTAAGTTACATATAATCTGTAAATTGTTATTGTTTCTACATGACTGCTGCTTCTGTTGAAGGAAGAGAAACTGATTTCTGAGACTTGCATAAATTCAGTGTCAGTCACAGATATTTGCAAATAGACAATTAAAAAAAACCCCACAACCAAACTGCCTTCTGAAGAGTTTGGTTGTTTAGTTTGATTGACAAGCAGGCAGCTGGTTTATCTATGTTTGGGACACTTCAGCCCTAACCACAGCTTTACTTTTTAGTTTAAAACTGTGGTTGGTTTGTTCATATTTTTCAACTACTTGAACACCATTAATGACTGTTCTTTACAGAGCTCAAGTCTCTACGGAGTTGTGCAGTTGTTAAAGTGGCCCTTTGCTGAGAACTAGCAGATCCCTTTAGAACTTGCAAGGTGCTTCCGTAATTGTGAGGTTTTTTTGTTTAAATCAAAGACTTGTCCTTTGGTAATGCTCATATCACTTCTTGGTGAGGAAAAAACCCCATCCAAAATCTGAGCTGGAATCAAAAAGACTGTCTTAAAAAAAGACAACTAAAAACCAAACCAAAACCCAGTGCTGTTTATCCTTTGTTTAACTCTATGTAGAAATGTGTTATTGATTTCTTTTGGTTTTTCTTGATTGCTAGATACACTTTGCCTTAAGTGAAATTAGTCCAGATTCTCTTAGTGTGATCCAGAGAACAGTTTCAGAACAGAGATTGTCATTAGCTTGGGAATTGCTCAGTCTTTGCAAGGCACAGCTGCTGACTGTTAAAGAGGTTTGTAGTGGGAGGGAGAGATGCAAGTTCTTTCATTCAAGGAAGAATCCCTTTTCATCTCTTGGACTTGTCATCAGTCTGGCTACATGCTTCATCTTCTGCAAATATTTTTGTCACATCAGATTAAAGGGCAGGAATAGGGCAACGTAATGCTTTAAAGTTCAGGTGAATCCCAAGATCAGAGAGACATGAGGAAATTACATGAAGCCATCTTTTGGTAATTTTGGTTAGAATTTTAACTGTTGATGTTAGGTCATTAGCACAGCCTTAGCTCTTTTAAGTTGAAATAACTGGGGTTTTTTTTTTGTCCCATAGAAGTAGAGAAGATTTCAAGGTACCTGTGATAGTTGTTTATAGATATCCAAAATTGAAAAGGACATTTGACCTCAAATGGTTATAGTATTACATATCTTCTTAAAAATCTAAAGGAGTACAGGTTATTGCTGTAGGTTTTGGGGTTGTGGGTTTTTTTAATGCTTCCTTCCCTCAGAGGACTAATCCAATTTTCTTCTCTTTTATATATTTTTAGGGATCCAGAGCTTCTGTAAGGACTTACTAGAAGTTGCCGACATTTTGGAGAAAGCAACAGAAAGTGTTCCAAAAGAAGAAATTAAGGATGAAAATCCTCACTTGAAGAGCTTATATGAAGGTCTTGTTATGACAGAAGTACAGATTCAGAAAGTGTTTAAGAAACATGGCCTGCTCAGACTGAATCCTGTCGGAGCCAAGTTTGATCCCTATGAACACGAAGCGCTGTTCCATACTCCCGTGGAAGGGCAGGAGCCTGGCACTATTGCATTAGTATCCAAGATTGGCTATAAGCTGCATGGGCGTACTCTGCGGCCTGCCTTGGTGGGGGTTGTGAAAGACCCTTAGCTGCTGAATCTGAGAATTTAAAATGCCATACAACTATTAAACAGCTGGATGGTTTTTCTCTTACATCATCCTTTCCTCATTCCTCTACTCCCTGAGAGGTTTGAATGCGTTGGTTGAGGTCTCCCAGTGAAAATGAAGCAGCTCATGAAATTCTCCTGCTTAGTGGCCTTCAACAGCACAGTTCCATTCTTTGGTGTGAATTAAAAGAGCCATTAAGCCCTCTAATGCTTTAGATTAGCTTTTTACAACTCTTGCTCCTGAAGGTACGTTAAATTGAAAAGAAAGAAATTCTCACAAGAATTCTGCAATCTCACGTTTATCACTGTGTTTAGATTGAAAATCCAGATAGTGGTTCAAACACTTCCTTTGGTTTTGCAGAATCTCACATTGCAGAATTAGGTGAAGCCACAACAATTAACCTGCTTTCTGCAGGTGCCCATCAGCTTTTGCACACAGATGTGATAAATGCCCTGTTTTCCCTATTCAGAAATAACCTCTCCCAACAACTGAAACTGAAACCTTTGTGAATTTGGACCTGTAAATAAACACCAGTGGAGATCAGATATCTTCTGTAATTGCTCAGCCCTTTTGTCCTGTACTAACATTGAGTCAAGAAAACCATCTAATACTTGTATGGCATTGAAGAACCAATAGAATTTATCCTATCTCTGGATTTTTAATTTAATACTGTATAAATTGGTTTAAACAATTTTGATAGTCTTGTAACTCGTAGCTTTGCAGTCAGGTTGTTACGCAAACTGTAGTTACAACCCTGCTGAGAGCCAGAACACCCAAAGAAGCTGAGAGTTTGATAGATGATTTCTTTCACTTACATAAGTTGCATGTGAGTGGCTCAAACAAAAATGGGAATTTCATTTTCATTATTTCTTGCATTTACTCAGCTTGGATCTTAGGTTGTACCAGAACTTTTGCCATATGCAGCTCTTGCTGTGTCTTAACTCCACCCGCTGCTCCCAATCCTGCAGAATCAGGCTAAAATACAATACGTGATTAACTAAATGTTTTGTTCTACATTTGTCTGGTCACCTGGATAGGCATGGGTGGAACTTGGCATTTGACACAACTGACAAAGCATCCATCCTCTTGTATCCTCAAAGCCCATACATTTAACACACAGGACAGAAACTTCAAACTTAGGGAAGTTTTTAGGACCTGGTAAACAGTAAGTACTTCTGAATTTTTTACCATGTTTCTGGTTATCTTGGATTAAGGAGCTCCATACCTTAAGCTCAAGTATGGATTGCATTTTTTGCTTCAGATGCAGTTGCCCACAGCTTATTGAACACTAGGGCTACTCAGGGTGAGAAGTGATTACTCGTTCCTTAGGACTTTTTTCTCCAGTGCTGGTTTATCTCATGGGAATCAGTTAACTAAAAACAACCCAAGTGCATACAAACAAAATTCAATGTTTAAGGATTCACTTTTAACTCTTAAGAAAATCAGTGCTTTGACTTGGGCAGAGGAGGGAGAGCATTTTTTTGGGGTGTATGGGAGGAAAACTACAATGTTAGTGTTTTGAAACTAATCAAGTACAGGGATAAAAATGCAAAGATTGAAAAATACAGGGGAAAAAGGAGATTCTATATACTGAAGTTGAATTTAGAAGTAACTTCATTTGGGTTTTAAGAGCACACTGTAGGTGTATGAAGTAGGACTATGCGCTTTGATCGGGGCCCATTCTAAACTGATGCCACAAAGGGACCAGGATCCATTTTATATACCTTTTAAAAGAGAACTGTCATGTGTTGTTTTGTCCCCTCCAAGCCCCTGTGGGTCTAAACTAAATGTAATAATATCTTCCTTAGTATAGAAGTTATTCCAGTAAGGCAGTTAAAACAAAGGGACAGCTCCTTCCCTAGCAAATGAAGATGTTTTCAATGAGCTTCCCAGTGTCTCACATAAACCGTCATTTTTGGGGTGTTCTCAAACACAAATACCTGTTAAACGTTCAGCACGAGATTCACGTTTGAATTTGGTAATTGAGTATCTCATTGAAGGGGCTGCTCTTCCCTGGCCTGCCCTCTCAGAGCAGCTTCAGCACGGAGTGTGTCAGTCCGTATGAAGAGCTCCAACTGCCTGTGCGCTCTGCCACAGCACAGGAGGGAGCACCAAGGAATCGAAGAACAGAGGGAATTGGTTCTGAAATTTAAGCAGCCAACAAAGCTACCACCAGTACTATCTATTTTGTAAAGACCAGTTTTCCACCCACCACCATTTAGCTACAATGGTCTCCATTTGTTATTGCAATGACTTGAGCTGTTTTCCTCACTGCACAAGCTACTTTACTGTTAAATCAATCATGGAAAGAAACTTTAATACAAGTTTATTTACCAATATACAATGCAGAAATCTAGTAAAATGCTGTGTGCACAACATCAGTTCAGTTTTACGTGATTTCAGCACAGGCATTTGTGTCTGGCACAGCTACACCAGTACACTGTTCAAATGAGTGCAACATTCCCTTTAAGCAAGAAAGAAGCTGATGAGCTGAACATGCTCACCAGGTGCCTTCCTTCACAGTATTTACGTGTGTCACCATGTAAGAGCCACTGGGGCACATGCAAAGACATTCTGCGAGAAGAGACAGGAAACGAAAAGGCTCATGAAATGTTTCAGTTACAAAGAAATCTGATGCAGTGGCCGCACAGGAGAATAATGGCAGAGTGCTCAGTCTGTGTGATTTACAAGGCAGTTCATGGCCAAAGACTCATGCAAACCCATTGATGCTGTTGTTAATGCCCACTGGGTCTGCTACAGAACGCGGGGCAGGAGGGGCTGCAGCCAGAACACTCTGCAGCAGGCTGGGCACTGCGCTGGGCAGTGCTCACAGGATGGTCTGTGCTCCTCCAACACATCCCTGAGACCACAGACTCACCGTGGCATCTGACCAGAGCAGGTCAGTATCTCGAACAGCTTAGAGAGTGTTACTTTTTCACAAGCTGACATCAATGCTGTTAAGACAGATACTATTCATTAGTAGTAACTTTAATTAGAAAAGTCAAGAGCAATAAGCATATAAAACACCTTGTCATTAGCAACATGAAGGCTGGGTTATTTGTACAGTACAGGAAGCACTTCCAGATCAACACAAGATACAAATGGAAGAGCTCTTTGACATGTTTTTTCTCAGCCCCTCCACCACAGAAGGGAAGCAGCATAGCTCTAGTAAGTTGCTGGATTAACATTAACTGCATCTCAACTTAAAAACAATCAACAAACAGAAAACCAGCAGCTCATAACAGAAGAATGCTTAGACTAAACCAGTTCCACGTGAAATATGGAACAGCAGCATCCTCTAGTGCAAGTCACCTTTAAAATTAAAAGCATAGCTGACAATGAGACATTGCTTCTAGGGAAGCCCTTTCCAAGGGACTAGTATTTGCTAAAGCAAACATTTACCACCTTGAATTTGCTTGCAAGTACAAAATAAATATTGATATCCATATTTCATACATTAAAAATACTTTATTTTACATTCATTTTGATGTTCAATAAGTTACGTCTAGCACCAAAGAAACATTTTGGAGGGGTTAAGGAATTAAGCTACGAAGTGTAAATGCAGAATTCATTTCAACATTTAAATGACTCATTGGTGCCTAGATTTTTTCCTAAGTTATTGTTCAGACGGGCTTTACGCTATTGCTTCAGTTAGACTTAGATGTGCCAAAACAGTGTAGAAATATGAAAATCACAGATTTGAAGAAAAGAAAAACAACCAGAAGAACCAACAACAAAACAATTCTCTTTAACTCCCAGCTACATGCAGAGTTGAGGCTTCATAACACCATGTTATGGCAGTTAGGTAACAAGTTACAGGAAGAACCAAATTGCATAACTAGAATAGTGGAAAGAAAGACTGAGCTTCCTTCCCACAGGAGGACAGAGAAAACAACCAGGGGTTTATACCTTATGAACTTGTGTGCTGCTTGTACATGCATATAGGGTGGAAGTGGTTCTTAAAGCTACTCAGCACATTGCAGTTAGCTCCACTGCTGCCAAGGAGACAGTTTTGTCTCAAGGATGCCACAACAAACCACTTACAGATAAGCCAAACAAAGTATTACATCCAGAGGACATAGCCCTTAACTATTCTGAAGGGACGTAACATCGTAAGCTCAAAAGAAAAAGGCACTAGAGTTTTGGTTTTTTATTTCCTTAGAAATGCTGGCTTTGTAATTGTACCCCTTTTATTCTAAACTCACTGGTAACACTATTTTGGTAATGCTGGATGTATTAACTGAAACCCAGTTCTGATCAGAATACCTCTGCCACATTGCAGAATTAATACTGTTTTAAGATTTTTTGATATCCTCACCGACTACAGCCCAAAGCATCAAAGCAAGACGACCTTTCTAGTGCTTGCACTCGTTTTGAAGCCCGTCAGGATCCAAGTTTTGGCACACCTGCACTCCAGAAGACCTGCCCAGCTGGTCTCCAGTCACAGCTTCCTGCTCCGGACATGACCTGCAGAGAGGCCCAGCCACAAATGCCACTGTATCATCTTCCACATGGCAACTATCATTTTTGATTCCTTTGGTTAAATACCAGCACAGGAATTTAAGAATGAAATGAGCATAAAAATCCTTTCCTGGTCCTTCTTTGACATCTTTTTCTTAATCAGTGAATCTTACTAGAACCGTACTGTGGATCTGGCATTTCTGTCCCCTGCTGTGTTACATCCCAGCCGGTGCCACGCTCCAGCAGCACTCCAGGCTGTGGCTGTCAGAGCTGGGATGAGTTCCCTTTCAAGGTGCACTCTCCTACCTGTCAGCTTCAGCTTCAATGTGTCCAGGCCTGTAGGTTTCAAGGTACGTGCAAGCAGAACCCTGCAGTGGCTGGACTGACTGCTCCATACTTTAGGAACTGTTCATTTTGACATGATCTGCATCACTTCTTATTTCTGTTTGTAAAGACCAATCTCAGTGATCATGCCCCATTTGAGAGTCTCTCTCCCTTTCCCTGCCCTTCTCAGCCACGTTCAGGACGCAGCTACACCTCCTCAGCCCATACAAGCTCCGCAGTTACAGATCCCAAAGGAGGAGGAGCAGGCTCCCCCAACAAGAAAAAACAGTGATTTTGTTGCCTGAGGCTCCCAACCACTGCAGAACAACTGCCTGCCTATTCTTCCAAACCCCATTTCTGGCCCAAATCAGGGACCTCACCATAGCATTGGCCCCTCCTCTGGAACAGAGTGACAGAGCTCCTGGGTATTCCTGCAACTACAGTACCAGTTGGGTCACATCAAGGCTTCAGAGGGGTCTATTTCAGGAAAAACTCAAGCCAAAGCAATGCCCAGATCAGCTGGGTGTAAAGGGAGCTCTTCAAGAACCCTCTCCACAAGTCCCTGAAGCATCTCACCTACCACGTCTCCTTCCACGGCTCATCCCTGCTGTATTCTTGACAGGAACTCTCCCCCCACTGTTCCCATGCCTTGGCTGTAGTTACTAAGGAGAATGTTCCAAAAGCTTAGCAATGGTTACAAAAGTCCCTTCTCACCCTGCTCCTGAGCTCAGGACTTCTGCAAGCTTCACTTCGCTGCCAGCATTATGCCAAAAAAAGCAGAGGGTAAAGAAAGTTCCCAGCAAATGAAACTATCTCCTACCTTCAAAGAAAAGCAGGGATTACATTGGTACTCATTTATCCAATAGGACGGACTAAAGCAACTACTCTGGGACTACTGGACTTGAGTGAGTTCACATGAAAAAATCTGTTCTAAGAATGTACCAAAAGCAGTGACATCCTATGTAGAAGTTTCACAATTGAGTATTTTCCATGATCCAAAGCAAAAGACTTATTTGAACCACCATGGATCATGATGAGTGGGGAGGGGGGGTTATGTATTTGCTTTTTTCCATTTTAAGTGACATGGTTTCTGTATCTTTGGGGAGGGAAAGAAAAAATAACGGAGTCCTTGAGGCTGTAATGGGCCCCTGCTGTGTCTTTTTAGATTCAGCTGAGTTTCATGAAGCATCCCTGGATATCCAACCACTTTCTGTCAGAAAGTTTAAAATCCTTTTCTTCAGTACCTTATCCAAGTAACTGGGAAGGCGACTCTTTGAAGGAATTCCTTGTCTCTTTTGGAGATGGTCTTTAATGATAATAGTTTTTACAGTCAGGTAACGTGCAGGACTCAAGTTTAGAGAGCTGCAGAGCACCTTTTCCCTGTCCGATAAGAGTTCAAAGCCAGGCAGGTTTTCAATGGCAGCAAATTCACCTTCTTTACCCTCCTCCTTCCCTCTCTTGGAACTAGCTATGTTTTTGTTCTCCTTCCTCTTTTCCCGTTTGTGCCTGGCTGCCTCGTACTCTGCCGACTCTTCCATTTTGGTGATTCCATTCCGCCGATACCGCTGCAGCTCCCGAATCTTTGCTCGCAGTATCCTCTCCTTGTGCATGTTCTCAAAGAAGTCTTCAAACTCCTTACAAGACATGAACTGGTACAGCGGCCTCAGCTTCAGCCTCAGCTCCTTCTCTTCCTTTGTGATCTTTCGTTTGGGAGCTTTCTCCTTGTCTTTTTTATCCTTCCCCAGAAAGGCCGGCACCAAGTTATAGTCCCGCGCGATGTTCTTCCGCCGCTGCCTCTCCTTGAGCTTCCTGACGTACATGTCCACGTGAGCTCTTTTTAGCTCTATTTCCACATCGTCGTCGTCGTAGTTCACCGAGAGGCCGCTGATGAGAGTCTCGGCGTCCTGGTCGTACTCGATCTCGTAGTCGTCCCGGAGTGGCATGTATCCCAGCTGCTGCTGCTCCGCCACCGAGATATCCAGCGGGGGCAGCGGCGTGGTCAGGCTGGGAGACAGCGGGCCGCCACTGGGACACGTGTGGTCCGTCACCCTGTTGGGAATGGTGTCAGGGATGCAGGCCTTTCCCAGGTTGCCATGGATATACATGCTCACGTAGTGCTCCATCACCTCCTGGGGCGTCCGGGAGGCTCCCACATGAGCAGCCATGTCCTCCTAAATGGAAAGAAAGGAGGGGTGATAAAATGAATTCCCATTACACCTCCAGCAGAATGAGCGCTCAGGTAGGAGCACAACATTTTCCCTGCTCCTCAAAAGACACGTCCCAGTGCCTGGACTTCTCTAGCAACACCGACACCAGCCATGTCTCCATCAGAGCCGCGTTTTCGGGTCCAGGTGAGCATTTGCAAGTGCCATGGGGCAGGCAAGCCATGAAAACAGCACCAGGAACACCAAGACACTGATTCCTGAGCATCCACCACACTCTCAGGAAGCATCTTGCCATCACCAGGAAGCTTTCCAAGTCCCAAGGCAGCACCAACAGCACTACATAGCTTGGGTTTTGTCCATTTCTGTCACAGTGCTGATGTGCTTTTAGAGCAATGTGGAAATAAAGACAGACAATGTTTACAGTAAGAATGACACTATTTACTTTTCTCCTGATTTAAGAACTAGATAAGCTGCAATGATCATACACTTGAAATGTGTACAAGACATAAGTAACAATTAATGAATCAAACTAATCAAAAATGAATCAAAAGAGTGGAGGGCAATGAGGGTGGGTGGGGGACTGGAGCATCTCTCTTAGGAGGAAGGGCTGAGGTAGCTGTGCCTGTTCAACCTTGAGAAGGTACAAGAGAAAGGGGACCTCGTCAATGTCTGTCAGTATCACAAGAGGGTGTCAAGAGGGTGGGCCAGGCTCTGCTCAGTGGTGCCAAGAAACAGGATACAACAGGCAGAAACTGACACTCAGGAAGTTCCACCTGAACATGGGGAAGAACTTCTTTACTGTGCAGGGACCGTGCACTGAATGGATTGTCCAGAGAGGCTGTGGAGTCTCCCTCACTGGAGATACTCCAGAACCGTCTGGATGGAATCCCGTGCAGTGCGCTCTGGGGTGAGACCGGACCGGGTGCCCCGCAGCGGTGCCTTCCGGCCGCACCCCTTCTGCCCCCCGAAACGCTGCTGCTTTTCAAACCAAGGCTGCCCGGGGGGAGCCCGCACAGGCCGAGCACGGGCCAGAGGCGGCTCCCTGCGCCGTGCCACGGCCGGGCCGGGCTGGCACAGCCGGGACAGGGGCACGGGCTGGCACACCTGGGGCTGGCACAGCCGGGGCAGGGGCTGGGGCTGGGGTTGGCACACCTGGGAGAGGGGCAGGGGCTGGTGCTGGCACAGCCGGGGCAGGGGCGAGGGATGGCACACCCAGGACAGGGGCAGGGGCTGGGGCTGGCACAGCCGGGACAGCGGCTGGCACACCTGGGGCAGGGACGGGGGCTGGCACAGCCGGAGCAGGTACAGCCCCGTGGCACAGCTCTGAGGCACGGCCCGGCATCCCCGCAGTGCCGGCCCCCCGAGCTCGCCCTTCGCCCTTACCCAGTTGCCGAAGCCGAACTGCTCGATCGCGTCCAGCAGCAGCTGCTCCTCGCGGCTGCTCCAGCCGCCCTCGGCCTCGGCGCCCCAGAGCGTGAAGCGGCCGCCGTCCACCAGCTGGTATCCGTGCCATCGGCGGTGCGGGCCGATCTCCGCGCCGGCGGAGAAGCACTCTGGGCAGAGCTCGATGTCGGCGCACTCGGTGCAGCGGAAGCGCAGCGGGCTCACCTCGGCCAGGCAGTACACGCAGTACTTCTTCCCCCGTTCCGCCATCTTGCCCCGCCCGCGCGCGCGCGCGGCCGCGCCCCCCGCCGCCGGCCCGCCAATGGCGGCGCGCGCGGGGGG
>JAWWEW010000131.1:61904356-61940908 GCA_035583185.1 Anabacerthia variegaticeps | reverse complement strand
GGGCGGGGCCCGGCCGAGCCCCGGCCAATGCGGGCTGCGCGGGGCGTGCCCGAGCGAGCCGGCGGCAGCGATTGGCCCGGAGGGGTCCGCGTGCCTTCCCGGCGACCAATGGCAGGGGCGACCCCGAGCGAACCCGCCGCGGATTGGCAGCCCCGGGCGAGGGGCGGGGCGAGCGGCGTTGCCCGGCAACGGGAGAAGCGGCGGGGGCGGGGCCGAGTCCGGCCCTCGTCCCGTGAGGGCCCGGCCGTGAGGGGAGAGAGGGAGGGGAGGGCCGAGGTGGGACACGGGCAGGGCAGAGGTTGGAATTACAGCCCCTGTGCGACAGGAGCTGCTGGCTCCGGCTTCAAAAGCAGCTGAGTGTGCACTTAAACACAGACGTCTGTGACTGCACAGACGTGGGGATAAACAGCGGGTAAACCGACACAAACACGCGTGGGAATGGCTCACACCTTCCCTTTTAAATCACCTCTGAGTTAGGTTTTCTGAAGCACCCGAATATCTGAACGAGAAAACAGAGTTGAAGTTGTTGTTCCACTGTCGAACATTTAAATCTTGTTCTTTTATCACAGTGAGAGGACGTATCAGTAATTCCTGCTCCTGCTGCAGCAGTGACTGATGTCCCGCCGAGGCCCTGCACCTCCACATGACCACTGCACACCCAGCACAAAGAACAGAGCCTCAGCCCCCCTCAGCAGCAAAAACACTCACTTCATGAAGGGACATCACACAACCGGTGCTCAAAAACCTGTCACAAAATACCAGCAGATTCGCCTCTGGCTGTGCGTGCTGGGCAGTAAAAGGAGACAAGAGTAACTCAAATCGCCTCCCCTAAAAAACCAGAACACGAACATCTGTACCTTTTTGGTAAGCATTGTTAACAAAAGTGGCCCCTCTGCTGACAGTGCCTGTTGACGAGTTGAGAAGTGTTCCATGGAAATGTTTTCATAAATAAGGATGATCAGTGGTCATCTCTCCTTCTCAGAAATTCCTGCCACGAAAATTCTTATGCTCCTCGCTGCTTTTGGTTTAAGACATACAAACCTTCCTGTAACTTGTTAAATAGTATTAAACACTGAATGTAAGTAGATAAAGGGAGGGGAAGCAGGGAAAATAAATCTCTGATGCTTTTCATTGCTGCACGTTGGACACTTGGCGAAGGCCAGAACGGTAAGGGTGAGGTTGATGGTGCAATTCTGTGAACTGTTTCTACTGCAACAAACACTCCCAAGACACTGTTTAAACTTCACACACTGCCTTCAGGACTCTTCCTCTTAGCACTGAGTTCCAACAACCCACTGCCACCCTGGCCTTCCAAAGCACCCTGAGGATGAAGATCAAAGATTCCTCTCTTTTCCTCCTGTAAATACGGGAAGATATTTCACTGGGAAGTAGTAGAGAACAATGTCTTTTTAGTTCCTAATCTGAGGTGCTAGCATGGAGGAAAATACAGATTAGAAATACTACTGGGAAAACAGGTAAGGAAAAGTAGATCTAGTTTTGAACAAATTTGTGCCACTCCTGTAACAGGTACAATGTAAACCTCTATCGGTATCACCTCGTGGAGAGCAATTCTGATTTTGTGTCCCAATTCAGAAAATCAAACAGGAAGATACTCCAGGAAAAGGAAGTGGGACATCCTCAGTGGAGAAACCAGAACCAAGGCTTTGGCTGCACTCCCCATGTAGCCTTCTGGCACAAGTACTGCCCTTTCTCCACTCTTTTATCCATCTTTTATTGGGTGCTTCAGCCTCTTTTCAGTTCAACAAGCAACAGGAAGCCACTCCACTTTCAGCTCTGAACTTATGTCTGTGTAAGAAACAAAACAATACTGCCCTAAGCACAGAAATTATGTGATTATGAAACTTGAAATAAACCAAGATTTCTTCTTTTCTAACAAAGGGTAAGGTATGGAAGTATTCCTGAGTTCTGCCCATGTCACAGCAATCTATTTACAGCTACTTTTCATAACAAATTTATCAGATCTCAGACCTAGTCCAAAGAACGATGTATGAAATGGGAATAAACTGTGGACATCATAAAGTATGAAATCTTCTAAATGTCTCATGTAATTTAAGATATTTTAACATGAGAACTTGGAAAGCATCAGTAAAAAGTCCTCCACCTGCAAGACATAAATGGCCCAAAGTCCTCTTTTGGGACAGACCAAAACTGCTAGAGAAGGTACTGGAATTTTTGATTCTGAATTACACGGACAACAGATGATTAAGATAACTTTACATGATTTTATTTAACAAAACCATATATTTACAGTTGAAAAAAGTTCCAGTTTGATACACATATCTAAACAAAACAAACATGGTAACTACATAAACCCAATTTAAACATGATGTACAGGGGATGTATCAACAGTTCTCTGCGTGTCATTCTACTTTTTAAAACATTCAAAAATAAGCTGTTACAAGGTACTGTTTTTTTCTGAATGAAATTGTTTACTAAATGAGATAACGCTAATGATTGACTGCAGACTGAAGTTGCAAAACTGCTTTATTATAAAGTGCAGATTGTACCGAACCTCAAATCTGGCTGCAGTTTTCCGGTTTCTCTGATCTGCTGCACGTACAGTGGGTACTTCTGGTGTATTGCAGCAGTTTTATTTTTCCTCAAACCCATGAAGAAAGTTTGCTTGATGGGAACATTTGCTCAATGAAAGAAAATCTCATGCATCTTGTTACAGATACTCTCAAGCACCTGAACAATGAAGTTGTCAAATTCTTTAATGCAATTCCCTGAATTTCGTTAAGGAAGATTTCTGTAATAGCTAATTAAGAGATTTGGTATGCTGCAAGAAACATAAAAAGCTCACTGACAAGTAAACCTATGGCCTTACTACTCATCTCTGTTTTTATCAAAACTCAAGCATTACCTTCAAATCAAGTTACTGAGAAGTTGAAACCATTGCTTGTTTAGGCAGGTGAATTTTTTTCACATGTATTTTTGTTTGAAAATGAACTGTGCAAAGCTCCTTATTGCATTGCTGTTTCTTCATTAAAGAACATACCTTATATACACAAAGAAATCATTTAGAAAATATATACAACTTCTAAGAACAGAAAGATCAAATCATTAAAGAAAATAATTACATTTGCAAGTAACAAACAGTGCACAAGTGTTGCAGCAGGCCTTTTTCCCCACAACTATGCCCACTGTCACTGTTACATTCAACATCTTATTGAGAAGAGAAAAAGGAGAACAGGCTGTCAAAGGCTGCAAAGATAACTACTAGCTAAAAAATGCATTTTTAACCAGACAGACGAGCCACGCCTGTAGACTTGTTTTAAAAGGAAATACAAATGTAGTTGCAGTGAAGACTTAAACCACAAAGCCAGTTACAGTACCACCTAAAAATGTATACTGAGGAAAAAGTTCTCTCTGTGTTCAATAATCTGTTTAAAAGCATAGTGCAAATGTTTTGGATGGTAGGCCTCTCGTGTCCTTCATGGAAAGGCGTATTTGTTGTAGTAATAGAAAAAGTAATATTAAAAAACACTTACTGACCTTCCTGCTTTCTATTGCACTTCAAAGCAACGTAGCATACAAGTACCAGTCACTGGAGGACCTAAGCTGTACAAATTCTGGGAGAATTAACACACTTCCTATCAACACCTTAATGCCTGTCTTCAGTAAGTGATGACCTAGAAGTCTTGCAAAGGAATTAAGATGACCAACAGAAGAACAGATCCATTACACCACGTACATAAGGTGGACAGGAAAAGAGGTCAATGAGGTATCAGACTTGCAGGCTGCATTTGCATTACACATCTTTCGAAGTGATTACAAGTCCTCACTTACCAGGAAATCTTGTTCTCACTCTTCTTAATATTACAATCAAATCGTCCCTCACAGAAACGATGTCTGTACTAAAGGACAGTACTTGGATTATGTCCCATGGTCCTTTACATTATATATTGAGTTGAGCAGTGCACAATTATTCTTCTCATTGTTTAATTCAGACTATGCCAAAATAATCAGCATAAACCAGACTGAAGAGCATTTGCAAACCACTGACCATACGGCTGGAGGATTTAGTAACCCCTCTTTACAGTTAACACAAATATTGCTTCAGTTACGTTTCCCTTTTCAATGATTGTTGTAATTATAAAATAGTTTTTACACTATATGCTACCCAACAAACATTCGTGTAAATCAGAGGCACTCATGATTTGCCCTTCAACATTCATCTGAAGGCAGAGGGGATCTGAGATGTAAAAGGGATTTATGTAACCGCAGTTTGCTGCTGCTGTAATTTGCTCTCCTGTATTAGAGGGCAGATAAAACACTTGGAAATGACAGCTTGTACTTATCCTGATGGTGTTTGTCTGGCACATTTCCCAATAAACTTCTTTCACTTGTCACGGTAGGATCAGCTCCACAGAACACTTTCCCACTATAGCAGCAGCAGGTCCAGGAGATCCCACAGAACTTCTGCTTTTCAGCAGCAGCGTTGTCAAACCACACTGCTCCCCTACACCCTTCCTCCTCAGTTTTGCCCAGTGAGGAAAGCTGGGTTTAAAATAACTATCAAAATTACTTTTAACCATTCAGTTTATCTGCTCAGTTTATTCTGCCCACAGTTTCATCAGCGTGACTGGAGAGATGGCACAGGAGTAAGTAGCTGGTAGGCAAGAACTCCCTGAAACCAGGAAGGAGACATGGAAACACGTATTTAGCAATATGTGACCCTGGCTTTAACCAGAGGAAAGAGTACAATTGGGAAGTGATGCCAGTTTAATACTAGAACCTTCTTGCTGAGTTTGGAGTCTAGTCAAATTAATGGAATTTCCTCCACATGCATCCAGATTGGAAACACATTTCCAAGGCATCTTGAAGATGCATTGCTAGTGTGACTTCTCTTCCAAGGTTATTTTCTACTTAAATTTTTCTTATTAAAGAAAGGAATGTAGTTCTATGTCTAGATGACTTCTTTGGTAAATGGGACCTACAGCCTATAAAACAAGAAGCATTTCTAAAGAAATGGTCCTCACATCGTTTAACTATAAATTCCAGCACCAGTTATTTAAAATCCAAATCCAGAGACTTCTATAGGTATTGGAAATATATCCTGTCTAAGAGTGAAACGGGAATAGCTTCTAAAGCAACCAGCACTGCTGAGCATCCAGTCTTTTAAAACAGCAAAGGAAAGAAACTTAGACACACCCAAACCCTTGATATTGTTTTGTTTCACTGCCTCATCAGAAGTACAGAATGTGTAATGCTCTCTACAGCATATGCTCATACCACTAAAGGTTTAAGGCTAAGCCTAGGTTTAATTTATAAGGGTTTTATTCCCTGATTTCCTTCCTTTTTTTTTTTCTTCCCCTCTTCCTCCTTCTCATTTTATTTCTCTCCCCTTTAAGGCTATCCTAATACTAAACAAAACTCTGAAATAACACTTTGATTTGCAGGCTCATACATGTCAAACAGTACTCAACAGTTTTGCCACTTTAGCTCTTTTCCTTTGAGTGACTGGAGGCAAACTCAACATTAACGTTTGAGTGAAGGGCTTCCTTTTTCCATTTCACGGTTATCCTTCTGCAGAGCAGCCAGTATCTAGAAATTCCAAGGAACAAGAGAGAAGAAAAATATTACATTTAAAAAATGACTCAATAATTCATTGTCTGAAGAGTTTCCAATTTAATTATGTCTGAGCAATACTGCTTTAACTATTAAATGTAATGAGATTTACAGAACCTTCCCACTGAGGGAGACCTCTCCCATAAGTTCTTGTGGCATGGTGGATAGAAATGGATTTAACAAAGGTTTAAACTCCACCTCCTCCCCAACACACATTTTTGAAACCTGTTCTTTGGGGTTCTTGTCAGAGCAGGATCCCTATCTCTCCTTCCCTGAAAGGGAAGCAGCAGCCGGCTGAGAATTTATTTGGAATGCAATCCCTGTGCACACAACAACAGGTTCAAAGAAGGTTAACAGGGTCAACTGAATGAGGAATGAGACTGGGAGGATACTTGTAGAGACTGGCTGAAAAATGCTTTTGAGGAGAGACAAAGCTGGATCTGTACTTATGACTTCGGACCAAGGCCAGAGGTCAGGTGCCAGCTACTGTGTGGGGACGGTGTCAGGGAGGACACGCTGTCCCTGTGCTGCCCAGGCGGGCAGTGCAGGCTGTGCTCCCGCTCACGAGACAAGGCTCACAGGGCTGAAAGCTGCTCCTGCTGTGAGAGTTAGGAATCCTCACCTCAAAGAGCAATCCTCAGCACCTACAGGCAGAAAGAACCACAAACACCCAGTTGCAGCTGAATTGCCCCAACCACCCTGTTTAACATCACCTTTCAGTTTCACTGCAAAAAGATAAATGGATAAAATGGGCAGAGCTCCGTTACAAAACAGCTCACGAAGTGGGCTGTATTACTGCTTTGAACAAAGAAGGAAAAATAAGAAAGGGAGTTCCACTCTCCAGCAGAAATGGCTTTTACAGCCACTTAACCATATCCACATTCAGATGACACATCTTTTACTTTAAACTGGACTTTAGCTGAAATTACACTTTCTGAATTCCAATTTCTGAAATCACACGCTAAATCCCTGTAAAGAAGTCAGAGGTACAATCACTTCTGTATAGCCTAAAATTAGGAAAAAGACATCCTCTAGAAGATATGACAACTGTATGATAACATGTCCTGACAAATTGTCATCTTCTCCCAAAGAGTGAATTTCTGCTTTTAAATATCAACTTGTAATGTTGCCAGCAGCCTTTATATTAATAAATGTTAAAAGCTGTGTGACACTTCATCAACTTCACTCAACATTTCAATTCTGAATGTTGACTGAGCTCTCCCTTTCCAGAGGAGAGTAAGCTCAGGGACTCCACTCACCTCAATGTACGCTACAAGCACGGAGTGAGCTACACAGTCCCACCTACCTGCAAAAGCAAACACTAGCTCTGCTGGAACATTCTTCCAGATGTTGACAAGCCCCATTTTCATGAGTACAGTACAATCATCAGTTTTCAAACACTGACATCCTTTTTACCTGAGCCCATTTTTTGTTCCTACTTTGCATCTGAATGGCAGCAATAGATGTGAAGAATTCTTCCGAAGGCAAGTCCTCTGGTAGCTTCGTTAAAAATTGGGCTATATGAATGAAGTCCATTTTGGTCAAAATATCTTCAAAAAGTTTTAATATTCCCAGTGCTGTACGGAATAAGAACTCTTCTCCGTCACGGCAGAACACATCCCAGACACGACATGCCAAGTCTAGTGGCAAAGATTTGCTGTACAATGTGAATATCCTGAAAAACAGAACAAAATTTTCAGTTATTAGACAAGAAAAATGTCTTGGATACTCACAGAAGCACACAGACTGATCACCAGTAAGTTTGAGGCTTCTCAAGTATTTATAACTGAATATTCCTTTGATATTTCAGAAGTACTTCTGTCAGCTGCAGCACACCAATCCAACAAACAATATAAAATTGTACAACCAGTAAGGCATTTTGCTATCAGCCTGAGTCTCCTAGTTTGATTTTCTTGGAGCACACCAGAAGACACAATAGTTTTATGATGGGCATGCACTGACCACAGGTATAATCAAAGTCCTATTTAATCATCACTTCAGAGCTGAGATTGATGCAGTTTTGGCTGCAAAAACACAAAAAGCTGAACCTTAGGACAAACCGCAAAGGTAATTTTGTGGATGATATAAAGGAGATGAGTAAAAGTAACTCTTGTATTCTAGGCTTGTTTGACTGGCAAAGTAATAATAGCATGAGTTTTGGAGGAAAGATCAGTATAAACTCCCTTGAGTTGAGAGAAACAGGCAGGATGTCCAGAGGGAAGGTGCAGACAGCTGTGATAAGATGGTGGCTCAGTGTGTCTGAACGGATGGGGTAATAACAGAAAGGGTACCAACTTAAGCAAGAACCTCCTCCCAGCTGCTACAACTGTATTTTCATTAACTACCAAGAGCACATTTCTTCCTTCACCAAAATGCTGACAGCCTTGCAGGCAGGAACATGACACTGCTCTCTCCTCTGTCCAATACTTGGCTACATGACAGAGCAGGAGCACTGCAACCAACAATGACCCAACAGCCAGTAATGAGAACAAAATTTCCCAGAATCACTTTATAATACATAAGAGAATAGAGTGACAGGGTTTTTTTTCCTTCAGAATTCAGAGAGAACTTTTCTCCCCAGATGCACTGCACAAGCCTCTGTGAAACTGCAAAGAATTCTCTCCCCGGCAGAGGTCAGCAAAGGCTCAAATGTAAATCAAACCTTCTCACGGCTTTTAACAAAAACGTCCCTTTCAAGTTGCTGAACTGAACAGCAGTTCTCCTGTGTTTGAGACTACCCTCTATCCCCTCTAATCTTTCATTTAGGAAACTCGGATTTACATTAAAAAAATAAAACGGAATAGATACATATCAACACATATATATAGTGGTATAGAATATGCACTAACATATTTTCACAGCAAATTCTAATAAAGCTTTTTTGCAGTATCTGCTTTTTACTATCTATTTGAATGATGTGCCATCAAGTAGCTGGCTTCTGTGTGAATCAACACACGTCAGAAAAAAGGGAAAATATATTCATTTTAGAAACATCAAGACAAAACTAACACTTGCACAAATTCAGGTGAGAAGAGAATTGCAGTTTATGATCCTTGGGATGTTACTCTCTTCTATTTTTTCACCTCACTGCAATCTCTTTATAACGAGTGGAAATCATTTAAATTCTGTTCTCAAAAGAGCTAAATTAGAATGATAAAAATAAACAAATGTGAGTCTGGGATGAAAGAAACACACACCTGTCCATGTGTGTCTTTTACACATACACAAATGCCTAAGAACAGCTCCTTCTTTGGGTCACTGGCTGATGGTGCACTGCAGACTTTGTTTACTCTTCCAGTATTTTTGTCCAGTCACCTGCCATGTAAAACTGTCTTGCTACAGAATACCTACACAGCAGAATTAGGGCTTGTCTATACACAAATGCACAGGAAACAGCAACAGCTTTTAATAGGAAGTAATTCAACTGAGTTCTTTCCTGGTCACCAAGCAGTGGGCAAACACCCAGCCAGAAATGAGTCCTGGTTAAAGATAAATAACAATGCCAATTTTTTTGAACTGTTTTTATTCTCAAAAGCTATTATTCTGTCATGATTCAGACCTAACTTGAATAACCCATGTGTATTGAATCTCCAACTACACAGAAAATTAACTGTCAGAAGAAAGAACTATTTATCAGAACACTTACTTTTGTATGAAAAGATTTGCTCACATCAAAAAAGCTGTCACATCAAATAAGGTATTTGCCATTGAGCTCTTCATAATTTGGAAGGAAGCACCATTTGCAGGAATTTCACAAGGCAATTAACTTCCATTAATACTTGGATGGAATTGAGGCATCAAGCCCTAAGAACAGAGACTGGGCCCCCTATAATAAGCAATGAAACATCAGCAGGAATCACTGCTAAGAATGGACACAGCATTTGCTCCTTCAAACATTTCCTACTGAAAGACGTTTTTCATTAGACATCTGAGCTATTGGTCTGAAACCCAGTTGAAACTTCACAGTAATAATGCAGCTGCTGGACCAAACCAGCTACAGCAGTGGCTCTCAGCAGCACTGGCACCCTGCTTGCACAAGACCTGCTCTCTCTCTGCCATGGAAGATGTTCTGCCTGCAGCTCTCTTCCAACCCACTGCAAGTCCCAGGTGCAGGCGACTGGCCCCTCTCTGTTTGGAAGAGGGGAAAAAAGAAGTACCAGATGCTCCTGTGCCTCCCCAGCACTGCTCATGATGAAGGTGTTTTTTGAGGCAGACGCATGAAGTCCTGGCTGGTTTGCTGCTCACAGGGAACACGACAACACAGTTTTATCCAAAAGGCAAAGCACTGCTACCATGATAATCAGAGGCCCTATGTTTTCACTCTGTTGTTCCTTCTTGCCCCCTACCCTTCCCCCGCCTCCTTTCTTTTTTAATTAAAAACCCTTCATAAGATACTGTTACGAAGACGGATGCAGACAGGTATGCCAGATTTTGGATTGGTAACTCATAGGTAACACTGATGCAAATCAGATCTGATGTATTTCTTTCACTACACATTCTTTTCTCATGTCTGTAAATTTAAAAAACATTACAGTCTAAAAAAGAAAGGTGGAAGTATTTACTGTTCCTTACTAAAAAAGAGAAGAAGTAAATATGATGCAATATAAAATACTGACTGCAACAAAACAACTTCTTAGCACTCAGCAAATCTGACTGCATTGTAAAATGGATCAATCTAATACAAATACTGTGCAGGTTTCTAAGCAACTTACAACCAGTCAAAGCACCCTAAAAGCCCTGCTTGCTCACCTGGAAGTACTACACAGCAGTGCAGTATTTCACTTGATTCCGTCCCAACCTCCATTGACATAAGGATAAGCACTCTGAAAACTGGGCTGAAGATTGGGATCTTTTGGAGGCCGGTAACAATTCCAATTCAAAAAATCAGGATGTCCCAAAAAAACTTTACACAGAATTACAGTTCATTTTTTCTTTGCTGAGGAGACATGCACTCAACATACCATCTGAAGTGGCATTTTCTGGGGGGAGTGGAGAGATACTGGCATGACATGGACTATGCTTTTGTTAAGGCAACAGAGAGCAAACTTATAATATTTCACTGCAAGTGCCTGTTAGAAGTGGCTTGGACCTTTATCATAACAAGCATGGCAATAGAAAGTTCATGTTCACAGAGCACGATCACAGTCCATGTAATACTAAAGAACCACTGATCAATCCATCAGTACAAACACAGCCTTTGGCTACAATTATTGCCAAAATCATTTTTCTGAGTAGGGATAAAGAGGTGTTTGTATAGCAGCAGCAGGCCATAAATAGACAGCATGTGTCCTTGGCAAATCCACATTATGCTCTGCTCACAAGAGCCTGCAGAACATCAGCTGACAGAGTGAGAGGCCAGAACTGGGCTATTCAGACACACTATTTCCCCCTCTGTTCTCTGTGAACCTGACTGCACCATGCTCTTTACAGCTCTTTCACACTTGATCCCCTTTATAGTCTTCAAAAACAAGCAAAAACCTGTATAGCCTTTGAATTCTTTCAGTGAGATTTATCAGTTGGAGTTTGGGCTTGAAGCACATGGGCACTTTTTAAAAAAGATACCTTACTTGTGGTAAGTATCTTCTGATAATCATGCCACTGTACCCGATAATTAAACCATTCACCGTTGGAGTTTTCCCATCATGGAAGGCAACAGTGGAACTAAACTGACAGGGGGGCTCCCGTCCCTAAATCCTCTATCCAAGAAAACCCAGAGCAGCACTGCATCACCTGCACAGCTGGGCCCATCTACATGCACAGCATGTCTTTTTCTTGGAACAAACTCCTTCAGAAAAGATTTAAGCACACCAGTTTTACTGCCATTCCCTGCAGCACTGGTTACAGGAAGAAGCACAAAGGAGACCAGTTGATTCCACTATAATTGTGGCAGGAGCAGGAGGGTTTCCCAGCAACTGGTCTGTGCAGTACCAGCTACTGGAGCCCTCCCAGAGCTGGCACCAGCTGAGATTTACTGCACACATGCCTGCACAGTAACCACACCAGCCACCGGAATAGCAGCAGGCATCCCTCTGGGGCTCAGAACAAACGTGCATTTAAATAAGAGTAATGTTATTAGAGCAAGGCTGTTTCACAGAGATTTCTGCCTACAAGGAAAAGGTCTGCCTGCTCAAAGTGACACTGTACTTTATTGTTGCCTGACTTTAAACACACTGCAGCCACACTTACTGATTTTAAAAACAAACAAACAAACAAACAACAAATTCTGCTTCCTACAGGATCAAACCATTTTGATACCATTTTGATCATTTTCATACCAGAAAGTATTATGTGTATGCACACACAGATATACATCCACTTACACACATATACACATATATATTTAAATGAGATAGGTAAGTTTTACATAGTTAAATACAACCTGCACTGTCTAACAAAATTAAGGACAGAGTGGTACAAGCTGTCTAGCTCAAGATACGTGTAAAAAAAGTTTAATACAGGACTGGGCAGGTCTACCTGGAACAGCCTGCATTCCTGCACAAGATCATAGTGTAGTGACTCTCTAGGGACAGGAGGAACACAATAAATTGTCCTTGGAATTAAAATAAACATCTTGAATATGGATGCATGTAGTCAGCAAGAAATGCTAAGATTGTCAGTCCACTGATGTAAAGACCTTGAGAAGTACCATCCACAGCCACTCCTCACTGAAGTTTCTTTCAAGTGCTCTTAACGCTCACAGAGGGAACAAAAGGGGGACCTGATGTGCTTCAACACTTCAACAACACTTCAACACAGACTTCATCACTTCAGTTCTTTGTTCACAACTCAGTAATTTTTTCTTCTTTGGGTGTTTTTTTGTTTTGATTTTTCCCCCTACAGATGCACTAAGAGAGAACAACTAATCACATAAATGTTTACTCAAGAAAATATAATAATCTACCAATGAAAAACTACTGATAAACCTTCAACCTCTTGTCAAAACAGTCTTCTTTTCTACATCTCTTGATTTCTGGTGTTATTCCTCAGGATTTCTTCTTTACAGTGGAAAGCTCAAAGTTAGACAACAGCATGATATTAACATGCCTGCACCATGAAAATGCTTGAAATGATTTCAGTTTCTCCTACTTAAGAATCATCTTATTTATAACAGCATCAGATTAAACCAGTAATCCATAGTATCACAGAATATGCTGAGTTGGAAGGGACCCAAAAGGGTTACTGAGTCCCAATTCCTGGTCCTGCACAGGACCATCCCCACCACAACATGTGCCTGAGAGTATCATCCAAATGCTTTTTGAACTCTGCCAAGCTTGGTGCTGTGACCACTGCCCTGGGGAGCCTGATCCGATATCCAACCACTCTCTAGGGGAAGAGCCTCTTTCTAATATCCAACCTAAACTTCCCGTGACACAACTTCAGGCCATTCCCTCGGGTCCTGTCACTGGTCACCACAGAGAAGAGATCAGTGCCTGCCCCTCATCTTCCTCTCATGAGGAAGTTGTAACTGTAATGAGGTCTCCCCTCGGTCTCCTCCATCTGAACAGACCAAGTGACCTCAGCTGCTCCTCATACAGATTCCTCCCAAAGCTCTTCACCATCTTCACTGCCCTCCTTTGGATGTTCTCTAATGGTTCAGTATCTTTCCTATATTGCAGTGCCCAAAAGTGCACACAATATTCAAGGTGAGGCCACCCCAGTGCAGAGCAGAGCAGGACAATCCCCTCCCTCGCCTGGCTGGTGATGCTTTGCCTGATGCCCCCAGGAAAGGGTTGGCCCTCCTGGCTGTCAGGGCACTGCTAAATCACATTCAAATTGACATTGACCAGGACCCCCAGTCCCTTTCCATGGCACTGCTTTCCAGCATCTCATTCCCCAGTCTGTACAAACATCTGGGGTTGCCCCATCCCAGGTGCAGAATCCAGCACTTTCCCTTGTTGAACTTTGTTTGGTGATTGCTCAGTTCTCTAAATTGCTGAGGTCTCTCTGCAGGGCCTCCCTGCCTTCTAGTCCTGTGTTCAAGTCATTTATGAAGATGTTGAAGAGCACAGGGCCTCAGATGGAGACCTGTAGAACCCCAGTAGTGACAGGTCATCAGTCTGATGTTATCTGATGCTACCCCGTTCACTATCACCCGCTGTGTTTGATCCATGAGCCAACTGCTCACCCAGCCCATGATGTGTTTACCCAGCTGTGTGCTAGACAGTTTGTCCAGAAGGATCCTGTGAGACACAGTATCGAAAGCTTTACTGAAATCTAAAAGCACTACATCAAATAGGAATGTAACTGGGTTGTAATAGAAAATTAAGTTGGTGAAGCAGGACTTTTGCTTCATGAACCTGTGCTGGCTGTGACTGATCACTGCATTGTTCTCCTGGTGTTTTTCAATACCCCCCAGAATAATCTCCATAATTTGACCAGTCACTGCAGTAAGAATGACAGTTTCCCATTTTGCCTGTCTTGAGAACTGGGACAATGTTTGCCAGCCTCTAGTCAACTGGGACCTCTCCAGATTCCCAAAACCACTCAAAAACCATTGAGAGAGGCCTCGTGATGACATCAGCCAGCAATTTGAGTGTTCTTGGATGAATCCCATCAGGCTCCCATAGACCATCTGGCTGGAGCAGCAAATCCCACACAAGCCCAGGGCTGACTGGGATTTTATAATTCTCACAGCCATCATCTTCCAGCTCAGGGCTCTGGGACACCCCAAAACCCATTACTGGTGTCGAAGCCCAAAACCAAGAAAGCATTAAACATCTCTGCCTGGTCTATGCCCCTGTTTGTGAGGTGATTATCCCCATCAAGTAACAGGCCAATGTTATTTCTGGACTGCCTTTTGCTGTTGACATTAATATCCATTAAAAATATGATAACCTGGTGATTTCAATGTTGTCTATCCAGTTACCTTCCCACATGTTTACAGTCATCTTATTCTGATATCCCTTTTATTCAATTGCTT
The DNA here is from genome assembly GCA_035583185.1 of Anabacerthia variegaticeps. Lineage (NCBI taxonomy): Eukaryota > Metazoa > Chordata > Aves > Passeriformes > Furnariidae > Anabacerthia > Anabacerthia variegaticeps. The sequence continues at coordinate 61,926,396 of JAWWEW010000131.1, read as the reverse complement.
CCTTCACACTCGTGCTTTTCACAACATTGTCTGAGGCAATACAATTTCAACATCTGTTCTCTTATCACTGAACACACCAGTCTCTGCCCTCTTTTGTCCCTTCTATCTCATCCTAGTATTTTTTCCATACTCTGTGCATGGACCTAGTTCAGTTTATATTCTCCATCTTCAGTCATAAAATCCTTCTGATGGTATTTCTCCCATTAAATACTGGGAGAAATGAGCCTATTCATTACGCACCCTCTTGTTCCCCTGCTTATGGCGCATTAAAATTTAATCCCAGTGGATAAAAGTCAAGTCACACAAAGCCCATATTACACCAACCTCCATGCAAGAGGCATATGAAAATCAAGGAACTCAAGCAAAGGCAGCAGGAAGCCTGTACAAACAAACAAGGACCTCCTGACAAAACTCAAATGTAAAGAGGAAGCATAAAAGAGGCTGAAGGAGGAACAGGTGACCCTGGAGAAATGCAGAGACATTGTCTGAGTATGCAGAGAAGGGGCTGGGAAATCCAACGTCCATCTGGGGTTGAATGTAGCAACGGATGTTAATGACAATGAGAAGGGCCTTCTGGCACCAGCAGGAAAAAACACGAGCCCACTGCTGAACAGGGCAAGGAACCTGGTGACAAAGACCATTCAGAAGGCTGTGCTCCTCACTGCCTTCAGTGAGACTTGCCTTCAGGAAGCACAGGTACTCCAGACCAATGGAAAAGCCCAGTGCAAGGAAACCCTACCCTAGCTGGAGGAGGATCACATTAGGGAACATCTGAATGATCTGGCCATACAAAAGTGTGTAGAGAAACTGTCTGGTGTCATTGTGAGGCCACTCTCAATTATCTTTAAACAATCCTAGTGATCAGGACAGATTTCTGAGGACTTGAAGGAAACAAGCGTCACTCCTGTATGCAAGAGGTATGATCCAGGGAACTACAGGCTGGTCAGTTTCACCTCTATCCCTGAGAGAGTAATGGAAGAAAAAGTCCCAGAGATCATTTCAAAACATATTATAGGCAAAAAGCTGACTGGGAGAAGTCAGTATGGATTTATGAAAGCAAAATCATGCCCGACTAAACTTGATAGCCTTATTCAAGGAGATGACTGGCTTGGTGGATGAGGGGAGAGCAATTGTTATTGTTATGGATCTTGATGTTAGCAAGGTTCTCAACATTGTATCCCATAAAATCCTCACTGACAAACTGATGAAGTATGGATTAGACAAACTGACAGTGCTGTGTACTGGAAACTAGCTGGCCTGCCAAGCTCAGAAGGTTGTCCTTAGTGGCACAAAGTACAGCTTCAAGTCAATTCACTGGTAGTGTACCACAGGGTTTGATACTCATCCAGTATTTCTAAATGTCTTCATTAAGGACCTACATGATGGGTCAGAACCCTCAGCACGTTTGCAGGTGATAAGAACTGAAGGGGTGGCTGATACACCACCCCACTGCAACCTTGAGACACTGGAGAAATGAGCCATGCTGAGCCTCATGAAGCCCTGCAAAGGGAAATGCCAAGTCCTGCACATGGGTAGGAAATGAGCCCAGGCACATTTGGGAAACCAACTGGCTGCAAAGCAGCTTTGCAGAAAAGGACCTGGAGGTCCTGGTGGACACCACACTGAATTCAAGGCAGCAATGTGCCTTTGCAGCAAAGAACACCACAAGCTCCTGGGCTGCAGCAGAAACAGCACTGCCAGCTCACCCATCTACTCAGCACTGATGAGCCAGCACTGGGCTTCCCTGTACAAGAGAGACAGGGATATACTGGAGCAAGTCCAGCTCACCAGCAATGTGATTAAAGGCTTGGGGCACCTGATACAGAGGGAGAGGCTGAGCAGGCTGGTTCTGTTTAGCTGGGAGAAGAGATGGCTCAGACCTGAATGTCTAAAAACACTTGGTTAGGAGGATGTTCAAAAGACAGAGCTAGACTCTTCCCAGATGTATCCAGTGAAAGGACAAAAGCCAAGCAGCACAAAATGAAATACAGGAAATTCCATCTTAATTAAAAGCTTGTTGACTGCAAGGGTGGTTGAACACTGGAAGAGCTGCCTGAAGAGACTGTGGAATCTCCTTCCTTGGAGATACCCAAAACCCAACTGGACCAGGTCCCAAGGTCCCTGGTCTAGCTGACCCTGCTTTTAGCAGTGGGTTTAGACCAGATGATCTCCAGAGGACTGTTCCTGTGCCCCAGCAGCTCTATGATCCTATGAAAACTCACATATTCAAACTCTGAGCTGTTGGATTGGACTGATTTACTTTAAATGTATTTCTGTCTAACAGAGGAGCAGCATGTTCAGTGTTACCACCTAGGTCTTAAAGATCAGGATACTGCCAGCATCATTCATCTAGAAATGCATTAATAGTATAAATGTTTTCCAAAATAATAACTTATCAATCTCAGGGGATTGGGCACTTAATTCTATTACTAAAGTATTTGTCAGATATCTCAGAACAGAAGAATTTATCAACAATTTAAGGACGAACCAATTTTTCACAAAAAAACTTTCATGTCATCCCAAAACTAACACCAAAGTCTTACAAAAAAGAGACATTTTAACTGACCCAAACTAAACTGATGGGCACAAATGCAAACATTCAATTTGGAGTGCCTAATGCCACACTGAAATTCAGCAGAAATGCAAGTAAGAGCCTTGTCTTTTTTCCTCTCTAAGGAAAAAGGTTCTGAGTATACTAAAACTAAAAGGGAAAGCAGCTTCACCTAATAAAAAGACTGTAATTGCCTGTCTGCTAAGTGGAATAACTTTTCTGTATCTTCTAGTTTTCTGTTGTTTGGACAAATTTTAACTACACTTTTCCTATTCTGTGCAGGACAAACTATACTTTTCAAGTGCAAGACTAGCAATACTTTCTGATACACAACCCTGGTACACACCAGCACATCCAACAGAAAAAGTAACAGATTTTCTCAGAAGATAATCCAAACAGGCACTAAATATGGATAAACACTGCTATACAGCAGTATTTCCAAATAAGTTTCCAATCCAAGTACAATAAAAAAGGTTAGGCAGATGTTAAACATCACAGAAGTACGTGGGAATTATTTGGATTGAGAACTCCAAGTACAGAACAAAAAATAAAGTCTTTATCTTGAAAGAACATTAAACCAGGAAAGAATCCAGTTTCTATCAGGAATACTGACATGGAGCTATATGTTACTATGCACATTAGTAATTATATTTTCAATGTCTTACCAATCAATTAGATAGATGTCTGGAGTTAAGTTATTTTTTTTGAAGTGAGCAAATAACTTTGGCAGATTTTCTTCAAAGAATACCTCAAATGCGGCAAAGTAAGTCAACATCTAGGAAAACACAACAGGGAGAAAACAAGCAGTTAGCTGTGTTATTAACAGGCTTAAATGTATTATCTGTTGTTGGAATAATGCTCTTTATGGTATCATGTAATTAATCTGATCCTATTTCAAAGAGCTAAGCATTTACATAAAAGACAGCATTTGCAAGCACAAAGAGTTTAAGATCCACTCAGCGTACTGTTCTCATATTAAACAATATAATGATTGGCTTGGGTCTTGGCCAGCTTCCTTTGGAAAGAAAAATACCAGCAGGAGAGAAGTTTTTTGCCGATTTCTCAAAATAAATACAGCAGAATGGTTCTTCATGCTTGTGGCAATAATTTAATATTATACTGAACAAAATCCAAGACTCAATGGAACATAATGAAATACAAAACTAAAATAATGTTGATACTCCACAGTAACAAAGTCCAGTAGACTCCAGTCATAAATCATATTCTAATACAAAAGCTACTCTAATATTTTAATAGAAAAGTAATACCATACATTTTTAAATTAGCTAAGTCATTCCTATTGCAAAGAGGAAGAGATGAAGTTCATACAGAAAACTCAGACTGGGACAAAACACCTGTGCAAGAGAAACAGATTGTAACTGACATCATAAACCCTGAACTGCACTGCTTTTAACACAAAGACTTTTATGCTATTTTAAAATGCAAGTATTTAGTCACATGTTGTAACAGAGGGCATGGAAAAAACAAATTGTCCAATTCAACCAAGAGTTAAAAACATTATTTAGCCACCCTCAATACTATAGGGGAGAAAAGTTAATCAAAGTCCTTGAACGATTCAGTAATTCTAACTACAATATTCCAATAAAAGCAATAAGGAAGGCTGTGATTTCTTCACAGTATGAGCTACAACAGCATACTTCTCCCCAAAACACCACAACAGTAAAGGGCAAAGAGGATCCTTTTGGAGGCTTTTGTCTGAAATCCTTTTAGAGGATGACAAGTTTGTTTCCTGGTTTTTTGATTGCCCTTACAGAAATTTTTCCCATTTCCTCTAAATGAAATGACAGATGGTGGATTACGTTCATTAACAGTAGCAAATATAAAACTGAGCCTGGTATTCAGGATGAGTATCAGGCTTTGAGTCAACCAGAGATGGGTGTATTGTACAGAAATAACCAAAGTGACGCAAAATCTCTGAACCACCAGTTACTGAGAAACAGCTTCATGTCAAACATGACACCAGAAATCCAGGACCCCACTTCAGAGAACTGAGCACCTCAAACAGCTTCCCAGTGTGGATTTTGAAACGCATGAAATCCAAACACCCATGAGCTCTGTGAGTACAAAGGAAGCAGGTGGTGCATCACACAGCTTTGCTTTCACAGTGACCTGCTAACGTGCTGGCACCACTGCAGGACAGTTCTACTGATGTTCTTACTTCAAAAAGCACTTTAGAGACAGGACCTTACACAAAACTGCTACAATCACATCTATTGATAGTAATGTGGGCAACAGGTATTTATCTTGATCAAATCAACAGTCAACATGATGTTCATTTTGTGTTAATTAAAAATAATATAATTTAACAAAACCAACAAAAGATATTAAGATAAATCAATAAAAAATATTATTTACAGAACTGACTTAAGGTGGTTTAATTTTTTCATTTATTATACAACAAATCAGTATTTGCTTATTAAGCTATAAAAGTGAGACAAAAAGAAGAGGGTGGACAGCAGGTCAGTATACTAACCACAGGAAGCCAAAACTGTCTCACTTGACTGTCGCTGCTCTCCTTGAAATATTAGGTACAACATTTTCCTTGGGATGTTAATTTATGGCTTTTTCTTTCATGATATATTAATAATACTTCATGTATCACCATCTCTGCCCTTCTGTAAGGACACATTCATCATGTAGCCTCTATTTGGACAGGCTAATAGAACTGAACAGCACTATCCAAGAGCATACCAAACTCCAATTCTCTCAGCTAAAATAATATTTATCTTATTCTAGCCAATTTAAGTCCCAAATCATCTCCACGAGAACCGTATTTACACACTGAATGCATAAACATGTCCTCTTTTTACAAGTGCTGTAATGGAGGTGGTTGATACTGCTACTAGCAATGCTGTCTGCACTGTGGTACGTCTCCCCATGGCATTTACACCTCAGGAGATTCAGGGACTGAAGGAGAGAATTACACACTGATTTTCCAGCAGAAAATACTGATAGGATCTCTAGTGTCCCACTGTTTAAGCAATGAAAGTAATTATTGTTGATTCCCTTCCTTTATTTCTCCCGCTTGAACTCTTGAGAAGCAGATCCTATTTTCACAGCGTTAAAAAGTGAGAAAATAAATAAAGAACACTAAATATTTTACACAAAAGCACCTTTAAAGTAAATTAAAGCCACATTTTAGGAGACGTGTCTTATTTTGCTATAATAGACCTGCAGCTCAGCGTACATGCTAACAGAGAATTTTGGAGACTCCAGAAAGAAACAGGCAATCAGCTCCCACTGAAAATCAGAGGGGTGTGTTCCTCTGCAAAGGAGCCTGATGGACTCCAACACAGCTGCCACTGTAACATACGGGAAACCTGGTTCTCCCTGCAACACTCTGTTTTTAGCAACCCATCAGACTATGATAAAAAGCACCTTCAAGACACTTCCAATATTAAGGTGTTTTCAGCTTCCAACTGCAGTGCTGTTAAAAATCACCTACAATAATTTTCTTATAAATATTCTCTGAGCATCATAAAATAGCTACTCACAAATTTCATTCACCTGCCTGTTCAAAAAGGTTAATGGTTGATCTTTGTTTGGCTCAACATTTTTGAGAGGGTCTGCATGTGTGCGTTGGGGTTTTGTTATTTATCAAGTGTGCGGCTTTAAATTAAATTCTGATTTATTTTCCAAGCTACTGAGCTCATTAATTTTTACTTTTTTACAACTTTCCCTACACATTATCCACAGCACATCAGTTAGTTTTCTTGCATACTCACAAGGCCATGGTCCACACGGAAAAATGCCATCTGACAGGGTTTATTTAAAAGGTTAGAAAAAGCAATGAAGGCATCTGCAGTATCCAAGTTCAAGATCAAAACTGCTGCTATGAACGACATGCCCTGTACCTGCAGAAAGGAGAAGTGTTACCGTTCAGCAGTGACTGTATTCTTCCAACAATACTGCCTTATTTTGTCCTCGTGATGACTAGTGTTTAATGCACTCATTGAGCTGCTGAGTTTTGAGAAACGTTCATAAAAGAAGGACTTTTTTAACCCACATGACCTTTGGCATCACATGTTCAGAGCATGGAAGCTAAAAATCCCCATGCTGCCTGCTTTCAAAGGCTCTAAGTAAAACTCCTCAGACAGACTTGGATGACAGCACTTTCAAACATACAGAACAAAGATGGTTTTTTGAAGAATAAGCTGTTTCTAAGTAATCCCTCTTCTCCTAGAGATGGGTCATGTACACCCTTATTTGTGCAAAGCTGGACTTGGACCCTAGAGACAAAGCCTCTGCTTTCCTCTTTCAATCAATTACCAGCAGTTACAGACAACTGTAGTGACTCATTTGACAAGCAATACTGTTTTAAGATTAAACTTGTGTTTCATTTACCATAAACTCATGACATTGTTCCCTTTATCTACAAAGACAAGGCTCTCTCATCCGGAGGGTGCAGTGTTGCCACTGCAGAGTCACATGGACCAAGGTGTGACAGTCATTCCTGCAAACCTGAGGAACCAGCTCCTTCCCAAGGCAACAGGTTGTAGCTGTGCCAAAGGAAGCCCATCAGCTGACCTGCCCTTTGCCTCCTTTCCTGGCAGTCATGTTCAGCAGCTCCTGACAAGCAATACATGCTACCTACAGAATAGAAACGTCACTTTTCTACATCTGCCTTGTCTAAAGCAACTGCTCCTGAATAAAGAATGAGCCTCTATATATAGCCCTGCTGACTCAATGACATATCTGAAATCCACTCAGCCCTCTCATAATCACTATTTCAAATACTGTGAGGGAGTTCATGCAGCTTCAATGGGCATTGCTTTAGAGACTGGCCCAGAAGCCCTCAGTGCTAAGGCACAGAAATGCCTATCATTTCAGCTCAACAGCAGAGACTCAGTAAGACTGATATTAACAATAAGTACTTTAAAGGACCAATTTAACTACACCTTCTCTTTGACTTCAATTTTCAAAGTATGTATTTTTGAGTACAAATTATGTGAGTTTTCTTCTTACTTAACCTGTTAAAAAGCTGATATCTAGCAAGAGAACTGTTACACATGCTTTTCAAGTGTATATTAGAATAGAAGAAAGTACACACAAACCCCACAAGTTTTCACAAAATCATTTAATATATGGTCTACAACGGACTGATTAACACAATCCTCCCTCCCTCTAATTCTCCCTCCCCACTCCTAAAAAAAATAAAATAAATTCTTCACTTACATAGCCCACATCAGGTCTGTAACAAGTATAGGCTCCTAAAATACTGTGCAACGTGTCATGGTAAGGACCCCCCTATAATTAACAAAAACAACACAATACATCTGATTATACAATAAACATGTTACAAACTCCTCAGTGCTATAGATGGTCTCTATTACTGCTGGTGGAGGACACCTCCTTTCCCAATGCAGCTCAGAACAGCTCAGAGTATCTTGAATAGTTTTGGCTCTAAAAGCGTGAAACAGCCCTCCAAACGCCACTTACTACAAATACGTACAGTTCATCCAATACATTGATTACCTATTAAACACTTTTACAAGAGGAATGCAACCCTAAGAGATTCCTCAGAGCTCAGCAGCACTTTGACAACAGTGCCAAGAAAGCAGAACAATAATGCAAACCATTTAATTGTCTCTGAGACTAGAGGCAGAATGAAACTATGAAGAAATTTCACACTGTTGACTGTTAACACCTGCCATATCTTGCACCAAGTACTGTAACCGACTGAGAATTCCCAAAGGGAAATTTCTGCCCTAAAATGTTGATTTATCACAATTTAAACTTTTTACAGGCCTGCTGAAATTTGTGCACAGAAGGACAAAATCTGATCAAAGTGAGTCATTAAAGCACACCAAAGCCATACAAGTTAAATCAGTCTTGCATTGAACCACAAGAAGGCCAGCAAATCTTGTTTGCTTGAGCTGTGCTCTCTCTCACTGTGTATTTGCAACCGAGTGATGCTGATTCACTGACTTGGAAACATCACCTGCATCACCTCCTCAGACAGAAACCAGCATGAAATAAGTTAAATGAATCATGATGATTAACCAACAGATCATTTGTTTGTCTCTTCCAAATATATAGTACAGTACCTTGAGGTTACTCTTTTCTAAATTTATAGTATCCCATAATCTTTAGAAACTTTATCCTCTCAGGATGCTTACTCCTTCAGATTTGAACTCAATGGGCTCCCTCAACCAAGGGACAGGCAAGATTATATAAACTTAGTCTCCCTGAGAAGTCAAGACAAAAGTTAACTGCTTACCTGCTGGAATATACAGAGACTAGGAAATGTTCTTGAGATATCCAGTTTTATTAACTCCAAGCTTGCTTCTCTGTCAGCTGCAGAAAATCCAGCATCTACAAAAGCCAAAGTTACTGCATTTATTACATGGATCAGTGTATGCTCTTTGCTTTTTTACTTTCCAGTCAGGGTTATCTATTGCACAGCTCGTTTATTTTGATGTGAATGCTAGGAATAGCTTACAGAGAGAACAATTCCATGAATTCAGCACAGAGGCTAAGCAGCAAGTATGGCCTGACCTAGAGCAACCCTACAGTGCATAGTGACCCTCACAATGTTTTGAAGTGATGTGGGGAAAGACAGGTCAAGGCAGGTCAAGCACTTTACTGCTATCTGCTGACAAATCATTAGACACCAGCCTGTTAACTTGTGATCCCTCCCCTCCAACAAGGGTTCCCAGTGGCTCCTGGAGTAGCTGCCTCTGTGGAAAGGCTGTGGTGGGAGAGAGAAGTCCTAAAGGAGCAGCATCTGACAGATGCCACCTATCTCTACTACTGTCAGCTCTCTTTTCAAATTCATGTTTATTTAGTCTTTGTATGTGTTGTTAAAGATAACAGACACTGAAATACACTCCCTGTAACTGAAAAAGATCTCATACAATGTATATTTCTGTAGCATTAGTTTTCTTTCTGGTATCAGGGTTTTATTGGTATTTTGTCTGTTCTGGTAAGTGTAGATGGGAATTACCTGCTGCTGCTCACTGAGCAACCAGAAAACTAGAGTTGTCGCTGGCCAATGTCTGTAACAATTACATGAGCATCTACATTCCAGAAAATATAGAGGAGGCTGGAAAAGTACAATATGTCATCTTATTTAAGACGAAGACAATCTTATGAGAACAAAGTAGAGGGTTTCCAATCCAAAAGACTTTTCTGCTTATAAATGCCAGTAGGTATATTCTCCTTTTTTTGCTCTCCTCAGCATAAATACTTACCAAAGGCAATTTCAATCATTTCCATGTAGTTTTATACTCTAAAAACCAGACAACTCTTCCAACTAATTAGTAAATCTCAAACCATTTTGTCTGCAAAAATAAATTGCTGCTCTCTGAAACACACCCAAGAGATGGGCTCAAAGCTGCAATAAGGGATCAAACTACAACTTTCTGCTATAATTTGAGTTTCGGTTCTAAAGCTACAGATGCAGCAAAGTGCTTTAGTGTTGCAATTCAAATGATAATCCCCAAAGCTCCCTAGTTTTCCTACAAATTTGCATCAAAATAAGAGCTGCACCTAGAGACTGTTTATACAGAAAAATGAACAAGTGTGTTTTGTAAGAGACCAGTTTCAGTGAGAAGAATACAGTTAGTTCTTACTTTCGTAAAAAGACATTTCCGTTTTACCTGAACACGTTTATAGCTGATCTTTTTAATTTAAAATGTGATTTCATTTTAAGGAATGATTTTTCAAAATCTCTTATTCTTTAACACACCATACATAAATCATTTACAAAAAAGCCTACCTTCACATTCAACTTCAGCCCCTCCTGTGCTAAGTGATCGCCACTTCTCTTTGGCACGAGCCAGGCAAATGTCATACAGTTCTGGACAAAAAAAAAAAACAAAAAAAAAAAAACCAGAAAATCAAAGCCATTATTTGTAAATGCTCATGTCCACTACCTACCTGCCACATGGGCAGTGCTGTACTTGTCCTAACAAGTAACATTAACTCTAACATAATAGTTGAACTTCTAACTAGGTTATGGTTTTGAAAGACTTGCTCTACTGATCTGTAAATTCAGTTCAAGTGAAAAGGAAAGGCAAAACAGGCACAAGTTGCATTTTATGTTCAAGTATTTACTTTTTCTTACAGAGCACTGATATTCAAAATTATAGTCCAAATGGATAATTAGGAAAGTCTAGCAAATTCCATGTAAGAACTACACCCCAGATAACTAAGCCAGGCACAGAAAAGCAGCACCAAACAGCAGGAGTACAGGCAGTCTACCCCATTTCCATACTGGAATTAATTACACATATTAGTCTCTCAGAGCTGCATTTTTCTGCACTTAGAAGTTAGTACACTATTTCTATTTTCACAAACACACACACACAAAAGTACAAATCTTCCCAGGGGTCTTTTAATCTCTTACAAACCCCCTATCTTGCTTCAAATCAAAGCAAGCACACTATATGCATATTTACAGGCATTACAAAATTAACAACAATCCTAACTTTCAAAAAGAAAATAAAAAGCTGGAGTCATTAATTCTGACCATCTCCATCCAACATCAAAGCAAGACACAGTAACAGCAAAATCAGAAACAATTCACAGCAGCAGTCCTAGACCAGCTACATGATTAAAAGATGGTATTTTTGAACAAAACACAAAGCACCATAGAAAGGCATAACTAGACAACCCTTCCTCACACCCACACCTCAGGTTCTGATACACCGCAACAGATACAAGACTGTCCCCTTACTATTTCACTTTTTAAGACAATGTCAAAACAGGAGTCTCACCATGGGTGATGTTTAACTCGTTGCCAATTGCCAAGCTCCAGACTTTGCCTCTCACGCTCGGTGGAATGCCCTGCCACCACAGCTCTCGAACTTTACGGGAACAACACCTGTTTAAAGAAAAACAGATTATTCTAAGAAATATTTCATTGCCTGCTGAATTGTAAACGTGTCCTCCTCCCACTGCTGAAGGGATCCAAACCAAAATGAACACAAACAGACCAAGAAGTCAAATGCGATTTGCACATACCCAATGTAAGTGTACAAGGCAATGGCTTATTTTGACAGAAACACTGCAATCACAATACCCACAGCCTGCAACCACACTTGACCAGCAAGAACTATAGGGAACAAGTAAACAAATGGAAAGGAAGTCCACACCTATGCCACTGCTTATGCTAAAGACTGGACAGCTCCATGCAAGACTACATACAGGAAAAGGTTATGGAATTCTGCCCTCTGTCATCACACCGCAGTGCAAACAGACGTGCAGTTTCCCATCCATCTTTGCAGCTCTAACCCTCCAGAAAAATGCAGGAGGATGGGACAAGGAGTAACTTTTTGGTCGGAGCACGAAGACTTTTTAACAGAGCACAAGCTTTGAAATGGCTGCAGCTGATGTTCATCAATCTTGAGAGCCCAGGAGGAGGAACAGAATAGCACCTAAGCACCAATGAAAGTGGTAAAACCACAACAATCCGTTTATTTAAGAGCAGATTCTAAACTAAAATGTAAAATAGTGAATGCATTGGGGAACTTCTGGACTTATAAACCAATACAGGAAAAGGTGACCTTATTTTTAAAGCAGCCATAACAGATGCCTCCTCAAATACTAAAGGCAAATGTGTAAAGACAAACATACAAGTTGCTTAGATTTATTATACTTTAGTTCTCCAGAAACACACTTTCCAACAAATTCTATCCATATTTTTAACATATATTCTCAGGAAACTGAATTCCATGGTTAAGCAAACTGCAGTAGTGAGTGCTGTTGGTTTACGCTATTGTGGTGGTTGTGTTTGGAGGGGTAAAGGGGCAGTTCTTTTAAGATGACTGGCAAAGAACATGAAGGGAGGTTATCAACTGTCTGTGCTGTGTCTTTTCACAAAATCTTTCAGCAGTTAATATAAATAACTTTTTCCCTATTCCTCTTTTCCTGATTATCCCAGCAGGTATAACACTCTGTAATTAAAGAGGCTTCATAAACCACACACGTACTTCAATCTGCATTGATATTACAACATGAACAGTGTAAGTAATCAAGGAAAGCTCATTTCTGATCCATGTATGATGTTCAAGCATCATGCCTTATGCTTTTACATTCTCTACCACAGACCACTTCTCAGTGCTTCATAGTCTCTGATTATCATGAGCCTTCATTAAAGATAAGTAATAAAATTTAGCACTGCATCACTTCCAGCTATCTTGCAGGAATACATGTTGTTTCTTTTCTTTGTAGCTGTCTAAGACTGACTTTCAAACAAAAGCTTTGTGACCATTTAAAATTATGCTTCCTAACTTTGTAACTTCTCTTCGGGATACAGACTCTGCAATTTTTAATTAAAACTCAGTATAACATACTGTCTTACATAGTTTCCCAGTTGGGCAGGATTTCATTGTTCCATGTTAAAACAGCATTGCCAATGCTATCTTCCAGCTTACACCGTTCTTCCAGTTGTTTCTTTCTCTTCTGGGCTTCTTTAAGCTCTGCAGAAAAGGAATTTTCTTTTTAAGTTAATAAAACCAGAAACTAAATATACACCCATGTAAAAGCAGACATATTCACCCAGGAGTACAGTGGACTGTTTGAATTTTCAGAATTTCCCAGGCACACAGCAAGCTGAGCAGTAATGCCAAATGTGAACAAAGTGGAACTATGCACAAGACTCACTTTCAATGGATGGGACAAGGGGAGTTGGGTCATACATAGTTTCTCTGACCCTTCAAATCTAACCACACTAGTAACTTTGAATTAGCACCTCTGACAGCCAACAGCCTCACCTAGTAGGACAGGTCAGAGCACTTCCTCATACAGCCCCACCCTTTTATTTATGTCAGACTCAAAAATACAGGCCAAACAGATACAAATTTTTTATCTTTTTTTCATACTTTTATTACAATTTAGATATACTGTCAAGAAATCACAAGAGCCACATTTTTGATGTTACTTTGCATATGGATAATCTAAATGTCCTACTCCAAAAATGGAAAATTAAAAAGAAACCACTTTTCATGTCTGGTTTAGATATATTTTACATTTCTTCAGTATCACTCAATATGTCTTCCTGCATCATCAACTACTATTTTTTCCGCTGGCAAATCTGTTAGACATGCATTTACCAAGTGCAGGCAGACACTCTTTACAGCAGCACAGCGGAAACACAGGACACACGTGTACACACACACTGTCTACAGCATGAGAAGGTACTGCCCTGGCAAGCAAAACCAACTGAAGAACAGCAGTACCATGAACGAGTTTTTGGAATGAACACTTTCTACCTGATTTTAAACCCTAGCTTGAAAGCCCAAGAGAAGCTGTGCCTGAGCAGAACCATCCCACTGCCTCACAATATTTTCAGCTTTGATACAAGCTCTTTGTATCCCTGCCTAAATGCAGGCTTTCATTTTTGGCTAAACAAAAAGGGAGTGTTTACACCCTTTGACCTCCTGACCTCTAAACAATCTATCACTCTTCGAATCTGTTCATCTGGAGTGGCTTTAGGGAAAATGGATTTGTCATGGTATTTATATGGACAGAATTACATACTCCAGGTCCAGTGAAGGCAGCACAAGGACCTGGTCCATTCCCCAACCATCTTCCCAGTTCTCCCAAGCCACCTACCCTACATGCACAGAAAGAACTCCTTTGGACTACTTACTACACACGAAGTGGATATACCATAACAGGAGTCACATGAACTTAGAACTTCACTAGTAGGTATATCACCAGAATCACAAGAGGACACTTCTATTAGTGTGTCAACTGTAGAAAGCAAGTCCTGTGTTCTTACCACCTTTCCACTGTTTCATATTGTTCAAAGGTCTGGCCAGCTGAAAAAGATATTTCCAATAGCTCCCACTGGATGCAAAACCTCTGAGTCCAAATTTCCTATTACTGCAATGCATGTTTTTAATTAGAAAACCCAGATGGTCACAGTATCAGCAGAAGGAAGCCATTACTGTCACCTCTGCCTCTTGTGCATGGCACAGGGTTATTAAGACACCTCTGTGAACAATGCCAGACAAGAAATGACAAAACCTTGGGAAAGCTGTACATTTTAAGTGAGAGATTATCAAATGAACATAATTGCATACATTTTCCTATGTGGAAGATGTTATGTTTATGCACTGCAGTCTGAACAGGTTGCTCTCAATATGACACTGACAAATACCCTGCAGATTTAAGTCTAGTCCACACTAATTTGACTGACAATCCATTTCAATATACTAGAAAATTTTAAGCTCACAAATAGACACCACTCATTTATTTAAGAGTCACAGATTAAAAAAATCCTTCCTGCTGGATTCCGGGATTGTTTTCTTTTTTTGGCTTGAGGTGTGGCTTTTCCATGAAGCTACCTTTGTTCCTCCCTCTTTGGATTGATTCTTCTTTGAGGGGAGGTAAAGATCGCTCACATTACAGAGCAACAGACTGACACAAGTGTATTTCATGTTTAGAAATACCCCTTTACTTTTCTCCTCTGAAGATAAGAAATTCCATCACCTCTTTTTTTTGCTTGAACCACCATTTCTTCGTACTGTTGTCTGTGTTTCTGAGCTTCTTCTGCTGGTTTTGCAGGAAGGTTCCTTAAATTAAAAAAAAAAAAAAAAAAAATTCAGTATTTACACTTGGCATGCCTGTCTGAAGAAAATTCTAGGCCCTGCTAAAAGAAAAGCATACACTGCTTCTTGTCAAAATATCCAATCAATGAGCAGAACAACAGATCCTTGGAAAGAATCTTTTTTTTGCCAGAGTCAGCGGAAAGGAAGAACACTGACCAGCTATGACTACTTTTATCCACAAAACATGCTGAGTAATTTCCTTATGTTTGGTAATTTCAGCATTTTTATTATTAAACCAACTGAACCCATAGGCTGAGCTCCATAAAGGGAATATACCAAGCTGGTAGTTCTGATTCAAACTGGTAAGATAGAGGACCATACTCTCTCACACTGTGCACCTCATGTAAGGGTTACAACCACAACTTTCTTTACCCACACCTAGTGACTCCCTAACCCAGCTCCCTTTTCTCTCTGCTCTCTGAGACCCCATTTCTATTTTAAACGCTTAACTCCTCTCCCTCACTCCTAGAGCAACAAGTGGCATTGGAGTCATCCTTGATATTCTCCACTTGTAAATACCAACACAGCATTTCCATTTGTGATTAAGGCTCTGCCATACAAATACACACGTTCTTATGTCAGAACACATTACCTTTAAGCTAATCAAATCTGTAATTAACATAACCATACCTATCTCTTAGAACTACAGGATCACCAAAATATCAAAACAGGAAATGACTAACTATTTTGTTACTCTGTATTGTAGAACACTGTATTTTATGCCTAGGACAGTTCGTATCTCTGCTTAATAGAGAACTTATGCAAAAATTCACTTTCCTGTTCCTGCACGGTGTCACATATCAGGCAGCTGCTTTCCATCAACATGGTCACCATTAATAGTCAGTAAGCGTTACCATTTACGTAACCACAGTGCCTGTAATGTACACACAGGCACAGGGTACAGGCCTACGAGTAATTTCTCAAATCAAGACTGTTACTAGAACAACAAAAGTAAATTTTTACATTTGTGTCTTTGTTAAGCACAGAAAACAATCTACTCTTTTTCCAGCTTCCCTTTTGTAAGTTTACCACCATCTTTTTTTTTTAGATCCAAATCTTTAGAAATGGTTCAAGTTAGGGAAAGTCTGGAAAGGAAAACCAGATTAAATAATGCAGGTTCTGCTGACTTAAATTACTTACCCTATCTCTTACCATCATCACCACACATGTGAGATATTTAGTATCTATTAAGATTCAACTAACAGTTTTTGCAGTTGAAGCTAGAGGAATGATGGAATATTTACTGATTTTTTTTACTGGAAAGGTTTACCTAAAACCTACAAATCAGTGTGATAGCAACAGCAGCGTCTGTGAAAAAACACCTTACTGCAATTTTCTTCCAAAAATCTTAATGCTTTTTGTCATAGGAAATAAAAAAGAAATTACTTAAAGCCTGATAGAAAAAAAATAGTATGCAAACTGCAAGCAAATAATTAATTAAAAGATTCTTTAGAAAGAGTCAGAGGACAGCACTGCTGTCCAGAGCAGCTTTCCCTAGCAGACAAAAGAAAAGATGATTCACTTGTCTGGAATCTTAAAAACACCTATTCCGCTAGAAGTTCCTCAGACTATCAGAAGTAGGAAAGAAAGCACAATCTGAACATTCTCCTGTACTGCATCACTAATTCCATCTGTCTGAACACTGTACTTCTCACATTATCCCACAAGAGGCAAGACTGTTAGCAGACAAGTTTTAAAGACAACAGATAAGCTAGTATGCTTTGTTTCCACCTGCATGTAATAAAGCCTGCTATAACAAGTAATCACTCATGTTGTTCTAGACATCCCAAGGTCTTGCCACATAGTCCATCAGAAAAATGAAAAAGTTACTTAAATAACCCTACAACTAGACTCCTTTGATATGGGCACTTTGTTGATGAAAACACAGCTCCATGTTATGCCAGTCCTTCACACCGAAGCACAACTATACTAAAAATGCAGACATCATGCCCGTAAAGCCAGATACCATTCATAATCACGGACTAAACACGACAATTTGTGTAATTCCCGAGCAAAACATGGTAAAGCAACTGCCAGTAAATCGCTTTAGAGTCAGTTTGCATATGCAAGAATCACCTTGCAGTAAAAGAGGTATGAAACAACTTATCAAGTACTTGACAAGCTTTAAAATGTGATGCTGAACTCACTGCACAGCAATCACTAGTGTTTCATTATTTATGGAGGTGTGTTCTCTCTCTGTGTACACAGGACACTGTATTCTCGCTTCTCAATTTCTTTAGCATATACCAGCTTCGTTTTTATGCTTATGTTCTCTCTTAGAAAATAAAAATCCCTTATTCACATTTAAAAGGAAGAATTACTCAAAACTAGCGCTCTGCTCTCCTAATTACCTCCTTTCATAAAAAGCCACTGCTTTTATTATAAAATAAGGTTCCTTCTGTTTGAATAATTTTTCTCATAATCAACCCACTTTCATATTCACCAGTCTGAAAGAAATTCTACTTCAGATTTCAAATTATCTGTTTCAGAGTAAGCAAATACACTGAGTTAGAAAAATCTTTGCTCGGTTAATATGAAAGAGACCCTCACTGTGGCACTTTCCAAAACTTACGCTGGTCTGTCCTCTAAAATAAGTGCTGTAGTGGAGAGTGGTTCAAAATCAAGATTCTTCCTCACATTCTGTTTAGGAGAGAGTGGTCTCTGAGCTCGTCCAGTTTTTTCTTCATATTCCTGGAGAAGGAAAAGACAGGGCAACTTAAAAGAGCAGAGAACACCAAGATAACGCACATGAGAATTTAAAAAGGGTCTACAGAAGTCTTCAAGATAATGTTTTCACACATCTCTGCCCTACTGCAATCCCTTTAGAGCTTTACAACTAGAGCAACCTCAAAACTGAAAACAATGGCAAAATTTATGTTCAGCAGTGTGTTTTTATGTTTTTTTCCATTCCTTCTACTTGTAAAAACATCTTAAGTTCCTCTGCCTGACTGCCTGCTTTTACAAAGTATTGCTCAGAAGAAGTTTACAAACAGCAGATACTCTCTGAGGTACAAAAGTAAGACCCATTTAAAATATTTTTCTTTCCATTTACACGGTTTTGAAATTGAAGCCAAAAATGACCACAAGCATCTTGTTTTAAAATATCATGGTACGATTTCTCCTATGCAAGCTGTTTTCACATGTAACAGTTCAACAATGGAAAAAAAAGAAGGAAAAAACAAAAACGGGGTTAAAAATCACAGAAAGCCCACACTGGCATGATGCCTTACACAACCTCACATTATAGAGCATAACATGTTAACTCGTGTCTGTAATCAGACACTGACACACCAGAGCAAGACCAGCAAAGAAGCACTGAGTGACGGGCATCTGGAGCAAGTGCCATACGAAGACAGGCCGAGAGAACTGGGCTTGCTCAGCCTCCAGAGGAAAAGCTTTGTAGGGATCTTTGGCAGACAGCAATTACAGGATGGTGAAGGCCAAATACAAGTCTCTGAGGCACTTGTATAAAGAACACAAAGACAACAGGCAGAAACTTCTACAGGGGGAATTCTAGTCAAGCACTGGGACAAGTTCACTGAGATGCAGTAGAACCTCCAACCTTGAAGGAATTCAAAGCTCAGATGAATGAGCCCCAGGAACCAGGTCTAAGCAGACTCTGTTCCAAGAGGTCCTTCCACTCTTAATGGCTGCATCACCATGATCTACAGGAGAGGACTTGGCATTACACATACCATCACATTTTTATTTTTCCTACAAACATTCATTTGGGAAAAAAACCATACTCAAACCATGACCCAATAGGATAAAACAACCTTTACACAACTTCCATCTACTCCAATGCCTGAAGTTCTACAGCACACATTAAGCATCAGTGATATGCAAACAACAAACACTGTCAAACACTCGTGGAAAAACCACATCTACATTATAGATACTTCTATACTCAACTTCATAATGATTTTTGCCACTTCCAAAACTCAACAGCTTTCATGCACAGCTTTTTTTGTACCATTTCTATTAAAATATTAATAGTAATAATAAAGGTAAATAAACACTTTAGATGTGTTATGAACAGTGTTCCAGCCATGGGCTTGTTTTTCCCTGTTAGCACAAAGAGCTCCTCAGATGGTACTGCTTTCTTTCTCTCAACCTAACCTGTTAATTATATCAAAGCCTCCTTGGGCAATAGATCCAACCTTTCCAACACAATTAGAACAGTCTGGATCATTCAACAACTGAAATGGGATCCCTTCCACTTCTAGAAAGGCCTTCTCCTCCAACCCCACCTTAAAAAAAAAAGATGGATGAAAACTAGATGTGAATGCAGAACAACACAACCCTGGTCTTCTACTCTATGCTGTACAGTTCAGTTCTAGTTCAAGCTAGTTCTGTGGGACTCATGGGCACAGGCAGGTCCGTGCAGCCTTCAGAACACAAAAAAATCCCTCTTTTTCCTTGTGTGTTAACCAGGCACTGCCTCAGCGATCAATCCTATGATGCCTGCATTGCTGTGATGGGAAACACGGTCATGAATTTGGAATGCCTGGCTCATTAATACCAGCTAATACTGCTGTGCATGACATCAGTTTGCAAACAAGGAAAAGAACCAAGAAAAATGTATTTAAACTACCAAATAGCATTTAGCTTTCTGAAGTAAAGGGACAGTGCTTCCGCTGACAAAGCCATCCACTAAAAAAATCTCCAGAGAGAAAACAGGCAAAGAAACATTATAAAAGAGGTGTTGTGATCAAGAACATATTCAGAAAGCATAGCCACTAGTCTTACATTAGCCACTTGCATCAGCAAGCAGTTGATAGTGACCAGTGCATGAAAGCACCATCATAATGTGCTTTAGCTGCACCAGCTGCAGAGTAAATGGCTATTCTTTCTCTCAGTTTCTACTAGGTGACTGATGTTTTTGTTAGTCCTTTCTCACAAATTAACATAGTCAAATATTAATCTCTATTACTGTTTCCACAGACAAGGCAAATCTTGTGCCTAAATCTAACATTTTCACTCTTTTGAGACACTACTAGTGAAAGAAAAACCATCCGGCACGCACAAGGAACTGTTAATATGCAGAAACCATCATATATTGATCTCCTTAAAGCATCTCAGAACTTGACATTAAAACATATACATCCAATGTCTATTCCAGTACAAGTTCCAGAAAAGCTGTTTAATTCTGGTTTATGAAGATTGTTTTCAGGGTCTTCTTTCATTGAAAGCCAACTGGAGAGGAAAATTACTTTTGGAAGGTGAGAAACAATGCCCACACCAGGAATTTTTTTTGCTGTACACCAGAATTAATTTGAACATCTCTTTCAGCTAAGCACAGTTTTCCAGACCAGCACTACACATGTTATTCAAAAGTTGATGTTTTATTTTTGAGTACAGGTGGCTAATTACAGTATCAGCACAGTGTCAGTGCAGTTACTCAAACCACTCAAGAGTCAAAGCCCACCCTGCATTTAAGCACCTATTCACTGACGTGTTCTACTGAGCACAACCCTACAGTAAAGAAGCCAGACCAGCACAAAAATGGGAGTGGCACTTTTTATGAGATTGCAAGTATGATTCCTTTGTAGTAATTTCACCCTTTTTGCTGGTAGCCAAAAAAGAATAAAAATATCTGTTGGTGACATTATCTACAAGACTGTTTTTTAATTAGGTCAAATAAAGGGAAAAACCAACCAAACAAAAAAACCCACCCCACATCTCCCCAAAAAAACCAAAAAACACAAAAACCAAAACCCAAAAAATCCACAGAAGACAAAAGCTCACAAAAATGATCTTTTACTCCAGTGAGAAGAGAATGCAATTTCAAACAGAGCACAACATATAATACAACAATGAAGCACACTGAAACCTTCACAAACTCGTATTAGGAGTATCTGCTGACAGAGCAAGCAGAAGTATTTGCACATACAGGCATACTGCAATAGGCTGAACCACACAATAGCTCATTTTAAGCCAGACTCCAATCTCACAGGTACAAATAATTCAGCATCTGTTTAAATCCTATCCTGTAATTAGGGGTTACTAACCTGCCACGGTTGCAAGTTAATTTTAGGACCAACTTTGGATGAGCTGACCATTTACCATTTAGAATACATCCTCATCACCGAGATCACTTAGGCTTTCTTCCAGGTTTCGTCTTTACCTGTTTACAAGAGCTGAACTGGGGTTTGAACACGTTCTGTACGAGCGTGCTGTCGACTGAAGCACTGATTTAAATAACCCAAACCAAACAAAGAAAACCCACGGAAACACCCCTCCCGAAACCAAGTTGAATCCGGGGTGGAACCCGGCAGCTTTGCAGCTCAGATGCAGGGAGCTCCAGCTGCGGTGATGCCCCGTGGGTCTTCCAGAGAAAGCAGCCACCCTGTCAGGGGTTCCCCCGCCATCCCTAGGGATGACCCCCCAGGTCACCGGGCGAGCGCTGGAAGCCCAGCTGCGGAACGGGGAGAGCGCCGGCACCCCCCGCATCCCCGAGCCCACGGCAGCACCAGCGGCTCTATCAAGGTCATCTCGCCTCGGCCCTGCGTGTTCCGAGGCAGCCGCTGCCCGGGGTAGCCCGGCACGAAGCGGTGGCTGCGGGCGGCAGAGGGCACAGGGCAGGACGGTGCCGGCAGGGCGGGGGATGGCGGGCACCCCGGGCACCCCGCGGGCCGCGCCCGGCACAAAGGGGTCCCTTCCCGGCACGATGGCTCTCCCGCACCCGGCCAGGCCGGGCTCCCCGGCAGCGTTCCGCCCGCCCCGGCCCTTCCCCTGCCCCAGCCCGCTCACCATGAACGCTGCGGTCCCTCAGAGGCGGCGGCGCCCGAGCCCCATCGCCGGTCCCGCCCGGCCCCGCCGCCGGGCCCGCACGGCCTGCGGGCCGCGCCGCCCCCCCCCCCCCCCCCCGCCCCGCCCCGACCCCCCCCGGCCCCCCCCCGCCCGCC
>JAWWEW010000131.1:61885198-61904089 GCA_035583185.1 Anabacerthia variegaticeps | reverse complement strand
GCGCTGCCTGCCCGCGACCGGGCCCGCCCACAGCCCTGCCTGCCCCGCAGCCCTGCCCGTACCTGCCTGCCCCGCAGCCCTGCCCGTCCCTGCCTGCCCCGCAGCCCTGCCCGTCCCGCAGCCTCACCCGAGCCCCGCTGCCCGCCCCGCAGCCCGCACAGAATCACACGCGCGGGTTGGGCACGCAGCTGCGTTCCTGACACATTGCCATCTCTCGCCCTTGGTTTCCCATCCCCGCGTCCCTGGCTACAGCCCGCAGTTCCCCGGCAGCGGGTCCCGACGCCGTGCCCTGCTGAGACAGCCTCGCTAACACCCCTAAGGGCAAGGGCTGCTAAACCTCACCAGCCCGTAAATCAGCACCGAAGGAAAAGCAGCAGCTTCGTGCTGGAAGACTTTCTACAGCATAAGCATCTTTTCAGTACCACTCATGCTCTCTCTGCTTGAGACAGCTCTAAAAGATACAATACATAAACCTCTTCCACAGTTCTGACAACTTCCACATCACATCTTGATAAATATTTTGCCTCAATTCACATGAATTAAGATTGTTATTCTTCCTTTGTCCAAAAGCTCTGTTATCTAATGCAGGGGAGATACCCAAATTACCGTGGCTCTATCTTTGGTAGACTTGCATTTTATTGTATTATCTATTCACCTGAAACCGGTAGTTGTCTTTTTCTCAGCCCTGTAATAAGGATTTCATATTCTGTACTCTCAGACTATGGTTTGCAGCTGCCAGGCTGAATTGCTCAGGCTCTTTAACCAGGCCTAATCATGAATCCCAAAATGAGCAGCAAGGACCGACCTGAAAACAACCAGTTTCTCAAGTATTCTTCTTTCAAAGCATGGCTTTGCAAAAGTTGAGATAGCTTATTTTCTCAGAATTGCTAGGTGTTAAATCAGCTATTGTTTTCAACCTGTGACTTCACATCTATTTCATGGATGCAGCCATACCTCACCAAATGTGGAACAGCTCGCTGCTTAAAAGTATCTGGGCTTCATTCCCACCAGCCCCAGTTAGTTACAGACATCTGCCACCCACACACCCAGTGTCAGAGCACTAATAATTACCACAATGGCAAGTCAATGTGGCTCATGCAAAGCACTGCAGCCTCCAGTGCTAAGGCTTTATTCTTAGGAACTGTCTGAAGCAGTGAGTTACCACACATATCAAAACATTCATGTAAAGTTACAGCTGCTACCATGGATTAAAAGCAGATCATGAGGAAGAGCACCCTTGTGTTCACAGGCTGAGAACACAATGATATTGCAGCTCTTCTGCAAAGCACTGACTGGGAGAGGGAGATGCCTGATGACAAGGGAAGATACTTGTGAGGGGTGAAAAGTGAGGTAGCCCCTGTAACTCAGACCACAGCTGGCCACACATGACACATACAGTTGGTAGCAGTCACTATTTTTAGGCTGCCACAATTATAACTGTACCTCAGGATACTTGAACAAGTTATGTGCAAGCTTTAATTACATTTTATTTTTTCAGCTGGAATTCTCACCTCATCCAGCATATGAGAGAGGAACTGGACCAGAATTGCACAAGTAAACAGAAAATTGTTTTTTTCCTGGTTTGAGTCTACTACTACCTAAATAGTGTTTCAATGTTCCCTTCCACTGCTTTGCAGCTGTGTCCACCTGCATGTCCATCTGCAATCTCTTACCTTTTATAAAGTAGTTTACCAGATACATTTCATCTGGTGCACACCCAGCACTTCACCACACCCCAGCCCCTCACACCATTCTCCTGCCACCATTAAACAGCTGTGTGACTGTTCACTAGTTCATTGGATTGGGGAAATGATACTGCCGAAAACAAACGTCCTGTTGTGTTGCATTAGTCTGGTTACCCTGTAATGCTATGGGGCGGTGTAAATGCAGAAGGAAAAGGAAGCAAAGGGAATGCACAGCAGCACTATTTCTATCCGAAGTTCAACTGAAACCAGATCATGAAACTTGGAGATGATCTTTGGGGTTGGGAAACTAAGATATGATTCTTGGTGTGGCACTGGGCCTTAAATAAGCAATTTTAATGGAGTTTCTTATATATAGAATAATGAAAGAGAATTTAAGGAGACTGACACCTCAGGCAAAGCTCAGATTATGTTGTTTTGAAGGATATTCTCAAACAGAGAATACAAACTGCTGAGCTCAGACATTAAACTTTCAAACAACTCCTTAGGAGACCTTTTATATAACTTCAAAACTAGTACAGAACTATTCTGAAATGCAATTAATTTATTAGTTACTGATCTAACAACCTGAGAAATCTGAATTGCCCACTCAACCTGCACATTTTGGGAGAGTGATCTGGCAAGCTCTGCAATTAATTAGTGCTTCAAGAACCACAAGTCTTACTTGTTTAACCCATCTCTCTTTATATATACAGATATATATTTAATCCTCTTACATTATAGAAGGATACCTGAGCAGAAGATAGCAAAGAAGTGACAGAATTTGATGGAAATAACATGGGTGAAGTTTTATTTTCCACCAGGATACCCTTCTCATCTTTAGCACCACAGTATTCTCCTGTTCCATACTTAATAAAATAGGAAAGCTTAAGCAATGTAAGGATAAGATACTGTGGTCACTTCATGAGAGAAATCTCACACTATTTTTAGGCATCATTTCAAGTGCTCTGAAATTTCCTTCTTTTCCCCTGAGAAGTGTTTACATCTCTCTTCTGATTACAGGTGATATGGAACTTGGGCTGGCAATGGTGATCCCACACAATGACACTGATGTTAAATGAATAAAATAATTCACACATTCCAGAAAGCTGAGAGAGAATGAGAAGCCACATACTCTGTTTTGCAGTCCTGTGCTCCAACCACTAGACTAATTTAACAATTTTTCCATATACATATTTTTATGCCATGATACTTTGAGCCATGGAGGCATCAAGTTACGGAACATTTATACCTAAGCATAGATAAAGCCAAGTTAGGTCTTCCAAGAAAGAATAACAGTTTGCTGTTTTGAAGTCAGTTGCCTCTAATCATTCAATGTGCTCGTATCAGATGTTACTCACCCTCAGGGTTCACATTTCCTTTGCGCTGCATGTAAATAATTTAAGTGTTTTTTGGTTCATATAGAGTGACATGCTTCATTTTAAAAAAACAACCAAACAAACAAAAAGACAAAGGAACAGAAAACAGTTCCCTATATTTGAAGTATTCAGAGACAAAGCACACCTATGAACCATGAGAGACGTACCTATGAACCATGTCACTTAAGAACAGCTCTTTCTTGTCAAACACGGGATCTTCAATCAGATTGAGGAGCCTCAGGTTCCAAGTGACTCCAATATGAGTCACAGTAACAACAAAAAAACCAACACCCTACTGCTTAGAGCACTATTTAATCTGCACAACCATGTGCCCAGTTCCCCTGTAGACTGACACTGCCTCATACACTGCACAATCAACCAAATGGAAACATCCACAAAAAAGGCCTCTGGCAGGGGAGGCACCTGCTAAATGCTCAACTAAGAGAACATACGCTAGATGGTTATTTAATTTTTATTATTTTGTGAAGATCTGCCAGAATAAAATGCTACCAACATCTGCTTTCAGCATATCCCTTAAATGTCATTTCCAGGGACTGGGATTCCACTGGATATGGATTTCACATAAAAACATAATTTTACATAATCTGTGTGCCCGCTCACTGATCCCTCCACCTTAATTATCCACACAGCCTCAGCAACATACCCTTCCAAAGAGTCTCTCAGCAACTTTTTCTTCTGACATTTCACATTAGTGCTGATGTTGCAGGGGAAAACCTACCTTTCCTATCTAGTTTCAAATAGCACACTCTTCAGTCAGGCTGAAGATCCTGTCTGAACTGTCCCCCTCATTCTGAGTGAAACAGACATAAAAGGTCTCTCAGGTCTCTCCATGTCTCATCAGCTTGATGCTGATGCCATTCTGAAATGGCCAAAGAACGAGGTTAACTCCAGGATACAGAAAAAGTCACAGGAACATGGCACTTCATCTTGCGAGTTCTCAAATCAGCTGCAGATACTACCTCACATACTTTTAAACTTCAACACAGCCTGAAAGTCACCCAGAAACACCACCTACTTTACAATGCACAACAACTTGTATTATTATGCTGTTCAGATACCCACAACAGCACACAGTCACTATTTCTGTTTGCAAACAGCTGTCTGTGTAGGTAAGCATGGACACACTTGTATTTAGCTCCATGACATCAGCACATGTAACAAACCAGTGTAGGAAAAGGTAGACACTTTTAACCATGTTCCACTTCTTCTGTTTTCAAATCCCTGTGCTAGTTTCTGTTCTGCTTTCCCATCAAGATTTAGATGTCTCTAAGGATATCTGACCTCTTCAAGTTTGATGCTTTTCTGCTCTTAGAAATTAGAAAGGCAAGGCAATGAGTCTACTGCACTAAAGCTTCTGAATGGATTTTTGCATCTGTTTGCTCCTCTGAACCCTGTAAAATACCCTTGAAATAAAAAATACCATTACTGGTGTCAATTTCTTACACACCTAATAAAAGCTGCTTTTGTACTCATATTGGTGGTGTGCTCTCTATTATCTCTCATCACCTGTCCAGTCTCATAGACCCTTGTGCATTCTATGTTTAATTTTACAAAAAAAACCAGTATTATAACAAACTTTCCTGAATATATTCTTCTTTGCAACTTAGTGTTCAGTCTTGAGAAGAAATTGTAGCTTTTCAAAGCTACACAGATACATAAAAATAATATATGAAGGAAGGCAACATACCTTCATGGTGTGCCTTAAAGCAATGACTATTTTCAGGCTTTAATATTCACGAAACTGTTTCCACTGAACTTTGTCATGCTCAAGTGAAGACTTCTCAGAAGAGCACAGGAAAATTATGTGGAAATTACTAACAGGCACAAAAAAATTGTAACAAAATCACATCAAAAAATGAGAACAAGAGTCCTCTGAGAGAAAGAAGAACATAAAATTCAATAGTGTTTCTTCAGAAAGACACTTCAGGAAAAAAAAACCAGTCTGACTTTTTAAAATCCTTACATCCATATCTTCAGGGTTTCCAGTAACACACATACAATAACTCCTTTCATTTTGCAGAGCCAAAGAACATCAGCTTTGTTTGTTGTTGCTAGTGAGCATGGTAAGAGTTAGCCTTTCAGAACCTCCACCTACCTCCATTCTTTAATTTTAGATGAAGTTTGAAATGTATAAACTGGAAGACAGACAAAGAAAACCTTTGGGTCATGTTTCTTGGGAACTTGCTTCTGCTTAACGCAAAATAGCACACTGAAGTCTAGCAAAGCTTTCTCAATTTTACATATCAGCAATGGAAGGGTCTAGTCTCCTGTTAGAATAGGCAGCTCCATCACAATATTTAGGGGCCAACACACCTGCCTTTAAGGATTTATCACCAGCTTTACTTCACAGTAAGGCCTTGCCAAGTGTTTGTGCAATGCAACAGTCAAAGGCACGTGCTGTTATTTCCAGGCTTGCTCTCTACAGACATCTATTTTCATTCAAAAACCCACAGGGGCAAGTCTGAAAGCCTCCTGTGTGTTGCCAAGGGAAGGTTACTACATGGAAAAAGCTTACTGACTACACAAAGATATCTATCTCTTAGCACTGGCAGACACACAATGCCAGCTGCAGGTTGGATTGTCATTTAACACAAATGAGACCTCATTTTCACTGCTGTATCAACTCTTCTGAAAAGGTGTATTCCCTGGCCTTCAGATTTTGGGGTTAGAAAGAGCTGTGTTCTTCAAACTCAAATGTCAATCACTTTTCCATGAGTTTGTGGCTTCCTGCATTAAAAAGTAATCTTGTGCTATGAGAACTCATACTCCCTCTGATGCCAAGTCTCAACCTGGGCTACCAAGTAACTGTCTCAATTGAGACAGACAAACTGGACAACGTCAAACTTACTGCACTTCCCCCCAAACCTACCGCTGGCACTGAAACAGACCATTCAGCAGAGACCAGCAGCTGACTTTGTAACCATAATAACAACTAGCAAAGCTTATACTTCTTCCTGTGCAGTATCTTTATTCCTGAAAACAGATACCTATCCTTAAACACTGCCTGCTTCACCTCTTTAAGATCCCTCCAGCTTCCAGGGCTTTTGACTCACACCATTTATGAGTAGTTTCAAAGAGCAATAAAGCTACAATAAAAGCTTTAAAACTAGAAAAGGAGGTAAAAACCTCTCACTTCCTTTCAAAAATACTTGGTAGCTTATCATAGCTATTTAAACTGATACTCAAAGCTTATTATATTCTATTAGTCTGATGCTTGAAGCATATTCTCTGCTTTTACATGTTCTTCACATAAGGGAAAAAGTTGCAATAACATCAAAAGCAACACTTTGGCAGCTAGACTCTGCTAGATTATGATACTTGGCTGGGTCATATTACAGTCTTTTATGATTAAAATACTCCTGAACAATCCTCCTGCCATAGTATTAAATTTCCCTTACTCTGGATGGAAATTATCACTCTTGCTTTATCTGTTTAAATATGATAGCAGATTTGTTTGAGGCAGGTAATTTTCAAGATAGGACAAGGGCAACACACTCTGTTTGTGGAGTATTACAGTCTACTGGAATTGCTGAAGAATCTGTTTAGTACAGTTCTAGTTGTTGGGGAAAAAGAAGACTTCTTAGGATTTCATCAGTGACCAAACAGGTTTCCTTGCTTTACTTTTTTTTATTTACTTTCACAAAATTAGATGCCCTTTACATATGTTTACAATGAAATAAAAACATTTGTGACTGGATCAGAAGGAGAGACATGAAAGAGCACTACATTAACGCAACTTTCAAGTTTTGGGTTATAATTCTTAAGTGGGGAAATCAGTTACATCTTTATTTCCAAAGACTGTAACAACAATAGGCACACGTTAGTTTTAGACTAACCACAGTAACTATGCCTTCTTACACTGCACTTGCTTC
This sequence comes from Anabacerthia variegaticeps, assembly GCA_035583185.1. Lineage (NCBI taxonomy): Eukaryota > Metazoa > Chordata > Aves > Passeriformes > Furnariidae > Anabacerthia > Anabacerthia variegaticeps. The sequence goes on along the minus strand of JAWWEW010000131.1, from coordinate 61,897,135 downwards.
TTTAAAAAAGGGAACTCTGGCACACCATGACAGATCTAAATCCTGCCTTTTTGAAAGCTGACAAGTAGAAATGAACTCAGCAGAGGGGAACATGGGAAGTGACTCATTTACACCCTCAGACTCTTTGTGCAGAAAAGAAAAAATGCCCTACACAGTTTATAGCCAGAATGCTTCCAAGTGGCAATGCAAGTCTATCTGCAAATGCTCACCCTACCAACAGCTATAGCCATCAATCATGATGATTTATCCAGGGATCAATCCAAAGACAAGCTCAGGATAAGCAGAAGACAGCGCTTTATCCAAAACTGTGTACCTAGCGCCTGCCAGCACCAGCAGCCAGCTTGAACCAGCCACTTCCCCTTCGAAAGGCCCCAAACGGCCCAACTGAGCAGAGCGTAAAGCACAAAGCAAGGTCCAGGCAGGCACTCAGATAAGCTCAGCATTTTTAGCAACTGCCCCCATCAGCAGGGGCTGCAGATGTGCGGATGTGGAACACAAGGCAGCAGCTGGACATGCTGCACAGCTTCCACCCGGAGTGCTCCTGCACACGGAGCTGCACCAGAACCTCCATGTGTCAGCAGGCTGTGGACCCAAACTCTGGTTTGGGGTTTTTTTACCTGGAAAAACCACACAGCTCTCAACAGGAGCTTTTATCACTGTCTGCCTAAAGCACAGGCTGTGGGAAATTATTTCTGAATTTCTTGCTGGGTGCTGTTGCTCTGGAATTCTTTTCCATCTAACAGATTCAAGCCAGAAAATACATTAAGTGATGTTATCAATCAACTAGGTTTCTAGCTTAAAAGAAGAATCCAGTGAAGATTGACTTGAATGACAACTAACCCAACTTACAAAGGCTTTTCCTAGAGAATTGTTATAAGCTTAACTGCTCAGCGCATAAAATCTTCTGAGCCAAGCAATGTCTTTTGCTGTTTCAAGAGCTCATTTTCACTTTATCACGTGCTGCAGAGTAAGCCTCTTCAGTACAACCAATTTTAATTGACTGGAATGTTGACCCCCACATATAGCCATGATCTAATTATTACAGAAAACTGTAATTGGTAAATAATGTTGATTTATTTCTTGTTAGGGCCTCACTCTGAGAAGAAAAACTGTTTTGCCTTCTGCTGAAGACAGTCCACTTGTGAAATTTTACTGTTGATAGCAAAAAAGAATTAGACTTTTCCATGTCCTCCTCAAAAGAAACAAATCCAGGAATGAATTTTTTTTCAAAAAAATCAAAACAGTTTGGTAGGAAGGGATGGGAATACGCTGCTGGCAGCTTGCATGACAGAAGCAATATTGTATTAATGGGATTACCAAGTCTGTACAATCTGACTCACAGCATTGCAGGATCGCAAAATATGCTGAGCTGGAAGGGACCCACAAGGATCATCAAGTCCAGTCCTCAGCCCTGCACAGGACCACCCCCAAGAGTCACACCATGTGCCCGAGAGTATCATCCAAACACTCCCTGAACTGTGTCAGGGTTGGTGCTGTGACCACTGCCCTGGGGAGCCTCTTCCAGTGCACAACCACCCTCTGGGTGAAGAACCTCTTTCTGATATCCAACCTAAACCTCCCCTGACACACCTTCAGGCCATTCCCTCGGGTCCTGTCACTGGTCACCACAGAGGAGCTGTGGTGGTAAGGGCAGAATGAGCCAGGTGTACAGAAAAGCCTGGTCTGAGCTCCCCTGCCACCACTGCACCTACAGCGCACCTGCAGTCCGCTCTACAGGCCTGGCACAGACAAACCTGTAACCCACAGCTGCACAGAAACCCTGCAGTTTTGCACTGCCTCTGAGGTGGGCAGGCTGTTTCCATCAGTGGTGACTTCAGGGCAGGAATTCAACTCCCCAGCCATTTATTCAGTCAAATCCTTATTCTTGGACAGGGAGAAACTCACCCACCTCTATATCCCCAAGGCCATATTATGACTCTCAGAACATAATCCTCCTAAATTTGAAAAGATGACAATCCCTAAGTTAAAAATCATATTTTATAATATTTTTAATATTTTTTATTATTAAGGAATTGCCATTAGAAATTTTAAATATTACAATATGGAATGTCAGCAAATGACATCATAAAATATTTAGATCTGAATTTATGAGAAAAGATCACTATTGAAAGGCTTCAAGTGTTATATGTGCTGAATTATACTGATATTGAAACTCAGAGAAAATGAAGACACTCCATTGAGTTCTGATTTGAGTTCATACAGCAGAAGTTAAATTTAATGGCCCTCATAGGGTCACAGCACATTTGGAGGGGAAAAAAACTTATGTACTTACTGAAAATGGATTTTTCTATTACAGGAAAAAAAAGAAATACACTATAGGAAAAAAGTAATTTCATTACTTTGGGAAAGAAAGCTATACCGTGTCTCTAGGATATAGCCAAAATCAGACTCTCCTCTATACACCTTAGTCTCTCAATACACAAAACCTTGACTAGCCAGTTGCAAACAAGTTCTGTGAAGACAGATCACATGAAAGGAGACAACCAAATGATATGCTGGTTGCCTCTTTTTGAGTTTTTAAAGGAATTTCTTTTTAAGAGCATTCACTAACAAAACCAGAGGGGGGAGAAGTTGCAAACATATGATATTTACAACTTCTGTGCTTGCCAAGCTTGCAGAGTTTCTAACAAACAGTGGGTGCAAAACCTAGCTCAGTTCTACAGTCTACTGGAAGGGGAGGGAATTTCACTTCAGTGGTGACTCCCGGTGAGGTGCTGTCATCTGACTTCTCGTGCGTTTCCACACATCAATTGCAAAAGCAACTGGCATAACCAGTTCTGCTCAAACAGAATTCCTGAGGATAACTGATATAAAAAACTAATCATGCAAACCTCCATTGCAAAATGCACCTCCAGCTTCCCCAAGATTACTCGTTCTAACAGCTTTTAAGCTTTAAAACATTTAACCAACAAAAACTATGCAAAAGCTCTTGGTGACCAGTAAAGCAACTCAACCTGAGTATATACCAATACTGATTTTTCATCAGGAGACTAATATTCATGTATGTTATCAGCATGAAAAGTAGGACAAGCAACAGCTTAGCTGCAGTGATTTAAATGCCTACATTGTTAAAATAGAGTATTGATGCTATGCTGAACAACAGTTTTTGCAGGATTTGAGAAAAGGCTTATGTGCTCAAAAACCTGTCTGACTATTCTTTTGGTGAGAGGTCAAAGGGGAAAAATGCTTCTCCTTACGTATTGTGCCTGGCTCAGTTGTACCTGTACAGCCATCCTCAGTAAGGGGATAACAATGTTTCACTTGAGAATGGCAACTGATGTTTGAGGGTCTGGAGTTTTCATCATTCCTTATTTATTTAACAAGTGGAAGGCAAGAAGAACTGGTCTAAGATCAATTTTTAACCACTTCACAATGCAATTACTTTTATTTCCTCTTTTGTACTCCACATAAGCACATATCTTTTCCTTGGAAATTGCTAACAATCCCAAATGAGATTATTATGGAGAAAGTATAAGAACAATTTACAAAAATAATGTATTTTAAAGATTGTTCCCATTATGTAAGTTTTTAAAATACGCACAGAAGCCCATCAGTCCTTATCATTCAGAAACCATTTAAGTTTGCAGTCAACTTTGCTCATCTCATTCTGGAAAAAAAATAATCTGTCATCCGTATAAAAGAGGTATGAGAAGATGGAACCACACACAATGAACTCCCTACAGAAGTCCGTAACCAAATTAATGAGACAGTCACAGGGTCTAATTAGTGACCTCTTACAAAGGGCTTCTTTGATGTCTGTACAGAAGCAAAAGCAGCAGACTTGAGAAAGGATTGCTTGGTGGCCCAGTCAGCTTAGCTTTTGTGCACAAAGAACTTCATGCCAAGGAAGTAAAATCAAATGGATTTCCCCATATACTGATGGACTGATACAAACAGGAGTTGACAACCTACACAGGTACAGTCAGGACACTTTGTGGCATCTTGACCATACAAAGAACTTCTGGTAGTCTAAACAAGCTACATTCATCTTGAATTTTACTTTCTTTTCCTTTTTTCAAGGTGGAAAACCATGACCAAGTAACAATCACAGGGAAGAAGGTATCACCTTTCCCCTAAGCTGCCTTTCAGAACTGACTTAGACCAAGGTTTTGCTAATGGAAACACTACTTGGGAGCCTCTGCAATGAATTACATCAAACCACCTACAATCTGTGGGCAACTGAGTGTTTTGCCACACAGGCAAGATGATCACTGTGAGCAGACAATTAGCAGGATGACCCAGACTCCGTGGTATTAACAAGTCTGGGTTTTTTTCCTTGAAAAGAATTAGTAAGTAAAGCTTGAGCAGCCACAGAATGGAAAGGCTCTTGCTCAACACACAACTGCTCTTTCAAGTAACCACCAACAGAGGCAGAGACTGGGACAGGAGAGAAAAAGTCGAGTTCAAAAGGATGGCACAGCCTGTATCTTCACCCTTTTCAAAACCTGGGGCACCACCAGTAAGAGACTCTCAGAAGCCTGTCAGTTTTCTGCCACCAGCAAATAGGCATGAAACACTTTGACAGGGCACTGAGTATCTCTTCAGTACAAACCCAGATGAATACCCAAGAGGCATAACAATGACAACTTACTGACAAGGGCACGTCAACACAGAATGCTTTGTACATCATGTCAGCAGCACAAAGCACTAGAAATAAGTCTGTCAGGGCACTGAGTCCTATGAAAGTCAGATAACCCTACACATAGAGAAGACGGGAGGAATAAAGTGTAGGCATGGAAGGAAGCAATACCCATGATAACTGTGGCCAGCAGAACATGAGCAATGTCTATTTCCCATCATGTCTGCACAAGCCCAGTTGTGTAATACAATCAGAAATTCATGGTGTGGAGTGACAGGTGACTGCTGCTACTAATCACTGTGTTGGAACAAGAGATCAACTGAGTTCAAAAGATCAAGAGTTCAAAACCCTGCTGATTTTCCACAATGTTCAAAAAACTGACTCTCTTCAGTTTTCCTGAATTGTACAGAAATTACACACAATGATACGGTAAAAGAATACTTGAGATTCTGAATTAGTCCCTTCTGTCCAGGTGGCATTTTCCACTCAGACTGCATGCTCTACACGCTCCATGCACTGAGCTGACATTGTTCAATTAACAATTACGACATTGCCACCATTGTTCAGGCCCTCACAGGTCTCTGCACAGCCCCCAAGGCCCAAGTCCCATACAAGACTTGGGCCAAGCTCACCCAAGTGTTCCACAATGTTTTCCACCTCTTTGTGTAAGACAATGTGAAAGTCAAGTAATGAAACACTGGTATCAAGACATGGAGCCTCAAGCTCCAAACCAGTTATCAACTTTGCTCCCCAAACAATTGGCTTATCAGGACACTTAGTGTTTATAGTGGATTTCGCACAACACAAATGTAACTCCCATTGCACTGAGCTTTAAGGAAGGCCCCAACGCTTTTGGGAAGAAAAATAAATTTAAGAAAAATCAAACCAAATTTCAAGTAAAACATACATAAAGTGCAGAGAAATAACAGCAACCTATAAAACAAAACTTTGTTTCATATGCCCAACAGGAAAAAGTGCTGACACAAATAATTTACTAAGACACTAACCATTTACCACGACAAAAGCCATCTTTACCAGCTCCCACAGTTCATCACATACAACCAAATTCTTCACATACCTACTCTTCTGGCCTTGGCAATAGAACACAGACCTCAAGGTAGAAACAGCTGCAGCATTTATTCCTCTGGCCTAGTACCCTTTATTCCAGAAAGGCAAAGGAACTGCTGTTGGCCAACAGGCATCATGCCAACAGTCCTATGCTGTCACCTCCTCCACTTACGCACCCAGAAGTCCTTCAGACACAAACCAGAGGCCTCTAAATGGGCAAAAACTCCATGACACAAGTGCTACGTCATCATTGCTAAAGCAGCTGTGAGGAGAAACTGAGGCTGTGCTTTTTAGATGTTGGTCAGGCTCAAATTAGTGATTTACAGCACCACTCGTCTCAGAAAGTCTACATATCGAAAATAACTTCAGCAAAGTGCCAAATCAATTAGGAAGGATTAGTTATTATTGTCCAAAAGGCACTAGAGACAATTGTTTTAGACTTGCAATCTTGCCAGAAATTCACTAATGGTTGGATGCCATATCATATAATTCTTTAATAGTTTTTTTTCTAACACATTTAATATAACCATTCAAAACTGTAATGGTCTAGGAACACTGAATACTCACTATGCAAGATAGTTTGGATGTAAAGGAAAAATATGCACTGTATCAGCACCAACCACAAAATGTTAATAGATTATTTACCCACTTACTAAAGAACAGGTGCTACAATAAAATGACACTGCTATGCCTCTTCAATTCTGCCACAAAAAAATCTTTGGTGAATATTTCAGAACTATTAATTGTATCAGGACAAGCTGTAGATAAACTCTGAATGGTTGAGCACAGTGACAAGTTCAAAAAGCTGCCTGAATTTCACTTAAATGCACAGCCTAACTACAGCTAAGAACAGCCACATGACACAGAGATTTCCAGAGCACTTTACCGTAAATTAAGCAGCACGGTCCTTCAAATCAGCATTTGCATTTCCCACCCTGCAGCTGGTTTTGAAGTTCTTACTACATGGTCTCTTTCCATGCAAACTTTCCCATTCCCACAGTGGTTTGAACAGGGAAGTGACAACCAAAACACAACAAAAGCCCCAAACACACAACATTCCTATATGAAATCCAAAAATCCCATAGAGAGTCCAGCAGGTTGAAAAAGGCTGTTTCTTTGTCACTGAAAGAGCCACTTATGAAGTACTGACCACACAGCTGGATTTCACAAGTTTCCCCACTGGAAAGGCAGGTCATTTGATTCACTAGCCCAAGTTCATCGGTAGCAGAACCAGCTTTCTGAAATGTTGTTTTCAACAATGTAATAAAGCTATAGCTTGAGAAGTGAAATGCCAAAAAGGAGAAAAGTGGCTGTCACTTTGGTTGTTTATTCTCTAGTGACACACGATGGAAGGCTCTTCATTCCCCTTCCCCTGACCCCTAAAGCAGCTGCTAAAATTTGACAAATCACTGATCCAGCTACTGGCAAATGTAAGCACCAGACACATACACATAAAAAGTGATGTCAAAGCTAGTCCAGCAGCAATAAAAACAGGGAGAAACCTAAATTCTTCAGCGTTTCTGAGGTGTGGGTTTTTTCTCTATTCAAAGAACCATGTCAATAAACAATTTCAATACACACTCCATTTTGAGTGTGTACTGAAATTCAGCTATCTGGACAAGAAAAAAATAATATTCATTCCACTCACTTATCCTGAACTGTATTGTATTGTTCCAACATTTCAAGTCAATAACCAAATTTTCATCAAAGCCCACAAATGGAAAATTTCAACTCCAAACAGCAAGTACTTCATAAAACAAACAACTTATGAAACAAGCCTTCTAACACCAGTTTCTGGCACTCTATCACATTCACTTTATCTTGAATGTACATATTTTTAATTACTATTTATGCAAAAATAAGCCAAGGCCAGCAAAATGCAATTCCCCTTCAAACAGCCTGTTATAGATGGATCTATGACATAAAGGCCACAAACCAGTGAAAGCCAGAACAAGATTAAGAAATTAGAAATATTTTCAAATTACCTGAGTTTGATTATAAAAAACAAATACATACTATATACTTTGAATCTTCACAAGAAATGCTTTATACCAAAGTGCTGTCTGCTTTCATGGAGTACTCAATATAACGACCACATTCCTTTGCATGGCACTGTTACAATGGAAGTAAAATTTCCATAAAGAACCTTCTTTGCTAATGTCCAAGAAATTGTGTGCAACTCATGAAACAAACAGGCTGCTCAGTCATATATACAGATCATAAACTTAACTGGCTTCTGCAGTCACCATTAATGCTAACATAGAACTAAACAAATACCTTTTGTATTTTCTTGGGATCTTTCTGTGAGTTTTCTCTTAGAGTTGCTCTTCCAAATAACTTCCATCCCACGTCATTTTGTTTTTCAAATCTTGCACTTGGCTTTCTGGTAAACAAATTCCTAAAAAAAAAAAAATTATTAAGAAAAAGGGTTTATTAATTGTAACAAACAGAAGGAGAGACAATTTGCTAACGCTATGCATCCCAAATACCCCAACTCCTCTTATGGCTGAACTGACACTGTTTCCTATTCTCAACAGATCTATCATGCAGTATTATCACCATACCAGGCAGTGGACTTTGTTAAATAATAACTTCCAGTGGATAAAAAAAAAAAAAAAGCTCCTTTTCCAACTTTGTAAAGGTGGCCTTCTTTTTAAGCCTTCCTCTACATCATTCAGCTTTTAAAAAAACACTAGCATGTTAAATCTCTTGCTGCATAAACATTCTCCTACTGCCTGTTACAACACACTACTAGCAAAAACCACAAAAAAGCTGGAGACATAGTAGCCTTTTATTGTATTTGATCTGCTTTCATAAAAGATTCTTTTTCCTGAATAAGCTTAAAAGCAGCTATCAAAACATGTTAATTCTGAAGTCTCTCTGAAATGTCTCAACCAGCTTAAACACTGCAGGAACAGTCAAAGCCAGGCACAAAGCCACTGAAAATTAAATTAGTTTTATGGACATTGCTAGTTTTTAAACATAAAGTGATATGCCAGACTTGCATCTTCACAACTACATTCTTCCAAAACTGGACATGCAGTACAGATCAGACTTCATGCTTTTGATGGCACTCAGATCCTTCAAGAGCACAACAGATATTCTACACCCACAACATGCCTGCATTATTAAAGTAACAAATTTTCTTTTGTCCTAATGTCTAGTCTAGTGAGTATTCAAATCTATCCAGGTCAGCACAGGTATTTACTCACCTCATGGTAGGTTTTTCTGGAAACTTGACTATAGGTTTTTGCTCCCTCATTTAAAAGAAAAAAAAAAAAGTCCACAGACGAAATTATTTTTGCTACTGCAAACAGCAGGCAGCTCTAGCATCTTCAAACCAGGGATGCTTTCAGTCTGACACTGCTGCTTTTCCTTACGGTTATTACCCTCATGCTCAGGGTGTTGGCCCACCAAGTACAGATTGTTTCACACACATCAAGTGTGGCAGTTTGGTAAATAAAAGTATATCGAGCTTCACATTTCAAAAGGGCTGAATTCACCTCTGCAACAGGAACAACCCAGACACTAAAGATTGTTTTTCCTGATCACTTTGTATCAGCTGACATGATCAGTATCATAACTATACCAATGGAGATAACATTGCTGGAATACATGAGGAATGTTTAATATGAGGAAAACAATGGAGGTAAAAATGTCAGTGTGTTGAAATGTATTCCAAAGTTAATAAGGTGCACTGCCATCCTTAAATATGCACATATTTATACAAATTATCACATGATTCTGTATCACAAGGGTACAGTTACCTTGAAATTCAAACCAGGAACAGATTATCATATTAAAAGATAAGAACAAAGTGTTTAGGTACAGAAATCACGCAAGTCAATTACAACTGATGTCAAAGCTAAGCAGTAACTGTACTTCTACAAACTCCTTTGAGCTTTTCCATACCCCACTCCATACAAAATAAGGAAGAGTATAAAGACACAGAGTAAACAGTTGTAGGGAAAACACTAAAGAGTAAAAACATGGAAAACATAGAAACACGCCGCCATTTTTTTTCCTTCCTTCAGCTTTTTTCAAAGCATGAAATTATAACTCTGCAGGTAAACTACTGGATCAAACAAAAAAAAAAAGTGTTTTTTTTCTAACCAGCATGTTCCGATTTTATTTATGAAAGTTATGAGTCTTTCCTGTGGCTCATCAATACACCGTTAGGCTATTTAGAGACGTGTAAGTGAACTAAAGCAGTTATCAAGATGGACTACATTGTTACCACTGCAACTGCTAGTGTTGGGAAAAAGAGAATACCATAAAAATAGCTTCCAAGAAAGTAGCTCAGTTGAATTTGCTTTCTTTCCACCAACAATTTCTTCACCTTGTCAATATAAAGATTCCGTTCTGTTTGAGTGATTAGCACCCTGAAGGGCTTCTGCATGTAATTTTCTTACCCTTGTCCATGTTCATAACATTTAAGACAGCTCAAGATGGCAAATTTGTATCATCATTTGAGGCAGCTACCACAAAAATAATACATAAAGAGAGAGACAAGAGATTTTTTTTTTTTACATATGTTTAGTTAATTTAAAATGGAGAAATATCAAGCAAGTTCTAAAACATATCTAAGAATAAAAAGCAAGGCATGACAGGAATAACATCATAAAACCCACTGCACGTAAATAGGATGAACAATGCAAGGCAGGGTGGCTGTTCTTGCAAGAAGTTTTTTTTCAGTTGTTATCACTTCAAAAACGAATTCCAGACTGTCTTCAGAGAAAACAAGAACTCCTAGCACCAGGGACACTGAACGAGCCCGCCAGGTAAGGAGGCACATCTGTACGACAGTTCTGTGCTCATTCAAATCCTCTTTGGCAAGTCAAAGGCTTTCACCACACTTCATTAGCACTGCAATAACACAAAAATTAAAGGCAATTTTCTCTCCCTATCTATCCACAATAGAGGCTGCTAGCACAAGAGTATATACAAGCAACAATTCCCCCAGTCTCCTCTGAGGGATTTTAAGAGCAGCAGTAGGTCTTTATCCTCAGAGCAAACTAAAGATGAATTGGAATGATAAAGTATTATAGCTTTCTGCTGCAAGGGTCTGCATAAGATGAACTAAACTGGAAAGGTCAATCTCACACGCTTGCTTTCAATTCAATTCCACAATCCTAACTATCTACTTTCCCTTTAGAGGGAGCATCATAATAAATAATCTGTTCTACAGCTTATCTAGCAGATGGCACAGCACTTGCTCAGCTCACTCTTCTCTATCCCTACATTCTAGGGCACCAGGCATCTCTTCCCCTCTTCGTACAACGTCAAGGATTTCCACTTCACTATTAATTTAAAACACATATATTGAACTGACAGCATCAGGCACAGTCAACACACAATTCCCATTCTGCACCCTCCTTTCTCCCAGCTCTCTCTGGGCATAAATCCTAACCTTTTGCTGGTGTTCACACTCCTTACAAACTCCAAAATGCCTCAAAATTCCCAAAAGTCATAACATCACCAGAAGCCACAAATCAGCATCATCAGACCACAAGACAACAGGATATCATGGAAGGAGAAGAAGAGATGCCACCAATTTGCAGCTGATCTTAGAAAACTTACAGCCAAACTATGGAATGTTCTATGGTTCAATTTCTGCAGAACTTTGCAAAAAATCAGGACACCACCACTGGGTCCTGACAAAACCACTGCTTGAGATTTCTGGACTGAAAATAGGTCTTAAAATATGATCAAATTTCCATAATTACCACTGAAACAGAGGTCCCATAAATAAAAATCAAGAATTTAATTTATGATTTCATTATAACTCCAGGCTACAATTTAATCTAAATAATCCCAACAGGAAAGGTAGTGCATGGTAGTGCAGTTTTCAGTCCATCCCTGAGTGCCCTTTTTGGGGTATAAGTGGGTTTCAGACAACATCCTGCAGAAACAGGATACGTTTATGAAGGCAAGTTCTCCCAGGTTCATTGTTATTTAGCCTACTTAATACCTACTGCAACTGCCTTAGAAGGAAGTAAGAATTTCTGCCATATAGATATATCAGAGCAAATAATTCATAGCAAAATCTTTCATTTTTCTGCTGTCACAGCACAAAAAGGAATTAAATTCCTCCAGTGCTAACACAGCTCCCTCGGATTTTCAAGAAAAGTACTAATCAGTTGCTTTTCTGAAAAAAAATCTAACAAAAATTCCACTTTAAATGTAACTTAAGGAGATTTTACCTAATGGAAAATACAGGTTATCAAGAAGCAAAACTTCTCTATCTGGGGGGGGGGGGGGGGGGGGGG